>CM075978.1:171765066-171856673 GCA_038087875.1 Malacoraja senta
AGATTGGACTTTACTGGCTTTATCTTGCACTAAATGTTATTCACATTATTCCCTTTATCATGTATCTGTACACTGTGGATGGCTCAATTGTAATCATGTCTTGCCTTTCCGCTAACTGTTTAGCACGCAACAAAAGCTTTTCCCTGTGCCTTGGTGCACATGACAATAAACTAAACTCAAACTTGTGCTTATGTATCATGATACTTGTACTGAATAGCATTCAAAAATGAATTTCACTGTACCTCGGCACATGTGAAAAACAAAGTACCATAGAATCATTGAGAACCATTGAACGATTCTTTGAAATGACTTGAAGTTAGGAAATATGGGAAAGTTTTCCTCCAAATGAGGATCGCCTATTTCTGGAGTGACCTGCACAATATCAGTATTGGTCAACTTTCTCCATGAAGGGCATTTCCAATGACACATTTGTTGTTGACTCTATAAAGTTCATAAGTTCATGGAGCAGAATAGGGCCATTCGGCCCATCAATCCACTCTGCCATTCAATATTGGCTGATCTATCTTCCCTCTCAACACCATTCTCCTGCCTTCGCCTCATAACCCCCGACACCCTTACTAATCAAGAATCTGTCAATCTCCGCCTTAAAAATACCCACTGACAACCTCCACATCCATCTTTGGCAATGAATTCCACAAATTCACCGATTCATAAACGTGGAATAAAAAACAACATGGCATCAAGTAGATTTGTGGCAAAGAAGTATTTTTTGTAGACTCAAAGAACTGCAGATGAGAGTTTACTGAAAAAAGACACAAAGTGCTGGAGTAACAGTGGGTCAGGCAACATCTCTGGAAAACATGGATAGCTGACGTTTTGGGTCAGGACCCTTCTTCAGACTGATTGTGGTGAGGAATGAGTGGAAAGAAAGCTGGAAGAGAGGAGGAAAATGTAAGTGATAGGTGGATACCTATCACTTAAGGGGGATAGGTGAGGGAGGTTTTGGATAGGCAGATGGTTGGACAAGGGTCAGAGATGAAACGTCTAAAATTATGAGACAAATGGATTGAAGAGTTGCTTGCTAATCGTGAAGCCAGAAGGAGGACTGATTGTATTTTATTGTATTGTATTCAATTTATTGTCATTATCTCATTAAGAGACAACGAAATGGATTTTCCTTACAGTCATGTATCATAAAAATAAATAATAAATCAATAAAAAAGCACAAACACAGAAGTCCACGACAGAACATAACCCCACAGCGGCACCAAAGTTAAGGAAGGTACCATAGTCCAGCCAGCCTCCCCACCGATCTTCCCAGATGTTCACCCGTAGTCGGGGCCTCCCGAGCACCCGCAGTCGCCACCACGGGCGGCCCGATGCTCAGGCCCTCTCGCCGGGAACGGTGGAACCCCGACGGAGAACATCCTCAGCGGCCCGGACCTCCAAATCAGCCACCTCCCACCGGAGTCCACGGCTCCCGAAGTCCACAGGCCGAGCCGGGCGGAGTCGCAGGACTTCGCAATGTTGGTCAGCGCCGCCCGCGTTGGGAGCTCCGCGAACCACAGCTCCGCGCTGTCAGTGCAGCAGGCCCAGCACTCCAGAGCTCCAAACGGCGATCCCCGGTAAGGCATCGCCCGCTTCGCGATGTTTCCAACGCTGTGCCGCTGCTGCTGGAGCTCTGGTCGGTCCCGGCAGGAAAGGCCGCGCCAATCCAGTAGGTAGGCCGCGGGGGGGGGGGGGGGCGAGGACGCGACTCGAAAAATAGTCGCGTCCTCTCCAGGAAGCGACTGAAGGACGGTATCCCCCTTACCGTACCCTCTTCCCCCCCACATAAAGACAAAAACCCCACAAAAAACGTTCTTCAAACATAACAAAAACATAACAAAAAAAACAAAAAGATACTGGACTGAAGGCGGAGGCAGCTAGCAACAGCGCCACCGGATGGTGGAAGGGAAGGTGTGGGGGGGGGGGGGTGAGAGAAAAAAAATGGAATTAGTCTATGTGGGGCACAGCAAAGAAGGGGGAAAGGGGGAGGTGAAGAAGTGGTAAGGGGGTTTTGGTAAGTTACCTAAAATTGGAGAATTCAGTGTTCATACCATTGGGTTGTAAGCTACCCAAGTGGAATATGAGGTGCTGGTCCTCCAGTTTGCGTGTGGCCTCACTCAGGCAATGGAGGTGGACCAGAACAGAAATATCAGTATGGGAATGGGAAGGCAGGTTAATATAGTTAGCAAACAGGTGATCCGGTAGGATTTGGCAGACCGAGCGTAAGTGGTTAGCAGACCGAGCGTAAGTGGTTAGCGCAATGGTCGGCAAGTCTACACTGGGTCTCGCCATTGTAAAGGAGGCCACATTGGGAACACCCTATGCCATGGATGATGCTAGAGGAGGTGCACGTAAACCTCTGTCTCACATGAAGGACTAGTGGGGTCGCAATGAGGGAGGAGTTATAGGGACAGGTGTTACATCTCCTGCGGATGTATAAATCAAGGAGTTGTGGAGTAAGAGGTCTCTGCAGTAGGCCGAAAGGGGTTGAGTTGGGAAGATGTGTTTAGTAGTGGGATCCCTAAGGAGGTGATGGAAATGTTGGAGAATATGTTAGATGCAGAGACTGGAGAGGTGAAAGGTGAGGTCCAGGGAAATTCTACCCATGTTCTATCTGGGAAGAGGTGTAGCGAGAGCAGAACTAAAGGACACAGAGGAAGTGTGGAAGTCATCTATGACAGCAAAGCAGAAACTACATTTACTAAAGAAAGATGACATCTTGGATGTCCTAGAGTGTAAAGCTTCATTTTGGGAGCAGATACGACAGAGACAGACGAATTGAGTGGAGGGGAGAGCGTATTTGGTATAAACCAGCATTTGCAGTTCTTCAACTGTGAGAATTGGTGGGTTTGTAGCAGACATCAGTCGATAAAGATAGAGAGATTAAGAATGGGGAGAGATAGTCTGTGAATTTGAGGGCAGGGTGGAAGTTAGTCGTAAAGTTAATGAAAGCAATAGGTTCTGCACATGTAACCCTCACCTTCATCCCATGCCCTTCCACAGATGCTGCCTGACCCTTTGAGTTTCTACTGCACTTCCAGTTTTTACTCAATATTTCAGCATCTGCAGTCTTGTGTCCATAGTCTTTTTCACTGTTATCAGACTTGAACAGATCGCCCGTATTCTAAGGATGCATTTCCAATTTTTCTTCTTGCATCGCTGGAAGTCTTTTTGTTAAATCTGCTCTTTCTCTGTAACAGTAAAACTATATTCGCCTGAAGAAGGATCTCGACCCAAAATGTCACCCATTCCTTCTCTCCAGAGCTGCTGCCTGTCCCGCTGAGTTACTCCAGCTTTTTGTGTCCATCTTCGGTTTAAACCAGCATCTGTTGTTCTTTCTTACACGCTATATTCGGCGCTATTTCCTTCAGAATTCACTTTAGACATACAGCGTGGAAACAGGCCCTTCAGCCCACCGAGTCCACGCCAACCAGCGATCACCCCACACACTACCACGATCCTACACACTAGGGACAATTGACCAAAAATATTTGGAACATGGGAGGAATCTGGAGCACCCAGAGAAAACCAACGCGGTCACTAGGAGAATGTACAAACTCCGTACAGACAGCACCCGTAATCAGGTTCAAACCCAGGTCTCGGGCGCTGTAAGGCAGCAACTCTACTGCTGCGTCACGGTGTCACCTGATTTTCTTTTTGCCATCCGTTGTGCTGATGTATGATATATGGCCTCATGTATGGTGTAACCTGCCTGGATAATGGTAAGAAGGATCTCAAGTCTGAAGAAATCTTCTCAACCCGAAAAGTCACCCATCCTTTTTCACCAGAGATACTGCCTAACTCGCTGAGTTGCTCCAGGATATTGTGTATATTCTTGGATAGTGGTAAGTGCATTCGTGAAGACACAAGAAACTAAATATCCATAAGGGTTATTATTCAAAATGGGAAAAGCATAATTGGACCATTATTTTCCACTGCTTGTTTTAGTTACTATTGTCATGTGTTGCTGAAATCTTGAGCAAAAAACAAAGTGCTGGATGAATTCAGCAGGTCAGGCAGCATCTGTGGAGGGAAGAATTGAAAGGTTAAACATTGCACTCATATAAATTCTGGAGAAACGCAGCAGGTGCGGCAGCATCTATGGACCTCCATAGATGCTGCCGCACCCGCTGAGTTTCTCCAGCAGTTTTGTCTACCTTCAATTTTCCAGCATCTGCAGTTCCTTCTTAAACTCAAATAAATTCTACCTGGACAGCATGCAATAAAACGTTTTGCACTATCGAGGCACACATGACAATAGTAAACCAAAAGCAACATCACAAGCAGTGTAAAATAATGTTTAATTATGTTCTTACCCATTTTGAACAATAACATTATGGATATTTATGTAATTAAAATAACACAAGTTGTAGTCCACCTGTTAGGCAAAGGTGCTCCAAATCTCACTGTACTGAAAATGATACAGGATCATCCACCACGATAATGAGCCTGTTAATTTGTTATTCCATGCATTACCATTCAAAGTAGAACGTCTTCGCATTGAAGCGGGCCATTCGTCCCAGCTGGTATGTACTTTATTCTCCATTCAAGCCTCTAAAACAGAGCCTGTTCCCATATTGAATCTACACGCTGGAAAGAGTACATGAAAGACTTACGAGGATGTTGTCAGGATTCAAGGGCCTCACCTATAGGAAGTGTTTGTATTACTCTACGACAAGGAACTGCAGATGCAGGTTTACAAAAAAAGAGTGCTAGAGTGACGCAGGTGAGGCAACAACTTTGGAAAACGTGGATAGGTGACGTCACGGATCGGCATCCTTTTTCACTCTGAAGATGGGTCCCCACCAGAAGCGTCACCTATCCACTTTTCCAGAGATGCTGCCCGACTTGCTGAGTTACTCCAGCATTTTGTGTCCCACATTGAATGTCATTGACAGAATCACCGAATGGTTGATGTAGACTGAAACATTTAACATTTGTGCAAACCATATATTTATGCAGGCCTCAGCACTCATTGCACCATTTTGCTTCAATTGCCACTTTACTAATTTGGTCATGTTAATTCTACCATTTCCTCTCTTGATGCTGTGCATTTTGGCAGCTGCAGAAGGCGACAGAGGATCTGAAGAAAATGTCTGGCATGTAGGGTTGGGAAATTAAGCATAAAACCATAAAAAATGGAAGAAGTAGATCATTTGGCCCCTCAAACCTGCTCCACTATTCAACAAAATCATGTTGAGTTTCCTACCTCAACTCCATTTTCCTGACTTATCGCCATACAACTTGATTCCGATAATAGATTGCAGTGCACACGGACGGAGGAGAGGATCGGTGCCGGTGAGTGGGCTGGGGTCTCACCTCCCACACCCTCAAAGATGCTCTGGTGGTTCCGAGGTCAGCTTCAGGAGGCGCCCCGAGGCACAGTCTGAGCGGTGGCCACATGAGGTGAGGGGACATGGGTCGACGGGCCCAGGCAATGTGTCAGTGGAGTGGGCCGCTGGAGGTGCTGCAGCAGCCTGGGGCTCAATTAGATTGGGCGCCGCAGCAAGAGGCTGAGCGTGCGGATCGGAAGCGGCCTGCAATGGCACGAAACGGTGGAGGACACCGACAACATTGCCTGAAGATAGACACAAAATGCTGGAGTAACTCAGTTAGGCAGGCAGCATCTCTGGAGAGAAGGAATGGGTGATGTTTTAGGTCTACACCTAACAACACCACCTGACATGGCCGACCCCTGCAACCCTGAACCAGTGCTGCCGCCAGGCCAACGGGCCTTTACGGCCAAGTTAAGATTCTACACTTTTAAGAACTCTGACATTTGAAAGATACAAGATGTGCCGGAAACAAGGTGATTCGTGTGTACTGCCTCAGTGTAATAATCTACTATTCTTACCCTTCTGTACATAAGTTTGATTGTGCTTATGCATAGTGATTTTTACTGAATTGTGTGCAAAACATAAATTTCACTGACACGAGACCGTAAAATACAATTGAACCATTGCAGTAATGAACCATTGAATATCCACAAATCTATCAATCTCTATCTTGAATGCAATCAATTAATGACTGTGTCGCCATGGGAACACAGGATAAGTAAATACAAGGATTTACAATTCACTGACTGAACATTCACTGACTTTATGGGCAGCACAGTGGCGCAGCGATAGAGTTGATGCGTCTGAGACCCGGGTTCGATCCTGATTCAGGTTGCTTGTATGGAGTTTGCACATTCTCCCCATGACCGCATGGGTTTTCTACAGGTGCTCCGGGTTCCTCCCACATTCCAAAGATGTACAGGTTTGTAGGTTAATTGGCATTAGTAAAGATTTCAAATTGTCCCGAGTGTGTAGGATAGTGCTAATGTACGGGGATCGCTCGTCGGCGCAGACGCAGTGCACCGAAAGGTCTGTTTCTGCACCGTATATCTAAATTATACTAAGACATTTCTCCTTATTTCTGTCCTCCCCCTTATTATAAGGACATAAAACCATGACATGGAAGCAGAATTTGGCACATTGAGTCTAATGTGCCATTCAATCACAGCTGATCTAATTTTCTCTCTCAACCCCTCTCTCCTGCCTTCCCCCCGTAACCTTTGATGCCCTTCCAAGTAAAGAACCTATCAATCTCTACCTTAAAAATGTCTTTGCCTCCACAGTGTCCTGTATCATAGGACCATGATCCAAAGTGGCACAGCTTGTAGAGCCACTGGCTCCCATATCGTGTGGGTTACCTCTGTGTGCTCTGATATGTCCCAACCTCACATTGTTTAAAAATTAAACAATGTTTCTGTCTTTTTCATCAAAATGGAGACCACTGCATGTTGTTACCTTTGATTCTGTCAGTTATATTATTGAAGATTAACTAAACTTGCTTTTAACTCTTTTAATCCCTTTGCATCCTCATTACTATTAATACTTTAGAAATACCGTGCGGAAACAGGCCCTTCGGCCCACCGAGTTCGCATTGAACAGCAATCACCCCGTACACTAACACTATCTTACACACGAGGGATAATTTACAATTTTACCCAAGCCAATTAACATCCAAACCTGCATGCCTTTAAAGTGTGGGAAGAAACCGGAGCACTCTGAGAAAACCAATGCAAACTCTGCATAGACAGCACCCAAGTCAGGATCGAACCCGGGTGTTTGGCATTGTAAAAAAGCAACTCTACCGCTGCACCACCATGCATCCCGCCCCTCGATAATCCAACTTAGTTTTCGGCAAACTTGGAAATATTGTTTATTCTCCTAAAGCAAATCATTGAGATAGATTATGAATAGTTTTGATTCATCACAGTATGCGAGCCCATAAAGGGCATTGCCATTCTTACACTTAGTCTCCTATCTGTTAAATAATTCTCAATCTTAGCATGTTATAGACAATTTCATGTGCTGTAAATTTGCCTTCAAAAACACTAAGTACGCCACATCCTGATTCCACCTCATTTATTGTACCAGTCACAGGATTAGTCAAACATAATTTGTCCATTAATTTCTTACAGAGAATAATGAGCATAGAAAAGTACAGCACAGGAACAGGCCCTACAGCCCACAATGTCTGTGCTGAACATGATGCCAAGATAATCTAATCTCCTCTGCCTGCACGTGATCCCTCTCCCTCCATTCCCTGCACATCTTTGTGACTATCTTATGATTAATACTTTCTACGTGTCTTGATATCACACATTTTATTCTAAATGTCATTATTTTTCTAACAGGTAATGCCAAGCTAACACATTATTGGCTACTAGTTAGATTTCTCTTTTCTTTGTTCACAAACAACAAATTTATATATAGTGACCTGAATCTTGACAGTCTGTTTCTGTCTCCACAGACCACCTGTCTGGTTGTCTATTTCAGGTATCTTCTGTTTGGATTACAGCAGGTTTAGAAAAGTCACTGAGGGTTTGATTTGAAAAGGTAACATTTGCTGCAGCTTTTAAAAGCAGTGGATGGAAGTAGAGACGTTAGGGAGATGGGTTGCTAGAATGGAGCGTACTTTATGTCTAATTCATGTATAATGTATGTGTGATTTATTTGTACTTTGTGTACATTATTTTTAATTTGTATAATGTATGTATAATTCATATACTAGTAACTAGTCACATCTTCCCATCTCCACCCCTTTCCGTCTTCCGCAGAGATCATTTCCTCCGCAACTCCCTGGTTGACTCATACTTTCCCACCCAAACCACCCCCTCCCCTGGTACCTTCCCCTGCAACCGCAGGAGATGCAACACCTGTCCCTATACCTCCTCCCTCAACTCTGTCCAGGGACATCGACAGTCCTTTCAGGTTAGGCAGAGGTTCACTTGCACCTCCTCCAACCTCATCTAATGTATCCGTTGTTCAAGACATCGGCAAGACCAAACACAGACTGGGCGATCGTTTCACTGAACACCTTCGCTCAGTCCGCCTGAGCCTACCTGATGTCCCGGTTGCTAACCACTTTAATTCTCCTTCCCATTCCCACACAGACTGTTCTGTCCTTGGTTTCCTCCATTGTCAGAGTGAGTCTAAATGCAAATTGGAGAAACAGCACCTCATATTTCACTTGGGCAGCTTACAGCCCAGTGGTATGAATATTGATTTATCTAACTTCAAGTACTCCCTCTCTCTCTATTCCTCCCCCACCCAAGTTGCACCAGGTTCTAATTTTCACCCAACAAACAGCTAACAATGGCCCATTTCCTTTATCACCATTACTTTTATTGCATATCTTTCCTTCATTGTATTTATCTCTATATGTCATCGTCTATATCTCGTTTCCCTTTTCCCTGACTAGTCTGAAGAAGGGACTCAATCCAAAACGTCACCCATGCCTTCTCCAGAGATGCTGCCTGTCCTGCTGTTACTCCAGCTTTTTGTGTCTATAATTCAT
The DNA here is from genome assembly GCA_038087875.1 of Malacoraja senta. Classification (NCBI taxonomy): domain Eukaryota; kingdom Metazoa; phylum Chordata; class Chondrichthyes; order Rajiformes; family Rajidae; genus Malacoraja; species Malacoraja senta. The sequence goes on from CM075978.1 coordinate 171,773,923, forward strand.
ATAATATGTATACCCTGTGTATTATTTAATGATTGTTAAATAATTTGACTGAAGAAAGGTCTCGATCCGACACGTCATCCATTCCTTCTATCCAGAGATGCTACCCGTCACACTGAGTTACTCCAGCATTGTGTCTATCTACAGTGTAAATCAGCATCTGCAGTTCCTTCCTACACACTCTGTATAATTTATGTGTACTCTAGGTACAAATATGCATTAATATAACTGATGTATAATGTTGGTAAAATGTATTTAGGTGTGAACATTATGTATCATTTGTGTATAATTTATGCATAATATCTGTATAACATATAATTTGTGTAATCTATGTTTAATATGCACAATTTATGTATAATTTATGTGTAATTGAATACAGTATTCTGTGTGTTGTGAGAATCTATGGGCTTGAGGTACCGCTGCACACAAGGTTTCCATTGTTCCTGTACATGACAATGACAATAAACTCGACTTGACTTGGGTGCCTGGCAACTGGCTTGAATGGTAGTGGAAATATGAATATGCTAAAGCCTGAAGAGTCCCCCCTAAGGGCCATGTCATAAGGGTCACAACATACTGGAGCAAGGCCATGAAGGGAACAGATGAACAGCTCAGTGAGAAGATGGGCTGATGGGGGAATGGGGAGAGCAACAGGACAAACTGTGTATTCATATTTGAAATGATCTGGAGGATGGAGGACAGAAATGAACTGAAGTATAGAGATGGCAAAATAGCATGGATGTGGCTTTACGTTACAATGGGAATGTAATGGCTGGAGATGATATTGAGAGGAATAAATGTTTTGGTGATAAATGGAGATGGAAATTAATCCACACAAACTAAGCTTGTGATGCTTCTCATGTATTTTACAGCTTTTCTTCCGCATTAAGGATCCTTGTCTAATGGTAAAAAGATTGTTTATTACTGAATCACAGAATTATTACAGCTCGGAACCACTCAGCCCTTTATACTTTGACAGCTATTTGCAATAACAATAGAAACCAAAATCCTGCACAATAAAGGCTGGTGTACCATCTGTCTTCCTACCTGCTGGCTGCCACTGCAATGATAGCTTTCATGACTTGTTTACAAACACAACCAAAGCCTCATGAACTGCAACATTTCCTAGCCCCTCATCATTAAAAATAATCTTTTGCTATCCTGCATGTAAAAGTATAAGAAAGAACTGCAGATGCTGGAAAAATCGAAGGTAGACAAAAAATGCTGGAGAAACTCAGTGGGTGAGGCAGCATCTATGGAGCGAAGGAATAGGTGACATTTCGGGTCGAGACCCTTCTTCAGACTGATGTGGGAGTGGGAGGGGGGGGAGGAAGAAGAAGAAAGGCAGAGGCAGAGACAGTGAGAGAGCTGGGAAGGGGAGGGGAAGGAAGGAGAAAGCAAGTACTAATCGAAATTGGAGAAGTCAATGTTCATACTGCTGGGGTGTAAACTAACCAAGCGAAATATGAGGTGCTGCTCCTCCAATTTGTGGTAGGACTCACTCTGGCCATGGAGGTGGCCCAGGACAGAAAGGTCAGATTTAGAATGGGAGGGGGAGCCACCAGGATATCAGGTTGGTTAATGCGAACTGTGCGGAGATTATCTACAACAGATAATCCTCCGACATTTTTGCCACCTCTGGCCACATCTTCCCATCTCCTCCCCTTTCGGCTTTCCGCAGAGCCTGCTCCATCCGTAACTCCCTGGTCAATTTGTCCTTTCCCACCCAAACAACCCCCTCCCCTGGTACTTTCCCTTGTAACCGCAGGAAATGCTAACCTTGTCGCTTTACCTCCCCCCTCGACTCCATCCAATGACCCAAGCAGTCTTTCTAGATGAGGCAGAGGTTCACCTGCACCTCCTCCAACCTCATCTATTGCATCCGCTGCTCTAGGTGTCAACTGCTCTACATCGATGAGACCAAGCGCAGGTTTAGCGATCACTTCGCCCAACACCTCCGCAGAGTTCGCATTAACCAACCCGATCTGCAGGTGGCTCAGCACTTCAACTTCCCCTCCCATTCCGAATCCGACCTTTCTGTCCTGGGCCTCCTCCATGGCCAGAGAGAGTCCCACCGCAAATTGGAGGAGCAGCACCTCATTCTTCGCTTGGGCAGTTTACACTATGAACATTGACTTCTCCAATTTCAGTTATTCCTTGCTTTCACCCTTCTTCCCCTCCCTTCCCAGCTCTCCCACAGCCCACTGTCTCAGCCTCTTCCTTTCTTCTTCCCGCCTCTTCCTTTCTTCTTCCTGCCTCCCCCCCTCCCCCCACATTAGTCCGAAGAAGGGTCTTGACCCAAAACGTCATCTATTCATTCGCTCCATAGATGCTGCCTCACCCACTGAGTTTCTCCAGCATCTTTGTCTACCTGCATGTAAAAGTAGTAACCTTGCATTTTTTCGGTTCTATATTCCATTTTCATTACTTTCCGTTATATTTTGTCATTCTCGACAATTTATTCGTCTTGTATAAATTAAAATATGGACGCAGAAGTGAGAGATGGGGGCTTTAATCCAAGCAAGTGCGAGGTGGTGCACTTTGGGAAGTGGAATACAAGCGGAAAATATGCAATTGATGGCAAGACCCTTAACAGCATTGAAGTGCTGAGGGATCTTAGTGTCCAGGTTCATAGCTCCCTAAAAGTGGGAACACAACTAGAAAGAAGGTGTGAGATATGCTCTTCTTCATTGGTCAGACATCGAGTGTAAGAGTTAGGAAGTCATGGTGCAGCTCTGTAGGACTTTGGTTAGGCTGCATTTGGAGTATTATTTGCATTTCCGGTTCCACATGGCAAAAAGGGTATAAAGACTTAGGAAAAGGTGCAGAAGAGGCTTATCAGAATGCTACCTGGATTAGTTGGTATTAGCTATCAGGACACGTTGGACAAAATTGGTTTGGTTTCTCAGAACTGCAGGAAGTTGCAGGGACATCTGATGGAAGTATATATAAAACTATCAGAGGCATTGATAGGGTAGACATTCAGAAACATTTTCCCAGGGTGGAAATGTCAAAGTCTAAAGGGCATAGATGTATGTGAATAGACACAAAATGCTGGAGTAACTCAGGCAGCATCTCTGGAGAGAAGGAATGGGTGACATTTGGGATCGAGACCCTTCCTCAGACTGTAACTGTAGCTCATTTCCCAGAACTTGCCTGTAAATCTCCTCTGTACATATCTCTGTACTTGCTGGAGTTTAGAAGGATGAGGGGGCACCTCATCGAAACTTATCGAATAGTGAAAGGCATGGATAAAGTGGATGTGGACAGGATGTTTTCACTAGATGGAGAATTGAGGACCAGAGGCCATAGCCTCAGAATAAAATATGTTTTAAAGATGAGAAGGAATTTCTTTAGTCAGAGGTTGGTAAATCTATAGAATTCTACATTGTTATAGATGGCTGTGGAGGCAGTCAATGGCTATTTTTAAGCAACAGCTTGACAGATTCTTGATTAGTAAGGGTGTCAGTGGCTTTGGGGAGAAGGCAGGAGAATGGGTTTGAGAGGGAAAGATAGATCAGCCATAATTAAATGGCAGAGCAGACCTGTTGGGATGAATGGCCAAATTCTGCTCCTATAACTTATGAACACTCTTGACTCTAGGTATAAATTCCTGACTTTTGTTACCCAATGCTATTTAGGAAACTTGCAATTTGAGAAGCTTCACCTGAAGGAAGTAGTTGTGCCAATCCAATGCTTCTTTGGCATCATGTTGAGATCCCATCCTGGAATGTCACCTTTCAATGAACCTGCGCCCATAACCTTGAGTCTGAGGTGAGATTATTACTGGTGAGTCACCCCGACAGCAGATCTGTTGTGTGGTGCAAGTCACGCAGTTAGGCACAGCGTCTCCAAGCTCAAAACTTTTATTGCTGTCATTCAGAAGGGCTTGTGGTGTGAAATATTACAACATGTTTCCACAATCCTCACGATGATGAATTTATCTCCGAGTATTAGGGAATTCAATCATCATCAATCCAATTAGAAAGTATGTGATAGACATACCTCAGGAGTAAAGAAGTAAGGGTCTTGGTGCTCTTTATAGGGTTCTACTGTCAGACCGCACAGAAACAGGCACTTGAGCTCTGTATGTACAGTTTTGATCACCCTGACATAGGAAATATGTTAAAGATAGACACAAAGAGCTAGAGTAACTCAATGGGTCAAGCAGAATCTCTGGAGAAAAAGGATAGGTGACATTTTGGGTCAGGACTGAAGGTAAGGTGCAAGTGTCCATGTGGAGTATGTACATTCACCCTGTATCCACTAAGGTTTCCTCCTGGTGCTCCGGTTTAATTCCAATCCAAACATTGGATTGAAACCAGGTCACTGAATCTGTGAACCCACCCTCTTTGTCTAGTTTAATTTAGTTCAGTTTAGAGATACAGCGTGGAACAGGCCCTTTGGCCCAGCGTGGAACAGGCCCTTTGGCCCACCGAGTCCGTGCTGAACAATGATCATTGTTCACACTAGTTCTATGTTATCCAATTTTCAAATCCCTACACACTAGGGACAATTTGCAGAGGCCAATTAATCTATAAACCCGTACATTTTTGGAATGTAGAAGGAAACTGGAGAATTGTAAGGGTAAAAATACCCTAATGGGACTAATCTACAGGCCCCCAAACAGTAGCCTGGACATAGGGCACAAGTTGCATCAGGAGTTAAAATTGGCATGTAGCAAAAGTAATGCTATGGTTGTTATGGGAGGTTTCAACATGCAGGTAGATGGAGAAAATCAGGTTGGTACTGGACCCTAAGAAAGGGACTTTTAGAGTGCCTTTGTGATGGATTCTTAGCACAGCTTGTATTGGAGCCTACCAGGGAGAAGGCAATTCTGGATTTAGTGTTATGTAATGAACCGGATTTGATAAAGGACCTCGAGGTTAATGAGCCATTAGGAGGCAGTGACCATAACATGGTCAGGTTTAATCTACAATTGGAGAGGGAGAAGGGTAGATCGGAGGTGTCCGTGTTAAAGTTGAATAAAGGGGATTATGGGGCCAGGAGGGAGGAGCTGGCCAAAGTTGATTGGAAAGATACACTAGCAGGGATGACAGTGGAACAAAAATGGCAGGTATTTCTAGGAATAATACAGAAGGTGCAGGATCAGAATTTAGAAGATTGAGGACAGATCTTATAGAAACTTACAAAATTCTTAAGGGGTTGGACAGGCTAGATGCAGGAAGATTATTCCCGATGTTGGGGAAGTCCAGGACAAGGGGTCACAGTTTAAGGATAAGGGGGAAGGACCGAGATTATAGGACCGAGATGAGGAAACCATTTTTTACACAGAGAGTGGTGAATCTGTGGAATTCTCTGCCACAGAAGGTAGTTGAGGCCAGTTCATTGGCTATATTTAAGAGGGAGTTAGATGTGGCCCTTGTGGCTAAAGGGATCAGGGGGTATGGAGAGAAGGCAGGTACAGGATACCGAGTTGGATGATCAGCCATGATCATATTGAATGGCGGTGCAGGCTCGAAGGGCCGAATGGCCTACTCCTGTACCTATTTTCTACGTTTCTATGTTTCTATCAGTTCATTCCTAGGAGGAAGAAAGTTTCCAAGGGGAGTAAGGGGCAACCATGGCTGACAAGGGACGTGACAGACAGTATAAAAATTAAAGCGCAGCAAAGATGAGCAGGAAGCAAGAGGATTGGGTAATGTTTAAAGAACAGAAGATAACTAAAAGGACAATATGGTGAGAAAAGATGAGATACGAAGGTAAGCAAGCCAAGAATATAAAGGAGGATAGTAAAAGCTTCTTTAGGTATGTGAAGAGATAACAATTAGGTAAGACCAAAGTTGGACCCTTGAAAAGCGAAAAAGGTGAATTTATTATGGGGAACAAGGAAATGGCAGATGAGTTCAACAGGTACTTTGGATCGGTCTTCACTAAGGAGGACACAAACACTCTTCCTGATATAGTAGTGGCCAGAGGATCTGGGGTGACAGAGGAATGGAAGGAAATCCACATTAGGCAGGATATGGTGTTGGATAGACTGATAGAACTGAAGGCTGATAAATCCCCAGGGCCTGATGGTCTGCATCCCAGGGTACTTAAGGAAGTGGCACTAGAAATCATGGATGCATTGGTGATAATTTTCCAATGTTCTATAGACTCAGGATCAGTTCCTGTGGATTGGAGGGTAGCTAATGTTATCCCACTTTTTAAGAAAGGCAGGAGAGAGAAAACAGGAAGTTATAGAACAGTTAGCCTGACATCGGTGGTGGGGAAGATGCTGGAGTCAATTATAAAAGATGAAATAGCCGCACATTTGGCTAGCAGTAACAGGATCGGTCCGAGTCAGCATGGATTTTCGAAGGGGAAATAATGCTCGACTTATCTTCGGGAATTTTTTGAAGATGTAACTAGGAAAATGGACAGGGGCGAGTCAGTGGATGTAGTCTACCTGGACTTTCAGAAAGCATTTGATAAGGTCCCACATAGGAGATTAGTGGGCAAAATTAGGGCACATGGTATTGGGGGTAGAGTGCTGACATGGATAGAAAATTGGTTGGCAGACAGGAAACAAAGAGTAGGGATTAACGGGTCCCTTTCAGAATGGCAGGCAGTGACTAGTGGGGTACCGCAAGGCTCGGTGCTGGGACCGCAGCTATTTACAATATATATCAATGATTTGGATGAAGGGATTCAAAGTAACATTAGCAAATTTGCAGATGACACAAAGCTGGGTGGTAGTGTGAACTGTGAGGAAGATGCTATGAGGAAGCAGGACGACTTAGACAGGTTGGGGGAGTGGGCAGATGAATGGCAGATGAAGTTTAATGCGGATAAATGTGAGATTATCCACTTTGGTAGTAAAAACTGGAAGGCAGATTACTATCTAAATGGTGTCAAATTGGGAAAAGGGGAAGTACAACGGGATCTGGGGGACCTTGTTCATCAGTCTATGAAAGTAAGCATGCAGGTACAGCAGGCAATGAAGAAAGTGAATGGAATGTTGGCCTTTATAACAAGAGGAGTTGAGTATAGGAGCAAAGAGGTCCTTCTGCAGTTGTACAGGGCCCTAGTGAGACCACACCTGGAGTATTGAGTGCAGTTTTGGTCCCCTAATTTGAGGAAGGACATTCGTGCTATTGAGGGAGTGCAGCGTAGGTTTACAAGGTTAATTCCCGGGATGGCGGGACTGTCATATGCTGAGAGAATGGAGCAGCTGGACTTGTACACTCTGGAGTTTAGAAGGATGAGAGGGAATCTCATTGAAACATAAGATTGTTAAGGGTTTGGACACGCTAGAGGCAGGAAACATGTTCCCGATGTTGGGGGAGTCTAGAACCAGGGGCCACAGTTTAAGAATAAGGAGTGAGCCATTTAGAACGGAGATGAGGAAACACTTTTTCTCACAGAGAGTTGTGAGTCTGTGGAATTCTCTGCCTCAGAGGGCAGTGGAAGCAGGTTCTCTGGATGCTTTCAAGGGCCCTTAAAAATAGCGGAGTCAGGGGATATGGGAAAAAGGCAGGAATGGGGTACTGATTGGGGATGATCAGCCATGATCACATTAAATGGCGGTGCTGGCTCGAAGGGCCGAATGGCCTACTCCTGCACTTGTCTATTGTCTCCCGGAGGAAACCCAAGTGGAAATAGGAGACCCAGCAAACTCAACACCAGAGGTCAGGATCGAACCTGGGTCTCTGGTACTGTGAGGCAGTGGATCTTCACCAGAAAAGACTACTGGAATCTTACGGTGATCAGGAAAACTTAGTTCCCACATATTCACAAAGTGAAAATCAGATGACATAAGAATTTTAAATATTCCAATTGTAAGAAATGGCAGAGCATGAAATATTAGCCTAAATTTGAGGTCAATGGAACAATGCTGAAAGTTCTTATTGATTGTTATTCTTTAGCGTTTGTCAGCATGGTATCATTAGGGACATGTAGAAATGAAAGAAAACAATCTTAAAACTGATGATTACTTACACTGCAGGCACAGAGCATAAAATTGGAGTCTGATATTTATTCCGAAATAAATCCACGACTGACCTAATGACAATTCCCATTTCACTTGCATTTTTATCATGGGTTTAACATCCCAAGACGTTTTGCAAAATTGCAAGCAGATAAACAAAACCAAGGAAGAATTTGGGGCTGGTAAATAAAATATTAAAATGACAAAGACTAGAGGGCATTATTTTAAGGCAATGGGGGACACCATTTTAGGCAGATGGGATCACCACCCTCTGGGTATAGAAACAGTACGCACAGAGAAAATGCATGCAGTCACAGGGAGAACATACAAACTCCGTAGAGACAGCACCCGTACTCGGGATCGAACCCGGGTCTCCAGTGCTGTAAGGCGGCAACTCTAACACTGCACCGCCCAAAAAATATTATAAAATATATATTCACACATCTGTCTGTGCTCTATGCATGAAGAAAACTTTTAATCTTCTGAGTGTTAATGCTGCTGCTGAGATATTTGGGCTGTCACTGAGTTTACTGATCGTGCCACAGAGAGACAATAATTGTATTGATTTAATTTGTTGTGAGTTATTTCCACTTGCCAGTATATGTATGTTGATGGAGATGCAGGCTGTGCTATTTTAGTGTAGTCATTAGCCGGTTTAGCTGATGTGTTAGTGCGGTGCACGAAGGAGTTTGATGAGATCGAGTTAAGTGGAAAGTGAAAATAGCAAATAGGAAATGAAACCCCTGGTGTGATTGCACCTGGAAAAGTGCAGCTCCAAAAACACTCAAGAAGATTGACATCACCAAGGACAATGCAGGCCGTTTGAGCGACACCTTATCCATCAGCTCAGATGTACACTCCAATGCACTGTGACTGCAGTGCACACCATCCACAACACACCACAAAGTTTCTATTTCATCAGATATTTAATCAAAAGGGGTGGCACTGCGCCAGGTACCCAGGTTCGATCTGGACTTTGGGTGCTGTATGTATGGAGTTTGTACCTTCTCCCTGTGACCATGCGGGTTTTCTCCAGGTGCTCCGGTTTCATCCCACACTCCAAAAGTGTGAATGTCTGTAGGCTAATTGGCTTTGGTAAAATTATAAATCAGCCCCAGTTTGTACGATTGAGCTAGTGTATAGGCTGATCGCTACTCATCATGGGCCGAAGCCAATCTTATGTCTTCATCTATGGGACCTTATTTTCCTTCAGTTCCACGACTGGAACCAGTCTTCTTCTGGCTAAACCTCTCCGAGGTCTTAGCCTGTTCATTCTGCTTCTATTTAATCTTCTGTCCCCATCTCTGGGACTGGTATTTAACCCCCCTGCCGGAGGTTCCCTTCTACTTAATGCTGTATCTCTAAAGACTAATGTCTTCTTCAATAGATTCTCCTGAAATAAGATTTTTGCAATTTAGTCGAGTTCATAATTACAGCATGGAAACAGGCCGTTCAGCCCACATTGATCATCAAATCACCCATTTACATCTATATTACTAAAAGTCTAATCTTGACCGCTTTTGGCTCGCTGTGCTGTGATTTCCGAGAGAACGCCGCCACCTACAGACGTCATTTTTGGCCACCTCGCTCAGAGCCCCCCTCTGCCTGCCTGGACTGGAGGATTTTTCCCATCAATGAAAAAACAGAGATATATTAATGTTTTTAAAAATGTTGCCATTCTCTCTGCTGCCCCTGCTGGTGGGAGGGGGAGGGACTATAAAACCCGGAAGTGGTGTGCCTCACTCTGTCTCTGCAAGATGGAGGAAGCGAGAGGTTCATGTCTCTCTGAGCTCTGAATAACACTAAACACATGTCTACTCAACTGTGTGCCCTTAATGTGGTTTAAAAATGAAAGTATGGTTGGTTTGAAGTAAAAAGGCACTGCAAATGGTTGTTTGGGGGCTTTGGGTTGAAGTAAAAAGGCACTGCAAATGGTTGTTTGGGGGATTGGGTTGAAGTAAAAAGACAGTGCAAATGGTTGTTTGGGGGGGTTTTGGGTTGAAGTAAAAAGGCAGTGCAAATAGTTGTTTGGGTTTTTTTTGCATTGAAGTAAAAAGGCAGTGCAAATGGTTGTTTGGGTTTTTTTTGGGTTGAAGTAAAAAGGTTTGTAAAAATGGTTGTTTGGGGGGGGGGGGGTTTGGGGTTGAAGTAAAAAGGCAGTGCAAATGGTTGTTTGAGGGGGGGTTTTGGGTTGAAGTAAAAAAGGCAGTACAAATGGTTGGGTGACATTTTTACTTCAACCCAAAACCCCCCCAAACAGCCATTTGCACTGCCTTTTTACTTCAACCCAAACCCCCCCCCCAAAACATCCATTTGCACTGCCTTTTTACTTCAACCCCAAACAACCATTTGCATTGCCTTTTTACTTCAACCAAAAAAACCCCACAAACAACCATTTGCACTGCTTATTTACTTCAACCAAATCCCCCCCCCAAACAACCATTTGCACTGCCTTTTTACTTCAACCCACCCCCCCCCCCCAAACAACCATTTGCACTGCCTTTTTACTTCAACCCAAAAAAAACCCAAACAACCATTTGCACAAATGGATTTGAATTTGGTGGCCTTGCCCTCTGCTTGAAATGGAATTTCAAGGAATAGCTTTGAGTCAACTTCCAGCCCACCAGCCGTGAGTGAGCTGCCAGCACATCAGGCTTGAGGGACTGAGCTGCCACCCCAAGAATCCATTTGGCCCACAGTCCATACTAGCCCTCTGGAGACCAGTAGTCCCTGCAGCCAACAACACCCATACCAGCGCTCCAGAAAGCCCCCCCCCCCCCACCACTGGCCACCAATATTGGAATTGGTGGAGAGGTGGAATATTGTGTTGGGGGACCAGCCCTCCCGTGTGAACATGGGACCCAACGGGTCCCACTTAGTCTAGTTACTTCTATATTATCCCACTTTCTCATCCACTATCTACATGCTAGGGGTAATTTACAGAGGCCACTTAACCTACAAACAGCCCCATCAGCCCAACGAGTCCACGCCAACCATTGATCGCCCAATAATATTTCTATATTATCCCACTTTCGCATTCACTCCGAACACACGAGGGCGATTTACAGAAGGCCAATTAAACTAAAAACCCACATGGCTTTTGCGATGTTGTTCCTCCGGCACCCGAGCATCTGATGAAAACCCACGTGGTCACAGAGAGAATGTGCAAACACCATACAGGCAGTACCCGAGGTCAGGAATGAACTTGGTTCTTTGGCGCTGTGAATATATCATTGGTTTTACAATGTGTTGGATATGCTTAGTAAATCAAGACATTTTTGCTCATATGTCATAGAATCATACAACATAAAAACAGGCCCGTCGGCCCAACTTGCACACGCCAACCAAAATGCACCATCTAAACAAGGGCCCGTGCCAGAACCCTCTGAACCTATCCCATCCATGCACCTGTCCAAATGTGTTTTCATGTTATGATAGTACCTGCCTCAACAACCTCCTCTGGCAGCTTGTTCCTCACACTCCCCACCATTTGTGTTAAAAAAAAGTCGCCTCTGGCTCTCGATTTCCCTATGCTAGACAGAAGACTGCATTTTTCCAATCCATTCCTCTCATGATCTCGTACATCTCTCTAAAATCACCCGTCATCCTCCCGTGACCAATCTCACTCTTTCGTTCCTTGCCAGCTCAGAAACTATGGTAACTTGGACGTTGCAGCTAGGAATCAGACTATTGGGGTCAACTGGTCCCTTATGTTTTTACGGGAGGTTTTACACATTTACTTCATACTGCACATTCATGATTATAAAACATTCCAAGATACATCTCAATCAAAAGATCTGCCCTGGAGCCATACAAGATGATTATACTCCTCCTCCAGAATCTCGTTTCACCATAAGCAGACTAGGGACCAGAAATTTTCTCAGTATTTCCTGAAATGATGATACAACGCTCTGCTCTGCATGAACAAACTGTAACTGCTAGACTTTTCTATCTTTCTGCAGCAAGCACCAACAGTCTTTATAATTGAAAATAAAAAGGAACTGCAGATGCTGGTTTACTAAAAATGACACAAAATGTTGGAGCAACTCAGTGGGTCAGACGGCATCTCTGGAGAACATGGATAGGTGACGTTTCGGGTCGATTGCAGCTCTTTCCCACTACTACAATCAATCGGAAAGAAGGGTCTTCACAAGCAGTTTATTGTTTCCTTCAGGTAGAAAATCACTAGGATTTTAAACTTCAAAGATCAGAATAAAATTATAATTTCAACATCTCACATATTTCCCTGTAAAAAAATATATTCTGGCAAATGGAACTGGAAAGACCCTGAGATGAGTCACCAGGAAGGAGTGAGCATTCCAGACTCAATTGGTAGTTGTAGATTGGTATATGATTAATATTTGCATTATAAAAATAACATTGCAACCTTTGAATAGTGGCAGAGTTCAGTTAAGTTTTAATAGGAAACTAAAGGGTAACCTTTTCCACACAAAGGGTGGTGGGTGTATGGAAAGAGCTGCCGGCAGAGGTAGTTGAGGCAGGTACTATTGCAATGTTTAAGAAACATTTGGATAGGTACATGGATAGGACAGGTTTGGAGGAATGTGAGCCAAATGCAGGCAAGTGGGACTAGTGTAGATGGGATATGTTGGCCAGTGTGGGCAAGTTGGGCTGATTCCATGCTGTAAGACCCTATGACTCTAAGTTGAAGGTTATGCATCAATTTCACAGCAAAGGTACAAATGCTCCAGCAATTCAGACCTTCAGATGATCAAAAGTTTGACCAAAGAGGTCATGTTTGAGGAACATCTTAAAGGAAGAGGGAGAGGTGAAGAGACAGAAGGTTTTTAGGGAAGAATTTCCCCAGGATATTGGCCCGATTCAATAATTGGTCCATTGGTCTTGCATTAAGGAAGTCCCAGTCAATATTCTATGTGCTTAGAGACACTGCAGAGGACCTTCAGACCTTTGAGTGTAGTTGGAGTTGACGGTGGGCAATCTGTCCCATTCAATGAGGATTCAATATTGAGCTGCCGAGACTGAGCTGGTAATCCAGAAAGATCCACAGGAATAACTTTAACCTCTCCAGTAGGTACAACATTTGGTGACACAGTGGTAGAGTTGCTGCCTTGCAGCACCAGAGGCCCGGGTTTGATCCCAGCTACAGGTGCTGTCTGTGTGCAGTTTGTAAGTTCTCCTTGTGACCTTGTGGGATTTCTCCGGGGGCTCTGGTTTCCTCCCACTTTCCAAAGACATACAGGTTTGTAGGTTCATTGGCTCTGGTAAAATTATAACGCGTGTAGGATAGTGGTAGTGTACGGGGATCGCTGGTAGGCATGGACTTGGTGGGATGATGTGTTCGTTGCCACACTGTATGTCTGAAGTCCAAAAGTCTAAAGCTTTTACAGCGCCCTCCGTAATGTTCGGGACAAAGACCCATCATTTATTTGCCTCTGTACTCCACAATTTGAGATTTGTGATAGAAAAAAAAAAAAATCACATGTGGTTAAAGTGCACATTGTCAGATTTTAATAAAGGCCATTTTTGCCAGTCTGAAGAAGGGTTTCGGCCCGAAACGTTGCCTATTTCCTTCACTCCATAGATGCTGCTGCACCCGCTGAGTTTCTCCAGCACTGTTGTCTACCTGCCATTTGTATACAATTTGGTTTCACCATGTAGAAATTAGAGCAGTGTTTATACATAGTCCCCCCCATTTCAGGGCACCATAATGTTTGGGACACAGCAATGTCATGTAAATGAAAGTAGTCATGTTTAGTATTTTGTTGCATATACTTTGCATGCAATGACTGCTTGAAGACTGCAAATCATGGATATCACCAGTTGCTGGATGTCTTCTCTGATGATGTTCTGCCAGGCCTGTATTGCATATAGCTTATGCTTGTTTTGAGGGCCAGTCCCCTTCAGATTTCTCTTCAGCGTATACAAGGCATGCTCAATTGAGTTCAGATTGGGTGATTGACTTGGCCACTCAAGACGTGACCATTTTTTAAGCTTTGAAAAATTCCTTTGTTGCTTTAGCAGTATGTTTGGGAACATTGTCTTGCTGTAGAATGAACTGCCGGCCAATGAGTTTTGAGGCATTTATTTGAACTTGAGCAGATAGGATGTGTCTGTACACTTCAGAATTAATTATGCTACTACCATCAGCAGTTGTATCATCAATGATGATAAGTGAGCCAGTACCTTCTGCATCACCCCAACCCCCATGTTTCACAGATGAGAGCGTATGCTTTGGATTTTGGACAGTTCCTTCTCTCCTCCATACTTTGCTCTTGCCACCACTCTGATATAAGTTAATCTTCATCTCATCTGTCCACAAGACCTTTTTCCAGAACAGTGATTTCTCTTTTAAGTACTTCTTGACAACTGCAATCTGGCCATCCTAATTTTGCGGCTAACCAGTGGTTTGCATCTTGCAGTGCAGCCTCTGTACTTCTGTTCATGAAATCTTCTGCTGACAGTTGTCATTGACAAATCCACACCTGACTCCTGAAGAGCGTTTCTGATCTGTCAGACAGGTGTTTGGGGATTTTTCTTTATTATAGAGAGAATTCTTCTGTCATCAGCTGTGGAGGTCTTCCTTGGCCTGCCAGTCCCTTTGTGATTAGTAAGCTCACCAGTGCTCTCATTCTTCTTAATGATGTTCTAAACAGTTGATTTCGGTAAGCCTGAGGTTTGGCTGATGTCTCTACAGTTTTATTTATTTCTCAGTCTCATAATGGCTTCTTTGACTTTCATTGGCACAACTTTGGTCCTCATGTTGATAAATAGCAATAAAAGTTTCCAAAGGTGATGGAAAGACTGGAGGAAAGACTAGGTGCTAAGAGCTGTCTTATACCTGCATTAAGGAGACAATTAAACACACCCGAGCAATTACAAACCACGTGTCCCAAACATTACAGTGCCCTGAAATGGGGGGACTGTGAATAAACACAGCTGTAATTTCTACATGGTGAAACCAAAATGTATAAAAACAGCCCTTATTAAAATCTGACAATGTGCACTTTAACTACATGTGTTTTTTTAATTTTTTTATTAGAAATCTCAAATTTGAGTACAGTGGCAAATAAATAAATGATGGGTCTTTGTCCCAAACATTATGGAGGGCACTGTACATTCAGAAGATGCAGTCCATGCATTTAGCCAGGGCTTATATATACTTGTACTTTAATAATTTGTGCTTCTTATGTGCTAGGTTAAGAAAACTTGCTCCACAGGTTCTGAATATGATATGCTAGCACTGAGCCAGAACATCAGCAGAATGTGATTTGCAACTATCATCAGTTTTTGAATTACACCGAGTGGTTTAATGCCCATTCGGAAGCAACTTGCAAAAAATAATGTCCGGGAAACGCAACTGAAATTAAGCTGTAATTCCTGCCTATAAAGAACTCGTGATGTTTTAAATTGAAAGTTAATCTGTATTGTTGGCCCAGTTTATAGCACACTTTTGATCCTACTCAGAATACTATCGAGCCAGAGCACAGTGTGTTACATTGGCACAGCTGGTGGAGATGCTGCCTCGCAGCGCCAGTGACCCAGGTACAATCCTAACTGCGGCTGCTGAGTGCGTGGAGTTTGCACGTTTTCCCTCTGACCGCATGGGTGCCCCAGTTTCCTCCCACATCCTGGAAACATGTGGATTTACAGATTAATTAACCTCTGTAAATTGCCCCCAGTGTTTAGCGATAGGGTACGTAAGTGGAATAATAGAGAACTAGCATGAACAGGTGATCCATACCCGGCATGGACCTGATGGGCCAAAGGGCGTGTTCCAATATTGCATCTTTCAATCAATTAATTATGGGTTGGAAATATCACGTAATTTTGGCGGACATTCCAGCATTGTAGAGTGGGAATTCAGTTGACATCAGGAAGATAGATACAAAAAGCTAGAGTAACTCAGCGGGTCAGGCAGCATCTCTGGAGAAGAGGAATAGGTGACATTTCAGGTCAAGACCCTACTTCAGACCACCATCAGCAATGTGCCCTTTACATGGGATGTGAAGCAAACGTCTTTTTGAGCAGGTTGGTAAATCAGAGTCTTAGAGAGGTACATCACTGCAACAGGTTCCATTCGGCACTTTACTTCTGCAAGTCATCAAGCTCCCTTTTTTACACTAATCCTACCCTAACCTACTTTATCCTCACCACTCTGCATCAATTCACCCCAAATGACAGGATGTTGTGAGCAGTTTGGGCGTCATATCCAAGAATATGCTGGGTTTGGAGAAATTCCAGAGGAGGTTTATAAGAATGATCCCAAGGATGATTGGTTTAATATACGAGGACCATTGTCTCTGTGCCTGTACTCATCGAAGCTTAGAAGGATCAGCAGGAGATCTCATTGAAACCTATGGGATAATGAAAGGCCTAGATAGATTGGACACGGAAAGGATGTTTGCAGTAATGGGAGATTCTAGAACCAGAGGGCAGCCTCAGAATAAAAGGATGTACCTTCAAAATGGAGGCGAGGAGGAATTTCTTTAGCCAGAAGGTGATGAATCTGTGGAATTAATTGCCACAGACAACTGTTGGCCAAGCGATTGGGTAATTTTAAGGCAAAAATTGATAGGTTCTTAATTAGGAAGGGAATCAAGGGTTATGGGGAGAAGGCAGGAGAATGGGTTTGAGAGGGAAAAATCGAACAGCCGTAATTGAATGATAGAGGAAACTCGATGGGCTGAATGGCTTAATTCTGCTCTTATGTCGTATGGTAATATATAGGTACAATGAAAATCTAGTTTGCAGCAGGTACACAGGCACAGACTCAGACAACATTCAAACAGATAAATTATGCATAAATAATTTTTTACACAAATTCTACAGGACAGCGAAGAGAAAAAAAGACTGTAAACAGTTATTAGAAAACAAGTCTGTGGTAGCGCAAGCAGTGGTCCGTAGATTCCACTGCCAAGTTCAGATTGGGGTTGTGCAGGCTGGTTCATGAACCTGATGGTTATTGGTAAGTAGCTGTTCCTGAACCTGGTGGTCTAGGAATTTAAGCCTCTGTATCTCCTGCCGGCGGTAGCAGAGAGAAGGGAGCATGGTGGGGAACCTTAATGATAGATGTCGCCTTCTTGAGGCAGCGCCTCATGTAGATGCTTTCTATGATGGGGAGGGCCGTGGACGTGATGAACCAGGCCGAGTCCACCACTCTTTCCTGCCTGCCTCAATCCCATTTATTTTTCTGCTGGAGTATAATCAAGAACAATATCTACCATTTAGATTCAGGTTGATTCAAAAGTGAGTGTTATTACGGTTGAGAAATTTGCAATGCAGACAAGGATGATTTAATTGGTGAGCTTAAGTGAAAGTGACTGAGAATGTTGCAGCATTAGGGAGGCTGCGAGGATCAGTGCATAAAGGAACACAGAATTCTTGTCAAACCTGCACAGTGCCTAAGTGAAGCAGTCTCTCCATTTTAGCAGTGCAATAGATTGGAAAACAAACTTGGACTCACCGTCTTGACAATGTGACAAATTAATCCTGATGTACAAATTCACAGACTGCATTTCCAGACAAATTTATCCAACCCAAGATTTATTACATTCATTGGACGGAGATTGAAAAGGGAGACAAATTCATTGGGTGGG
Organism: Malacoraja senta; assembly: GCA_038087875.1. Classification (NCBI taxonomy): domain Eukaryota; kingdom Metazoa; phylum Chordata; class Chondrichthyes; order Rajiformes; family Rajidae; genus Malacoraja; species Malacoraja senta. The sequence continues at coordinate 171,791,431 of CM075978.1, forward strand.
TCTGATCATAGATTAAGTAAGACAGAGTGTTAAGAAATCTGCTTGCTTTTATTTATTTTGTTTCCATCAGTAATATACAAGAGTGATAATGGTAAGGAGGTGTTGTTGAAGTAAGGTGCTGAGCAGTGAATTCAAATCTCACCCATGCTTTTGTCATTAGACTTTAGAGATACAACATGGAAACAGGCCCTTCGGCCCACGCCGACCAGCGATCGCCCCATACGCCAGCACTATCCTATACACTAGGGGCAATTTAACAAATTTAGCAAAGCCAATTAACCTGTAAACCCACACGTCTACGAAGTGCAGGAGGAAACTGGAGCACCCGGAGAAAACCCACATGGCGACAGGAAGAACGTACAAACTCCGTACAGACAACACTCGTAGTCAGGATCGAACCCGGGCCTCTGGTGCTGTAAGGCAGCAGCTCTACCGCTGTGCTACTTTGCCACCCCAAACAAGACAATATATTTTCTTAATCCCATCAGTCATATCTTTTGTTTCCTGCAATAATAACAGTGATAATGGGAAGGTGGTGTTATTGATGTGCTGAGAAGTGAATTAAAATCCCACCAAGGCTTATAGACGATTTATTTTTTTCTTAACTCGTGGAATATCTCCTACTTTGCAAAATAATGATAATAAAGTGAACCGAAAATAAAACCAAAATATATAATTATTTTATTTCATGACCGCAGGAAATCCATATCACTCAACAGCCAACAAAATAGTTGAGACACGGGAACTGCAGATGCTGGATTCTTGAGCAAAATACAAAGTACTGGAGGAACTTTAGAAGTTTAGAAGTTCCAGGCAACGTTTCAGGCTGGAACTTCTTCAGGATGACTCTTGTGTGGTGGAGGTGGTGGTGGTGGTGGGGGTGAGGAGGGGAGGGGGAGGGGAAATGGGGGAATGAGAAAGCTGGAAAAAAAAGTAGGGTGGGACAAAGTCTGAAGGGTCTGAATCTGAAGGGTTCCAATCCAAAACGTCACCAATTCCTTTCCTCCAGAGATGCTGCTTATCCCGCTGAGTTACTCCAACATTGTGTCTATCTTCAGTATCAACTAGCAGCTGCAGTCCCTTCTTACACAAGTGATAGGTGGATATCAGCGAGGAGGGTTCAATTGGCAGATGGGTGGACAAAGGCTCGAGATGAAAAGGAGAGAAAAGGAGAGAAAAGGAGTGAAACAAAAACAGAGAGAGGGACAAAGGAGATACAAAGGAGACAATTTGAAGTGCCGCCTCTATTACACTTCAGGGAAATGAGAATGCAATGCATTCATCCAGGAGCCTGAATGAATAATTGACCTCTTTCTATGATACTGGTCAAAGTGTAATTATTTTCTTTTACACCGAGGAGAACTCATAATTCTTCCGGAGTTTATTTGATCTTGCAAATCTACCCAAGATTATTAGAAGGAACTCCAAATAAAGGACACAGACTTCAAAAGTAACTACTCAAATTGGCGTCTTACTTAAGGAGAGGAACACAGCAGTGTTTCAAACAATTGTACTTTTGCAATTAAGTTCTTGTGGTAAGTAATAATCTAAGCACAGCAAGCTCCAACAAGACATAATGAGTTAGACAAAAATGCTGGAGAAACTCAGCGGGTGAGGCAGCATCTATGGAGCGAAGGAAATAGGCAACGTTTTGGGGTGAAACCTTTCGCTCCATAGATGCTGCCTCACCCGCTGAGTTTCTTCAGCATTTTTGTCTACCTTCGATTTTCCAGCATCTGCAGTTCCTTCTTAGACATGATGAGTTTGTGGACATGACTTCTCTTTGAAGAAGTTGAGAAAATATATTGGAGACACAAGGAACTGCAGATGCCAGAATCTTGGGAAAAACACAATGTAATGGAGGAACTCAGCAGGGTCAACCAGCATCTGTAGAAGAAAAGTAACAGAAGACATCTCAGGTCCATAGAAAAAAGCATGCAGAAAAGCAGAAAAGAGCCTAGCAAGTGATGTGATTAGGTGATGTTTGGGGTCAGGATCCTTCTATCTTCTATGGTTGAAAGGGAAAGTACCTGGGGAGGAGGCAGTTTGGGTGGGAAGGGCCGAGTGAACTAAGGAGTTGCGGAGGGAGTGGCCTCTGTGGAAAGCGGAAAGGGATACTGATGGGAAGATATGATTGGTGTTGGGATTGAAACAATATCTTGTCTTGAACACTGGTATGAATTCATCTATAAGGTGTGGGGGGGCGGGGAGATTTAAAATGAATCTGAGGGGTAACATTTTACACAAATGGTAGTGGGTGTATGGAATGAGCTGCCAGAGGCGGTAGTTGAGACAGGTACCATTCCAATGTTCAAGAAACATTTAGACAGGTACATGGGTAGGATACGTTTGAGGGATACGAGCCAAATGCAGGCAGGTGGGAACAATGTAGATGAGGCATGTTGGTCTTTTTGGGCATGTTGGGCTGAAGGGCCTGTTTTCGTGATGTATGAATCTATTGTTCTACTTTTAACAAATTCCATAGGATCTTTATCTGTACCTGATAAGGGAGATAGAACCTTGGTTCCATAACTCATCTCAAACAAAGATATCTCTGCTAATGCAATGCTTCACAATGGAAAGCCATTCTCGATATCAAAGTGCTGCCAAAGAAGAACTCCTTCAGTTCTGCACAGGAGAAGCCTGTTGTATTCAAGTCTATGGCAAACCATTTAAACAGATGAACGAAAGGGTTATTCACCAGCTAAGGCAGACGATTAGATTGATATTTGGCAAATGAAAAGATGAAGACATGAATGCGTTAGTGTGATACAGGGAATTGTTATACATTTGGACAGGCCAGATGACTGCAAAAAGTTGTGAACATTGCCCAGTCCATCACCGGCCCTGACCTCCCCACCATCTAAGGGATTTACGAGAATCGCTGCCTCAAAAAGGCAGCCAGCATAATCAGAGACCCACACCACCCCGGCCACACACTCATTTCACCACTGCCATCGGGAAGAAGGTACAGGAGCCTGATAACTGTAACATCCAGGTTCAGGAACAGCTCCTTCCCTACAGCCATTCAGCTGTTAAACATTACAACCTCAAATAAGCTCTGAACTACATAGATTATTATTGCACCATTATTGTTTTTTTATGTGTATGTATGTATATAAATGATTGATATGTGTGTATGTGTGCGTATATATGTGTGTGTATATATATATATTACAGTGTGTGTGTGTGTGTGTGCGTGTGTACACATATTGCACAATGAACTTTTTTTTCTCTCATTTATTATATTGTTTACAGTGTATTTTGTTAACATATTCTGTTGTGCTGCATGAAAGAATTTCATTGTTCAATCTGGGACAAATGACAATAAAACGCTCTTGACTCTAAGGACTGCCCAGCAAATTCCCTACTATTCTATGTCTGCTTAATCTGCCTTGGCTTAATCTGCCTTTGAAACAATTTGTTATTCACAAGATCAATGCAATTGGTGCAGATTTTCTTTTCGTTCAATTGATCTCCATCAATATGGCTGTCTTTTTTGATGTCATTGGCGTTTAGCGCAAAATAAAATCCAGAAAGGTCCGATTAACAATAGTCCCAGGGTCTCCAATGAGGTAGGCGGTAGGGCAGGACCGTTCTCTAGTCGGCGATAGGATGGTTCAGTTGCCCAATAACAACTGGGAACAAACTGTTCCTGAATCTGGAGGTATGCGTTTTCATAAACCTTTACCTCTTGCCTGATGGGAGAGGGGAGAAGACTGAGTGACCAGGGTGAGACTTGTCCTTGATTATGCTGGTGGCCTTGCCGAGGCAGCATGACGTGTAGATGGAGTCAATGGCAGGGAGGTCGGTTTGTGCAATGATCTGGGCTGCATCTACAATTCTCTGCAATTTCTTGCAGTCTTGGATGGAGCTGTTCCCAACCCATGTCGTGATGCATCCTGATAAAATGCTTTCTGTGGCACATTTAACTGTTCCAGCCAAGAACAGTTTGATTGATTAATGAATACCATTTTGTAACCAAGTTGCATCAACGTGGATAAAATAGATCAATAATTAATAATGTATTATTATGTCTCCTTGACAATCAAATTATCTTATTTCACGAGGTAGTGTGCAAATACTTTGCATTTAATTAATAATTTAATTTATTTATTTCCAAGTTTATTCCCGTAATGAGCATCTATTCCTGATCCCATCTCTTACACGTCACAATTTGTGTTGGTATCTCCAGGGATTGAGGTGGAACTCATGATTTATTCTTGGGTTATTGTTAATACATTCCCTGGTGGCGTCGATGACAGCATGTGGGAGGCAGGTAAGACTTTCTTGCCAAGCAAGTTGCCCCCTTCTGCAGGAGACACTTTTCACTTTGCTGCAGATTCAGTCATTATCCCAAACGCAAGTACAAGAGCCTAGAAGTCATGATGCATGATAAGCTTTGAAGATAGACAAAATGATGGAGTAACTCAGCGGGTCAGGCATCTTTTTTTTGAATAAAGGACAGGCGAGGTTTTGGATAAGAACCCTTCGTCAGACTGATAGTCAGCGGAGAGGGAAACAAGAGGTATGAAAAGGTTACGAACAAATCAGAGCCGATAACAACGACCAGGATAAGGTGGTCTTTGCTCCCTAGAGTATAGATTCTGCACTCCATATCTTCCCCTTTGCCCTATTGTTGTTGAGTTTGACTTCAAGATTCAAGATTTCCTTTATTGTCATTCAGACCTTTCGGTCTGAACGAAATTGTGATGCCTGCAGTCATACACAGAACCAATAATAACAAAACATACAATAAACACAAATTAAACATCCACCACAGTGAGTTCACCAAGCACATCCTCACTGTGATGGAGGCAAAGTCTTAGTCTCCGTCTCTTCCCTCCCCGTTCTCCCTCTGTGCTGAGGCGATCGATCCAGGCCGAAGATGCCGCCCCCCAGTCCAGCAGACCTCCGTGGTGATGTCGCCGCCGCCGAAAGCCGGAACGCCGTCTCCGCTCCGAGACGGCCCGCCACAGCATCAGCTCTGGGCCGCCGCCCCAGCTCCGGGTCCCGCAGTCTCCGCTCCAGGCCGCTGCCCCAGCTCCAGGTCCTGCAGTCTCTGCTCCAGGCCGCTGCCCCAGATCCGGGTCCCGCAGTCTCAGTTCCGGACCCCGCTGCATCAGCTCCAAGCCGCCGCCGAAAGCCAGAACGTTGCACCAGCAAGTCGGGCCACCGCTGCCTCAGCCCCGAAGACGGCCAGCCTCCCGTTGGTAAGTCCTGGCTGGCTCTGCCTCTGTAGCCTCAGGGTCGGTCGCAGGATGGAGGCCGCCAGCCCCGCCATTAGGCCTCACCGCAGACGGAGGCAGAGAAGGGGGATACGACATGAAAAAGTCGCATTCCCCCAAAGGAAGAGACAGAGAACATGTTTCTCCCCCCCTAACACAACCCAACAAACTAAAACTTAACCAAAACAAGACAAAAAAACAACAGAAAAAAGTAAAAACAGACGGACTGCAGGCGAGCCGCAGCCGATTAACAGCGCCACCACTTCCGGAGTTGATTGTATGCATGCACATGTCATTTGATGTCTTTGGACAACATGTAAAACAAAGCTTTTCACTGTACGATACACGTGACAATAATAAACATATCTAAAGAATAGAGCCAGCTGTCAGTGCAATTGCACACAATCAGTCTGAACGGTCCCGACCCAAATCATCACCTGTCCATTTTGTCCAGAGATGCTGCCTGACCCGCTGAGTTACTCCAGCATTTTGTGTCAAACATTTAAAAGACATTTGGACAGGTACATGGATAGGATAGGTTTAGAGGGATATGGGCCAAACACAGGTCCGTAGGACCAGTGTAGATGGTAAATCTTGATCAGCATGGGAAAGTTTAGCTGAACGAACGGCCTGTTACCATGCTGTATGACTATGACTATTTTGCAATGGCCCAAATCAACAAGTTCCTAACAAATGTTATAAAATCAGATGAAATTTTGAAAAGTCACAGATTCTCATTAACATATGAACAGAATAAATTCAGACAGCAATTTGTGATGGCATCATACACAAGAGATTAAAGCAATAAAACTAATTCCCACAACCACCTATTGTGACAAATTGGAAACAGATACTGATTGAAATAATTTTATTTAATACATGCATTGTTATTTAGCTTGGCCTAGGTATGAGATAACTTTTTTCTCCTCAAATGAATGGATAGGTTTAAAGGGATATAGACTGAACATGTGGGACTAGCGTAGATGGGGCAGCTTGGTCGGCATGGGCAAGTTGGGCCAAAAGGCCTGTTCCAGTGCTGTATGATTCTATCACTCTGATTCTAAATGCCACCCATTCCTTGGTTTGACCCAGCATTGCCGGAAAATCAATAATTGGGCGGCAAAGTGGTGCAGCTGTAGAGTTGCTGCCTTACAGCACCAGAGACCCACGTTCAATCCTGACTGCGGATGCTGTTTGTATATTCTTCCCATGACCGCGTGGGTTTTCACCAGGAGCTTTGGTTTTCTCCCACATCCCAAAGATGTACAGGTTTGTCAGTTAATTGGCTTCAGTAAGAATTGTAAATTTCCCCATAGTGTGCAAATAGTGCTAATGTACATGGATCGCTGGTCGGCACAGACTTGGTAGACCGAAGGACCCATTTCCATGCTGCATCTCCAAAGTTTACAATGGAGCCACCCACAGTGCACAGATAGGAAATAATAATTAGTGTAAAACAAAGTTCAATAAAGTCAGATTAAAGATACTCCAAGGGTTTCCAATGAGGTAGATAGCAGCTCAGGACCTGCTGCGCTTTTAACTCTAAACTAGAACACTTGTCTCATTTAAAATGTACCTGGATATGGCTGTGAATAATGAGGACTGTGGATCATGTCCTGGAAGGTGAGATTAGATTATGCAGCTCTTTATTTACTAGCATGGACACGAGCTGAATGGCCTCTTTCAGTCGGGTACAGTTTAAATGTTTCAAAGCACCAATTTAGACCAGACATAAAAACGTGTACTTCGGCCCATCGATCACTCCGTACTATCCTACATACAAGGAACAATTTACAATTCTTACCAAAGCCAATTAACCTACAAACCTGAACATCTTTGGTGTGTGGGAAGAATCCAGAGCACCCAGAGAAAGCCCATGTGGTCACAGGGAAAATGTACAAACTCCATACAGACAGCACCCAAGCTCAGGATCGAATCTGGGTCTCTGGCACTGTGAGGCAGCAAATCTACTGCTGTGTCACTGTTTCACCCTAATGACAGCGCAATTGTACAGTTGTTATAATGTTCCCCTTAATCACCCAACTCCCCCGCATCACAACAGGAGCAACAGACGAGAGGGGAGACCCAAGGGGCAGGTTTTTCCACAGAGGCTGCTGTTATATATGGAAAGAACTTCCAGAGGTGTTGGTGGAGGCAGGTACAATAACATTTAAACAATATTTAGAGACAGGTACATTGGCTATAAAATTTTTTGAGAGATTTGGGGGGAAATGCACCTTTTTCATTTTAAAGAGATCTATCAGGATATCTCTTCAGGCTTTTCTCTAGAGAGTAGCTGAGAATGTTTTATCTTTTTGGAGATAACTCCTCAATTTGATATCAATCTATTTTGCAACCTCTCCAATGTCTCTATATTGTTTTCATAACATGGAGGCCACAACTGTTAATATTGTTCCAAGTGTTGCTTGTAATGTTGAGAGAAAATATGGTTATATTTATACATAGCAATGATTGCAAGCACTCAACATACATCACGCATTGAATTACCTTTGTCAGTCAGGGTTTGGTGTTATGCAAGGAAGCATACAACTAATCTAAATTAACCCGATAACTAACAACTTAATCTTTATTCACATGCAGAGGGAACATTAGTTCAGGTAAACAAGAGAATTCTTGACTTTGAGGAATTTTCTATACATTTTAATGTCATGCACAAAAAAAAGGCAGGAATTTATTTCATTTTCCCCATGTACCGAGGTACGGTGAAAAGCTTTTGTATTGCAGTCAGGGGAACAACGATACATGATTACAATCAAGCCGTCCACAGTATACAGATACGTAATAAAGGGATAATGTCTATTAAAGTTCAATTGAAGATCTGATATGAATTATGATAGAGAACTTTTTGAAAGGCCATTGAATGCAACATTTAAAAGAGAATTGAATAACTAATTCAATGGGAAATTTGCAGGGCTTCTGGGGCAGTAATAGAGGCTGGGACTAATTACAGATGTCTGCCAAAGTAGTAAAACTTATTGAACAGATTCCAGTGTTGTTAAGTTCAATGATGTTCACAAATCCTACAAGACAGCACAAGTCAATAATCATGAAATAAAATTGGACAGTTACCTGGGTAGGAAGAATTTAAAGGGACATGGGCCAAACACAAGCATATGGGAATAGTGCAGATGGTGCATCTTGGTCAGCATGGATGAGATGGCCCTAAGGGCCTGTTTCCACACAGTAAGACTCTAAGGTGTATATATAGGCCTAATGGAGGCAAATAGTTAGGACAAAGGGCCTGTTTCCCTGTTGTATGACTCAATGAACATTCTCAAGAACTGTGCATTCAAGACTCATTCTCACAGTTGGAGGGGAAGCTAACTTCAAGAAATGCAGTTTAATTTTGGAAGGTACAAACTATGAAATTATGGCATGTTAAAATAACACTCACCTTGTTAAGGGAGGGGAATCAGTCCTTGTTTAGTTTGGCCTACTGTTGACTCCAGGTTCACAGAGGTTGTTAACTCCTAACTTAATGAGGGATTGCAGTTCATTCACTCATCAGGTGAAGCCTCAACACAACCCAACCCCTGCAGGGACCCTACCAGTCACAATCTTCAACCTGGTTATTCCTCTTGTTTTCCAACCATTAACTGAATCACAATCCAATTCTAATCCCACATACTCCAGTTCTGTTCAATAATTTTTTGTGCAGCACTTTAAAACACACTATGACACACAAAATAGGAGCAAAACTGCCTGGGTTTTATGAGCAGGCTGTTGAGGCTCAGTTGACCAACCCTATATCAGGTGATTGGACCCAGCTTTTACCAATGATGCTGGGGATTGGCCTTTCCTGGACTCTCTGCCAGAGAAAGGGATCAATGGTGCTTTTATTGTTGAATGTGCTAAGTGCTAACACACAGTGAAATTATTTTCTTACAGACAGTTCAGTGGACTATTGCCATACATAAGCACATCCCTGATCAGCAAGTGTACATAAATAGTCCACTGAGCCCGTATGCAAGAGGCACCATGTTTTGCCACCATTTTCAAAGTTCAAGTTTGCGCTTATGAGCGCCGCTCATTCCAGGTGAGTCCTAGGCCTCCAGTCATTGCCTTCCTTGGGCGTGACGCCCCTCTCCTCGCCCATCCACCTTTGTGTCTCGGGAGTGACCTCGAGGGCACTGTAGGCCAGACCCCAGTTCCCTCTCCTCTCCTACCGGCCTCAATCCTCACCAGATGTATCCGTCATCATCACCAGTTCCATCCTTCCGCTCTGGTCTTCAGGGGTCGAGCAGGGGCTGGTTCGGCGGCTTCCTCCTTTAGGCCGTGTTCCACCAGGTCTTGCGTTCGGCCACGGGGACCGGCTCCCATCCCGAGAGACACATCTCAGGGACGGGGGACTGTCACACCCTCTAAACCTTTCGTATCCATGTACCTGTAATACTCCTGTGTCAATGCTTTGTATTCTATACTCATGTTCATGTTATTGGAGCACAATTAGGCCATTTGGCCCATCAAGTCTACTATGCAATTGAATATTTCCCTCACAACCCCATTCTCATGTGTTCGCCACAGAACCCTTGACACCCATACTAATCAAGAATCTATCAATCTCCAAATTGTGGCAATGAATTCCAGAAAGTTTGCACCCTCTGACTAAAGAAATTCCTCCTCACCTCCTTTCTAAAGGTGTGTCCTTTTATTCTGAGGCTGTGCCCTCTGGTCCCAGACTCTCCCACTAGTGGAAACATCCTCTCCACATCCACCCTATGCAGGCCTTTCACTATTCGCTAAGTTTCAACGAGGTGTCCCCTCATCCTTCTAAACTCCAGCGAGAATAGGCCCAGTGCCGTCAAACGCCAACTTTGACTGTCAACTATGAAGTTTAAAGCTCAGTTCACGACGGGACAAACACTACAACTCCATAAACATTCTGCAATTGATTTTTACTTTACTTCTCATCTTTTATTAGCTACAACACGCACGTAGATTGACTCATTTCTAAGTATCCGGTTTCTCTCCCATTACTGAAACAATGCTCCCTGCATCAATCCCAGAGAACAAATGTATTTTTCAGCAAATTAGTCATGTCTCTCTCAGGACTGGATTGTGAAGATCTTGTAGCGATATATTCCAGATATGATGCATCACAGTAAAGCAGGTGTGTTTTCTAGAGATTCCCCAAAACAGTCAGGTTTTTTTTGGAGGGATAAAGGTTGAGCATTGTGCCTCTTGGGCCTCTGATGATGAAAGATTCTGTACAAAAGGAATATTATTATTCAGGTGAAGTCTTTCCTTTTCAAGGGAAAGCAACCTTGTAGTTAGGAAAAGAGAAGCAATTTTCAAAAATCACAAAAGCCAGGTGTGGCAAGGACTTACTCAATCTCTCGGTTTCAACTTTAGACTTCAGACTTTAGAGATACTGCACGGAAACAGGCCCTTTGGCCCACCCAGTCTGCACCGACCAGTGATCACCCAAGTACACCAGCACTATCCTACACACTAGGGACAATTTACAATTTTACAGAAGCCATTTAACCTACAAACCTGTACGTCTTTCGATTGTGGGAGGAAACACACATGGTCAGAATGTACAAGCTCGATACAGACAGCACCCTTTGTCACATACTACCGTCCTGTTGAGTACCTCTGTCTGTATACTCGTTATCACCTATCCCAAAACCAACAATGGCTTATTGTGTGCCCCACATTTCCTTGAATATTGTTCCTTTTTGGATATCTTCCATTTAATTTCTCCTGAGAACCGTCTATTTCTCTCGTTCCCCTTTCCCCACTCTCTCAGTTTAAAGAAGGGTCATGACCCGAAACGTCATCCATTCCTTTTCCCCAGAGATGCTGCCTGACCCGCTGAGTAACTCCAGCTTTTAGTGTCTATCTTCAGTGTAAACAAGCATCTGCAGTTCCTTCCCACACATCCAATTCCTACACCACTGGTGTTAACATAGAAACATAGAAAATAGGTGCAGGAGGAGGCCATTCAGCCCTTTGAGCCAGCACTGCCATTCATTGCGATCATGGCTGATCGTCCCCAATCAATAACCCGTGCCTGCCTTCTCCCCATATCCCTTGATTCCACGAGCCCCAAGAGCTCTATCTAACTCTCTCTTAAATCCATCCAGTGATTTGGCCTCCACTGCCCTCTGTGGCAGGGAATTCCACAAATTCACAACTCTCTGGGTGAATTTTTTTTTCTCACCTCAGTCTTAAATGGGCTCCCCTTTATTCTAAGACTGTGGCCCCTGGTTCTGGACTCGCCCAACATTGGGAACATTTTTCCTGCATCTAGCTTGTCCAGTCCTTTTATAATTTTATATGTTTCTATAAGATTCCCCCTCATCCTTCTAAACTCCAGTGAATACTCTCCCCAAGTAGTGTTATGGAAGGAGGGGGCTTCCCTCGGAGAAATATAGACATTCGCCAGGACAGTGAGGGATGGGTAATAAAGGGAGACACAAGGAACTGCAAATGCTCGTTTACATATAAAGACACAAAGTGCTGGAGTTACTCAGCAGGTCAGGCAGCATCTCTGGATGTGGATAGGTGAGGTTTGGGATCGGGACTTGTCAGTTCTGAAGAAGGATTTGCTTTTCAAACTACCATTAACAATTCACCACATGGTTTATTTAACACCTGTTATTCATCGATACAAATCCCTTATTCCACTGCGCTGACTTAAATCATTTCATCTTAATCCTCTTTAATTCATTCTATTCTCGACTATTGAAACTTTGAAGTTCAATATCTCCCACAGCTCCCAGTTTCCTACTACAATGCAGCAGTTTCCTAAACGCCAATGTTCGTTGCATACTCACTATTTTTTAAAGATAATCTTGTCTTTTCCAGAAGTATAACAACTTTTCGTTTGTTGGAAAGTCATGAAAGTAAAGTGAAACCCCATGAAGGGACACACCTGGAATGTTATTTTAGCCACATTTCAACAGATATCCATAGTTCGACATTACGGCACGGATTTTAATTTTGAACTCAGGTTTACGGTCAGCTTTGTACGAAACAATTTCAAGCCAACAATCATTTTCTCATTCAGAATCAGATTGACCAGCAGTACAGTTGTTAGAACTGCTGCCTCACAGTGCCAGTGTCCCGGCATTCGTCCTGACCTTGGGTGATGTTGGTGTGGAGTCTGCACGTTCTCCCTGTGACTGTATAAGTTTTTCTCCGATTTTCCGGCGACAGGTGGTCCGGCACCTCCTTTAATCTGGACAAAATCACGAGAGCACAATGAAATCTCCTGGAAGTAGCCCTGAAAGCGTGACATCTAGGCCAGGTGAGGGGGTCGATCTCAACCTCATCAGGGGTCACACTTGCCTCCTCCACCCTGGGATCTGGAACTCCAGCCCGGCCGGAGCCGGCAAATCCGTTCCTATAGCCGAGGAACAACTTTGTATGTCGGCACCCTGACGGTCTAGTACATTTGGATTCCTCTCGTAGGCCGTGATATCTGTTGGTCCGGCAAAACGGATAATGCATAAAGGCTTTAGAACCAAGGGTGCCGGAAACTTGGTGGTGGACCTGTATTCACTGTCTTACAAATGAAACATTCCTAAACCAACCATATTTATGAGGTTACATTGTTTATATTTAAAAATAATTTTCCCACCTTATGTTCTCTCCAAAGTGCGTTTATCCACCAGAAACTGTGTGTATTCTTTGCTAGATAATCATCCCTCTTCATTTGAGATAGAATTAACTTGCTTTCCTAAAATTTGTATATTTGAGATTATAAATTAGAAGAATAATTCTGATATTTGCATTAAATTCCTGCAGAATTGTATCAATTCTAAAGAAATAAAATATCTTATTTTTAGGAACTGCAAAATTTGAATGGAATGAAAAGTATCAAGCTTTCATGAAACTAAATAATTTGGGAGTTAATTAGAATTATGGTTCAAATTTTGTAGCCATATTTCTGAATATCAATGTGCATTAAGTTATTGAAAGAAAATGCTATATGCAAGACGCCAGAGGATTTTGTTTTCATTTTACTCAGTTGAATGTTTGCCTACAAAGAAACTATTATCTTTTTTATGAGTTCCTAAATAAAACCACTTAAAAGATGGACAAAGATTGCCAAACATGGATTGTGAACATGTGGGTTTTCTCTGGGTGCTCTGGTTTTCTCCCACACTCCGAAGACGTGCAGGTTTGTGGGTTAATTGGCTTCAGTAAATTGTAATCTCTAGAAAAGAGGTGAGGAGGAATTACTTTAGACAGAGGGTGGTGAATCTGTGGAATTCGTTGCCACAAATGGGCGGCAGTGTCGCGCGGTGGTAGAGTTGCTGCCTTACAGAGCTTGCAGCACCCGAGACCCGGGTTCGATACTGACTACGGGTGCTGTCTGTACGGAGTTTGTACGTTCTCCCCGTGACTTGCGTGGGTTTTCTCCGAGATCTTCGGTTTCCACCCACACTCCAAAGATGTACAGGTTTGTAGGTTGATTGGATTGTACAAGTGTAAATTGTCCCTAGTTTGTGTAGAATAGTGTTAGTGTGTGGTGATCGCAGGTCGGTGCGGATTCGGTGGGCCGAAGAGCCTGTTTCCGCGCTGCATCTCTAAACTAAACAAAATTAAATGGCTGTGGAGGCCAAATCATTGGTTATTTTTAAAGAGGAGTTTGACAATCTTGATTAGTAGGGGTGTCAAAGTTTACAAGGAGAAGGCAGAAGAACGGGGTTGAGATGGAAAGATAGATCAGCTGTGATTCATTAGTGGAGTGGACTAATGGCCTGATTCTTATCCTATGACTTATGAACTTAAAACAGTGACAGTAACCAGCTACCTCCCAGTCAATGGTACTAACCCTTGGATGCACAAGTCATCCCACTGTTCAAACGTTTATTTAAAATTCAGCCGTAATCCAATTTAGCACCGAATTAAAAGGCAGAAGATAATTAAAATAAACAAGTGAATATAATAGACTTTAGGCTTTAAGGATACAGCATGGAAACAGATCCTGTATCCCACCGAGTCCATGCTAACCAGTGATCACCCCGTATACTAACACTATCATACACTGTATGGACAATTTTGCAACTTACTGAAGCCAATCAACCTACTAAATTTGTACGTCTTGGGAGTGTGGGAGGAAACCGGAGCTCCTGGAGAAAACCCACACGGGTCACAGGGAGAATATATAAACACCGCACAGACAGCATCATTAGTCAGGATCAAACTCGGGTCTCAACTCTACCACTGCGCCACTGTGCTGCAAAATGCATGGGTGAGAAATATTTTAAGATTTGAAAGATTTTAAGATTAAGAGCTCAAACCAATGGATTAAAACATGCAGGCTTGTACAGAGGTTACAAGTGGGGAAAAAAGCAGAAAGTCTGCCCATCAAGTAGAAATGTCCAAGTTATCAAACATTTTAACTCCCCTTCCCATTCCCACACTGACCTTTCTGTTCTGGGCATCCGTCACTGTCCGAATGAGGCTCAGCGCAAACTGGAGCAAGAGCACCTCATATTTTGTTTGGGCACCTTATAACCCAGCAGCATGAATATTGATTTCTCCAACTTCAAATAGCCCTTGCATTCCCTCTCTCTCTATCTCTCCACCTCCCTAGTCCTCGTGCTAATTTCACCATTTGTATTCCTTCGTTATCACCTCCATCTTTCCTGAGTCATCGATGAAGGCTCTGCTTTGTTCTGTACCTTCCCATACCTTTAGTTTCCCCCTCCCTGACTGAGAGTCTGATGAAGGACCTCAACCCGAAATGTCACCTATTCTTGATTAGTGTGGGATTAGTGTGGGTGTCAGGGGTTATGGGGAGAAGACAGGAGAATAGGGTTAGAAGGGAGAGATAGATCAGCCATGATTGAATGGTGGAGTAGACTTAATGGGCCGAATGGCCTAAATCTGCTCCTATCACTTATGATCTTATAACTTTACTGTCATGACGATGAGTCATGATGATGATATGCAAATACCATGACCTTTGTATCAGCTGACCTGGAGGTCAGATCGCATGTGCACTGTGTAAGCCTAGGCAGGAGGCCATGGCTGAGTGAGATAATAAACACGGAGACCAAGGAATGTAACCTCTAAATAATGTGTCAGTATCATTATTATTCCACATCTGAGGCCAGGATGTGACATTGGCAATGAGGATATTTCAGATAATTTGTATATTTTGTATATTTTGTATATTTTGAATATTTTGATTTCTGAATCTGTGGCTATGAGCTGGAAAAAGATTTTTTTTTAAAATGGCAGTCGCTGGAGCTGATTTCTTAGCACTTTGCGGAGTTCCATACTGCGATCTGACGGGTGATGCGAGTACCATCAGCGTGAAGTGGAATGCTTGGCTGGAGGAATTAGAAGCTTACGCCGACAGTCGAGGGCTCTTTCTTGAGGACAGTATGCAGGGGCAGAAGGCGCAGTGGAGAGCATTGCTTCTTTTCACTGCAGGGCCAGCAGTTTGAGAATTTTTTTTTAAACTCCCTGATACCGGAATGAAAGAAGACTATAAGAAAGCCATTGATGCTTTGAACAGTCATTATGTGGTAGTGCTGAATGCTTCATTTCAACACCATTTATTCCGTAAAACAATGCAGGAAGAGGGCGAGACTGTTGCTCAATTTGTGACGAGACTCAGACAGGTCTCTGAGGATGCAAATATGTGGGTGCTGATGTAGAAAACCAGATATTGGATCATGTTGTCCAACATTGCAGGTCAGACAAGCTCAGGAGAAGACTGCTAGAAAAATGGGGTGAGTTAAACCTTAATGATGCACTGGAAGCTGTTGAGGGACAATTTCACAGCATGAAATTGAAAGATTCCAAGACTGGGCAAATTAACCATCTGTCCTATTAGACCAAGAAGTATGCCTGAACGCGAGATCGAGTGTTACAGGTGTGGCAACAAGCGTCACAGGGAAAGATGCATGTTGTCCAGCAAAATGTAGAACATGTAGGAAATGTGGAGATTAAGATCATTTTGCAAAGAAATGTAAAAGTAAGGCCAAAACAAGCCAAATGATTACAACAAGAAAGGGAAATCCAGTGAAAAGAAAGACAGACCTTGGGAGAAAAAGAAGGGTCATGTCCGTCACGTAGAAGGTGATTTTGGAAGTGATGAAGACAGTGATGAAGCTGGTGAGCATGCTGTTAAAAGGAATTATAAGTTTGCATTGAATGAGAGCCATCACGAGAAAGTTGCAGTGACCATCGGAGGTGTTACAGTGCCAGTAATTGTAGATCCTGGTAGTGACAGCAACGTAATTGACAGATAACTTTGGGAATGCTTGAAACAGCAGAAAATCAAGTGCACGTCAAGGAGGTGTTGTAGGAAGTTATATCCATACACTGCAACTAGACCATTGCAGACCATTGGATGTTTCACGGCTAAAGTAGAAGTCGGAGATAGAGAAACTGAAGCAGAATTTGTGGTGATAGAGGAGAAGGGAGAACCTCTGCTGAGTAGAAATACTGCTCGAGAGCTGGGAGTGCTTCACATCGGAGTGCATGTCAATTCAGTGCAGTCATATGATGACATGAGGCAGGAATTTCATTCAGTATTCCAAGGGATTGGAAAATTGAAAGGCCGGCAAGTGAAGTTAGCCATTGATAAAAATGTCAAGCCAAGAGCTCAACCGGTGCGGCGAACGCCATTTGGACTTTGTGGAAAAGTAGAAGCTAAAATCAAGGAGTTGATTGATCAGGACATTATTGAACCAGTTGAACGTTCAACACCATGGGTGAGTCCAGTCGTGATTGTGCCGAAACCCAATGATGATATTAGACTGCGTTGTCACGAGGAGAGCCAATGAGGCAATAATCAGAGAAAGACACCCAATTCCTATGGGTGATGAGGTGCTACAAGAGTTGTCAACCAGTAAAGTGTTTTCCAAAATTGATCTTGTGGGGATATCATTAGTTGGAATTACATCCTGAGTCAAGAGAGGTGACAACATTCGTCACTCACTGCAGATTGTACCGATACAAAAGACTGATGTTCTGAATCAATGCTGCTCCCGAGATCTATCAGTATGAAATCCACAGAATGATTCAAGGTGTACCAAGAGTAGCAAACATATCAGATGACATCATCCATGCATCAATTCGTGAAGAGCATGACAGGAGGTTGAAGCTAGTGTTGACTAAACTTCAAGAAGCAGGTCTCACTGTGAATGAAGACAAGTGCAAGTTTGGCATCTCCGAGATGGATTTCATGGGACACACACTCACAAGTGAAGGGCTGAACCCTGCCAAAGCTAAAGTGAAAGCTGCTGCAGATGCACGTGAACCGCAGAATGGAACAAAGATGAGGAGTTTTCAAGGACTAGTCAATTAATGTGCAAAATGTATTCCAAATTTTGCTGCACTGGCAGATCCTCTGAGAAAGTTGACCAGGAAAGACGTACCGTTCCAGTTTGGTAGTGAACAGAGACAGGCATTCAAATCACTGAAACAGAGTCTATTACAGTGAGTGCAGAAACCCTTGGATATTATGATATAGCTGCACCAACAAAAGTCATAGCAGATGCTAGTCCGGTTGGCTTAGGAGCAGTGTTGGTACAGAGACATGCAGATGGACCCAGAATCATAGCATATGCCAGTTGATCGTTAACCAGCGTGGAGAGAAGGTATTCTCAAACAGAGAAATGAGCACTGGGACTAGTGTGGGCCTGTGAAAGGTTCCATGCATACTTGTACGGCATTGAATTTGAACTTGTTACAGATCACAAGCCGCTGGAAGTGATCTATTCGACAAGGTCTAAGCCATGTGCCAGAATAGAACGTTGGGTGCTGAGAATCCAACAGTACAAGTACAAAGTAGTCCACATTGCTGGGAAAGCAAACATCACGGACCCGCTGTCGAGACTGGTGAAGGATGAACAGCTGGAAGCAACATCCACGCTAGAGATGGAAGCAGAAAACTTTGTGCGATTCATCGCAAATCAGTCAATGCCAGGAGCCGTGGCAATGAAGGAAGTTGAAAGGGAATCAGAACATGATCCTGAACTCAAAGATATCAGAGAGCGTATTCATAGTGGGCAATGGGATCAATGCCCTTACAAAGCATATGTTCCCATAAAAGATTAATTTTGTGTAATAGGTCAGTGTGTGCTGAGAGGTAGCAGATTGGTGATCCCACAGGCACTACGACCAAGGATCGTGTCATTAGCTCATGAAGGATATTTAGGCATTGTCGGTACTAAACAGAATTTGCAGAGCAAAGTGTGGTGGCCAGGTTGTGAGAAAGATGCCGAAAAATTTGTCAAGACATGTCTCGGATGCCAAATCACAAGCAGGAGCAACCCACCAGAACCAATTAGAAGTATAAAGTTGCCAACAGGACCATGGGTCGACATAGCTGTTGACTTTCTTGGATCACTTCCGACAGGTGAATCAAATATGGTAGTGGTTGACTACTAAATTAGGTACTATGAATATGCAGTGATGAAGTCAACTACAGCAGACAAGACTGTACAGGCATTAGCAGAGATCTTTGTTAGACACGGGTTGCCTGTTACATTGTATTCTGACAATGGACCGCAGTTTCTGTCTGAGATGTTTGCTGAATACATGAGAATCACAGGTATCCATCATCACAAGGTGACTCCGAAATGGCCACAAGCTAAAGGAGAAGTAGAGAGACAAAACCAGTCCATAGAGAAGAGGATACGAATCGCCCATGCCAAAGGCAAAAACTGGAAGGAGGCACTGTTAGCATATGTAGCTGTATATCGGGTGATCACTCACAACGACAGGGAAAAGTCCAGCAGAAGCTTTGTTTGGAAGGAAAATTCGCACTAAAATACCAGAAGTGCGTGAGATCATGGAAGACCAGGAGCTGAGAGACTGTGATGCCAAAAAGAAAGGTGCGGCAAAATGGTACACCGATTTGAAACGAGGAGCCAGGCACTCTGAAATGATTCCTGGGGATGATGTGCTGGTGAGGTGAGATGATGGCGGTAAGATAGACACTCCTTACCATTGTCAGCCATACAATGTTGTATCGAGAAGTGGCAGCATGGTGACAGTCAATTCTCCAGAAGGTGTTATCTACAAGAGAAATGTATAGAGCGGCAAAAAGTATATGTCCAGGGACACACAAAACGAGGTAGCCCAAAATCCACCAAGAGCTACTGATTCAGAGGGGCCAGAATACATTTCTGAGGTGGTGACCAGAGTTCCAGTGGCAGCATGCTGCAATGCAGGTGGTGAGCGGAGAAGATGTCTGGGTGACAACACTTTGGCAGATTCAACAACTCTGATGCTTCTGTGCCAACTGGTAGACCAAACCATGAAAGGAGAGTCCCCAAGCGATACGACGATTTTGTGTTATAGATTATGATACTGTTTAGTATGATACTGTTTATTATGATACTGTTTTTATGATACTGTTTATTATAATACTGTTTATTATGAGCAAGGAGGTTATTAAGGTTACAAGAGTGTAAAAAGTTGCATTTGTTTTGTAGTTGTAATGCATCTGTTTCGTGAGTTATTGAACGCACAAATAAGTTTTGTAAGAATTTAATTGGAAAATATATTAGAAAGAACACATATTAATTTAAAGCTTAATTCTGGTAAAGGAGGGATGTCATGATGATGAGTCATGATAATGATATGCAAATATCATGACCCTTGTATCAGCTGACCTGGAGGTCAGATCATATGTGCACTGTGAAAGCCTAGGCAGGAGGCCATGGCTGAGTGAGATAATAAACACGGAGACCAAGGAATGTAAATAATGTGTCAGTATCATCATTATTCCACATCTGAGGCCAGGATGTGACACTTACAACCTATTCCTTTTCTCCAGCGATGCTGCCTGTCCCGCTGAATTACTCCAGCATTTGGTGTCTATCTTTTACACTATCTTGGTGTAAACTAGCATCTGCAGTTCCTTCTTACATGAGTAGAAATCGTTATTTGAATGATTGAAAATGACCTTCACAGGGGGGTCTTTTATTAAAAGCTTTTCCCCAGTGTTCCTTGCTTGGTTTGTTTATTTAATGCCAACAGATTTGTCTCTCCTGCATAAATCATATGACTTTGCTGGAAATTGCAGCATGTGCGTGAGACTTCATCAGATCTTACTGATCGGAGAAACACTTACTCGCTGTTAATTAATGCAACATGAAGTTTGCAGTGAAGCAGGAAGTCTCACCAAAGGTGCTCGTGTGAGAATCTAAGTTATAACAACAGCTTGCGTTTATGTAGCACCTTTAATGTGGCTAAAATTGTCCCAAAGTGTTCCATACGTGAGTTACCAAACAAAGATTAACACTCTTTGGCAGCACAGTGGTGCAGTGGTATAGTTGCTGTTTCACGGTGCCAGAGACTGGGTTCAATCCTGACAATTAGTGCTGTCTGTAAGGAGTTTATACATTCTCACTGTGACTACGTGGGTTTCTTCCAGGTGCTCCGGTTTCCTCCCACTTTCGAAAGATGTGCAGGATTGTAGGTTAATTGGCCTTTGTAAGTTGCCCCTAGTTTGTAGGATAGAACTAGTGTAAGGGTGATCGCTGGATGGCGCGTACTCAGTTGGCTGAAGGGCCTGTTTCCATGCTGTATCTCTAAACTAAACTAAACTAAATTAAACTGAGATACATTAACTGGGATATTAAGACAAATGGGGCTAGAAGTTGATGTGCACCTTAAAACATGTGGCATACATCATAGAGTCATAGAATCATACAGTGGAGAAACAGGTCCTTTGGCCCAACTTGCCCACATCGACCAACATGTTCCATCTATACGAGTCCCACCTGCCTGCATTTGGCCCATATCCTTCTAAACTTGTCATATCCATGTATCTGTCTAATTGCTTCTTTAGACGTTGCAATAGACCCTGCCTCAACCACCTCCTCTGGCAGTTTGTTCCACATACCCACCACCCGTTGTGTGAAAAGTTTACCTATAAAATCTATCCCTTTCACCTTAAACCTATGCCCTCTGGTTCTCGATTCCCCTACTCTGGGCAAGAGATTCTGTGCGTCTACCAAATCTATTCCCCTCATGATCTTATACACCTCTATAAGATCAACCATCACCATCTTATGCTCCAGGCTATAGAGTCCTAGCCTGCTCAACCTCTCCCTATAGCTCAGACCCTCAAGTCCTGGCAACATCTTGTAAATCTTCTCTGCACCCTTTCGCACTTAACAACATCTTTCCTATAAAATGGTGCCCAGAACTGAACATTTGGAACACCAAAATGTAGCTACATGTCATAAAAACATTTGCACGCTTGGGATGTGCATACAACAAAGATATAGGTCCATAGGTTTAACTCTACTAATCCTATTTGCTTTCATTTGGCCTGTATCCCTCGAAGCCTTTCCAATTCAAGAACCTATCCAAAAGCCTTTTAAGCATTGTTATCATGGCTGCCCTCACTGCCAGCTCTTTCCAGCTAAACTCTGTGAAAAACATCCCCTTGAAATCTATATATAACTAAAAGTCTCATCTTGACCACTTCCTGTTTATGCTGTATATTGATTTCAGAAAAGACGCTACCATATAATGCTATGATTTTTGGCCATCATACTCACAGTCCTCCTCCGCTGAAGCAGCCCCGACGATTTTTCCGATCGATGAAAAAAAAAAGGGTATGAGTGTTTAAAAAACCTTGAGATCAGCTGATTTGTCCGTTCGCCTGTTAATCACCACGATAAAGGTAACGCCCCCTCCGGGGGGGGGGGGGGGGGCAGGACTATAAAACCCCGGATGGCTGCACATGAGTCACTCACTCTGGAAGATCGTGAGGGAGAGACCACAACTGTTATTCTAAGCTGTGAATCAACTGAACTGTGAGTCTGCAATGTACTTCCAATAAATGATTTGGTAGCCCTTAATGACATTGCAATGAGTTGTTTGGCAATTTGGTGGCCTGCAGTCTGCTTGAAATGCTATTAAATTGAGTTTTGTGGCCTGCACTCTGCCTGAAATGCTATGAAATTGAGTTTGGTGGCCTGCACTCTGCCTGAAATGCTATGAAATTGAGTTTGGTGGCCTGCACTCTGCCTGAAATGCTATGGCATTGAGTTTGGTGGCCTGCACTCTGCCTGAAATGCTATGAAATTGAGTATGGTGGCCTGCACTCTGCCTGAAATTCTATGGAATCGAGTTTGGTGGCCTGCACTCTGCCTGAAATGCAATGGAAATGTGTTTGGTGGCCTGCACTCTGCCTGAAATGCTATGGAATTTAGTTTGGCGGCCTGCACTCTGCCTGAAATGCTATGAAATTGAGTTTGGTGGCCTGCACTCTGCCTGAAATGCTATGAATTTGAGTTTGGTGGCCTGCACTCTGCCTGAAATGCTATGAAATTGAATTTGGTGGCATGCACTCTGCCGTGAGTGAACTGCCAGCCCACCAGCCCTGAGTGACTGATCTGCCAGCCCACCAGCCCTGAGTGTCTGATCTGCCAGCCCACCAGCACTGAGTGACTGAGCTGCAAACCCACCAGCCCTGAGTGACTGAACTGCCAGCTCACCAGCCCTGAGTGACTGAGCTGCTAGCCCACCAGGCCCGAGTGAATGAGCTGCCAGCCTATCAGGCCTGAGTGACTGAGCAATCAGCCCGCCAGGCCTGAATCAATGAGCTGCCAGCCCAAGAATCCATTCGGCCCACAATGTCCATACTAGCCCTCTGGAAACCACTCCCTTCGGCCCACAACACCCATTGTAGCGCTCCAGAAAGCCCCCCCCCCCCCCCACTGGACACCAATATTGGTATTGGTGGTGAGGTGGAAAATTGCATTGGGGAATCAGCCCTCCCAACGGGTCCCACTTGGTCTACTCTCCTTTAAATTTCACCCTTCGCACTTTACCTTTCCCAGGGAAAAGATTCTGACTATCCTCTCTGGAGTCATCGAGTCATACAGCACGGAAACAGGCCTTTCGGATCGACCCATCCATGCCAACCAAGGTGCCCCACACAAACTAGTCCCATTTGCCCTCTGGCCCATATCCCTTGACATTTTTCCTATCCATGTACCTGCCCAGATGTCTTTTAAATGTTGTAATTGTACCTGCCTCAGCTTATTAGAGGAAAGTCCAATTATATGTAGTCCAGGGGTCTCCAATGAGGTAGATAGTAGCTCGGGACTGCTCTATTGTTATTAGTAGGATGGTTCAGCTACCTGATAACAGCAGGGAAGAAACTGCCCCTGAATCTGGAGGTGTGCGCTTTCACACGTGTGTATCTCTTGCTTGATGGGAGAAGAGGGAGTGACCGGAGTAAGACACGTCCTTGATTAATGCAATTTGAAACTGAACCAAGAGCATGAAGGAAGGGATGAGGGATGAAGCTTCCTATGAGATATACATCAAGGTTTTGAGAATAAATTTAGATTGGCACTTCATGGGAGTATTTATTCGAAAATTACAAGCTAGAAGTAAATGGTTGAAAGAGAAGGAAGGCTCAAAAGCTGTCTCACATATGAATAAATGTCTTTGTCTGAAGGAGATCTTCCATTTGGAGTTCTTATGATGAAGATGACTTGAAACATCAGCTGTATTAAATGCCAGCTGACCTGCACAGTGGCGCAGCAGATAGTGCTGCTGCCTCACAGCCCCAGAGACCCGGGTTCGATCCTGACCGCGGGTTCCATCGCTGTGGAGTTTGCACGTTCTCCCTGTGACCACGTGGGATTTTACTAGTTGATCTGCTGTCCTCTCATATCCCCAAAATGTGTGGGTTTGTAGGTGAATTGACCCCTGCAAATTGCCCCAAAGTGTGTAGTGAGTGGATGAGAAAGAAGGATAACACAGATTAGTGTGAATGGGTGATTAACGATCGGTATGGACTCGGTTGGCCGTAGGGCCTGTTTCCATGCTGGATCACTAAGCTAAACTAAAGGGCCTGCCACTGTTTGAAGTTCCCAGTGCTTGGCCTTTTCATTTGTGATCTGATAGTCCTTCAAATATCCCGCCTCTAATGAACATCTTCTGTAACCCAGATATAATAGTTTGTGTATGAGTTTAGTTTATTGTCACGTGTATTGAGGTACAGTGAAAAGCATGCTAACTAGTTAACAGAAAAACAATACATGATTGCAGTCGAGCCATCCACAGTGCACAAATACATGATAAAGGGAATAATGTGAATAAGGTTTAGTAGATGAATGAAATAGAGGAAATTTTGAAAATTATAAGGAAGTTAGGCAAGTCTGTAATATGTTTAATGCAAGAGATTACATACTGGAGAGGCAGAATGAGAAAAGAGACCAACTTCTTGAAAGTAACTTAACGGTCATGTTAGGAGAGACAATAAATAGATTTATGAGATGTTTAGATTACAAGGCGTAGCTAGCTGGAGTAACAATAAACATAGGAGGTTGTAAACTAGGCTGAGGGCAATAAAATGAATCATGAGACACGAGGTCACTTTTTGATATCTATTTGCAAGACGAATAGGAGAACGATTTTCTACATAACAGAACACTGAAGGTTAATCACTGATGAATTCTTTCAAGTAGTCCATATATTCAAGGACTACACACACCCCAGTCATTCCCTCTTCTCTCCTCTTCCATCAAGCAAAAGATACAAATGCTTGAGAGCACATACCAAACATTCAGGAACAGTTTCTTGCCTACTGTTATCAATCTACTGAACAGACATAACAAACATAAATGAAGGTCGTAGTCCTGATCTCCCAATCTAGCTCTTGCACTTTAAAAAAAAATCTGTACTTTCTCTGTAGCTGTATTATTATATTCTGCACTCTGTTTCCTTTCTTTTTTATGCACTATGTATTGTACTCATGTATGTTTTGATCTGGCTGGATAATACACAAGGGAACATTTTTCACTGTGTCTTAGTACACATGGAAATAACAAACCAACGCCAATACCACTCTTGCGGTGGGTACCATGGGTGATACTTTGCTTGAATGAGGTTTGTACAACATTTGGTGTATGTACCTGTCATAAGTTGACTATTTGTTCACCATGTTATAGGAAAGATGTTGTCAAGATTGAAAGGGTGCAGAGCAGATTTACAAGGGTGTTGCCAAGACTCGAAGGCCTGAGCTATAGGGAGAGTGTAGGAAGGAACTGCAGATGCTGGTTTAAACCGAAGCTGGAGTAACTTAGCGGGACAGGCAGCATCTCTGGAGAGAAGGAATGAGTGACGTGTCGGTCTAGTCGTCTCGACCCGCAACGTCACCCATTCCTTCTCTCCAGAGATGCTGCCTGTCCCTCTGAGTTACTCCAGCCTTTTGGGTCTATCTATAGGGAGAGGATGAGCATGCTAGGGCTTTATTCCTTGGAGTGCAGGAGGATGAGGAATGATCTTTTAGAGGTGAACAATATCATGAAAGGAATACATTGTGTAAATGCTCAGAGTAGGGGAATCTAGAACCAGAGAGCATAGGTTTAAGGTGAGGGGGGAAAGATTTGATGGGAAATTGAGGGGTAACATTTCTACTCAAAGTGTAGTGGGTGTATGGAATGAGCTGTCAGAGGAAGTAGTTGATGCAGATACTATCTCAATGTTTGAGAAACATTTCGGCAGGTTAATGGATAGAATAAGTCTAGAGGAATATGGGCCAAATGCAGGTAGGCGGGATTACTATAGATGGGGCATGTTGGTCGGCGTGGGCAAAAGGGCCTATTTCCATGCTCTATGACTCTGTCACTAACTATTCTCCATGAAGATATTATTGCATGGTGAATATTCAACTGGCGAGAAGTGATTGCTTGTCTATGTTCGTTCATTTGGTAAAACACATCTTCCGGTGTCATTGAAAGTGATCCTAAAACACAATGTCGGAAGACAGGTTAATAAAATTATAAGATTTATATTCACTGCCTGAAAACAAAAATGACACATGGAAGCATACTGAAAAAAAATGAACAATGAGATTCAAGTGAAACACAACACCACAGAATAAATAGACGCACAAACCATTGGATTTCTAGGCAAATAAACTGTCAAAAATAATGGTGACAAGGAGCAAAAGCGTATCACTGTACACAGAGCTGCCTACTCAAGATAAAGCCGAACAAAGAAAAAGTGTGGATGCTATCATGGGGCACAAGGGCAGATAATTGTACCGTCCCCTCAAACTTTTAATTTTGCCCTTGCATTTCATAATGAAATAGAAAATATGAAATGCTGGGGAATATAGAATTTGTTGCCTGGACTTGAGGACCTGAGCTATAGGGAGAGGTTGGGCAAGCTAGGATTGTATTTCCCAGGGCATTGGAGAACGAGAAATTATCTTATATAGGTATATAAGATCATGAGGGGAATAGATAGGGGAGATGCACAGTTTTACCCAGAGTATGAGATTCAGATCAGAGGACATAGGTTTAAGGTGAGAGGGGAAAGATTTAATTGGAATCAGTGGAGCAACTTTTTCACAGGACATTTGGACAGGTACATGGATAGTTTAGTTTATTGTCACGTGTACCGAGGTGCAGTGAAAAACACTGTATAGGATAGATATTGTATACTGTTTAGAGGGATATGGGCCAAACATGGGCAGGTGGGACTAGTGTAGATGGGGCACCATGGTCAGCATGAACATGCTGGGCCAAAGGGCTTGCTTCCATGCTGTGTGATTCTATGATTCATTAAAAACACACAACTTTGATTTGCCTGGATAGCACACAAAATAATGTTTTTCACTAAAGATAGATACTAAAGGCTGGAGAAACGCAACAGGCCAGGCAGCACCTCTAGAGAAAATGCTTGGGTGACATATCAGGTCGGGACCCTTCCCCAGACCCGAAACGTCGACTATTTTCTCCTGAAATGCTGCCTGACCCGCTGAGTCACTCCAGCAGTTTGTGTCTATCTTTGGTATAAATCAGCATCTGCAGTTCCTCTTTATTACATTAAAGTTTTTCACTATCTAAGCTGATCCATATCAGATGAATATTATGTTTGGAGCATCACCGGAAAAATTATACCATGCTTTCCTGGGTCAAAGTTGGACAATATTTTGGGGCATAAGGTGCATCGACCGTCCTAAGAAAGTGAAGAATTAAATTCCTATAAATCCAGCCTTAAATTCACGTTGTTTTTTTAGAATGCACCTGATGTTTGCAATGTCAAACTGAGACTACTGCTTCTGTTTGGGAGGTTGATAAAGACCCCTTGACACTAATTAAGTCATTGTTAGTGTGCAAATTAGCTGCCAAATTGTCTCCAAAAGATTAGTGACTACGCTCAAGAGTAATTAATGTTTTGGATCGATGATCTGCAGAAGGGTCATCGACCTAAAAACGTTAGCTCTATTTCTTCCTCTCAGACTGCTGATTGCTTCCAGCAGTTACTTTTTGTTATTTATTTCAGAGTTTCAGCTTCTAAAGTCATGTTCCTAAAAATTGGTTGTCAACAAACCAGTAACTGCAATCGGGAAGATGCTAGGTCAATCCTACAGACTGAACAAGGGTCCCGACCCGAAACGTCATCTGTCCGTGTCCTCCACAGGTTTAGTTTAGAGATAGCGCATGAAACCAGACTCTTCGGCCCACCAGGTCTGCGCCAACCAACAATCCTCCGTATACTAATTCTATGTCCTACACACTAGTGGCAATGTAGAGAGGCCAACTAGCCTACAAACCCACATGTCTTTGGTGTGTGGGAGGAAACCGGAGCACCTGGAGGAAACTCATGAGGTCACAGTAAACCCTGCAGAAACAAAATGAGTAGGAAGGAACTGCAGATGCTGGTTTACACCGAAGATAGACACAAAATGCTGGAGTAGTTCAACTTTGATTTATTCTGTACCTTTTCATACATCTAGTTTCCCTCTCCCCTGACTCTCAGTCTGAAGAACGGTCTTGACCCGAGACGTCACCTATTCCTTTTCTCCAGAGATGCTGCCTGACATGATGAGTTACTCCAGTATTTCGTGTCTATCTTCTCTGTACAGACCACACCCACAGTCAGGATCGAACCTGGGTCCCTGGCAGCAACTCTACCACTGCGCCACTGTGCCGCCCTTGCAGACACGAAGTGCTGTCCCACTGATTTACTCCAGCTTGTTGTGTCTTTTTCTGCAAACCAGCATCTGCAGTTCCTTGTTTCCACATAGAGTAGTTCCTCCACCACTTTGTGCCGTAGTGTTCAATGTTCTACGATCCTCCCTGGAACTAATCATTTTATCATAAGAATGACTTTTATCATGACTTCGTACTGGAGTTGGGCGTTTCAATGCCAGCATGTGGAGATAGGGACTCCGCCAGAGCCATGCCTGTGAATGCGGAGCAGAACAACAGACAGCCAACCATGTCATTTCTGGGTGCCTGCTCTACCACCCACCAAATGGAGCTCAGGGCCTGGCAGACATTGACTCAGAGACAACAACCTGGCTGCTCAACACCCGGCTTGAGATCTAACTATTCCTTTGGTTTATGTTACATTCGCAAGAAAACAAGATCATAATAACATTGATACTTGTAAAGAATTTCTGGGCCCAAGTTAACTTCCTTTCTTATTTCACTTCAGATAATACATCATTTGTTGGGAATTTTCTGAGACCGTGAAGGGTACTTCCGAAACACAACTGTTTCCTCGTCTTTCTTTTTAAAGCCTCTTCGTTCTCTGCACAACACACTTTTTGTTGAATGTCAGTTGTTGTCAGAATGGATTTGAGTTCTTTTAAAAAATAGGAAAATAAATGTGATTCTCATAAACAATGCAAAACTACTGTGAAGGGGGATTCTGATTGATTTTAGACTGTAGATGGTCTAAATATTCGGCTCATTAGCTAACAATTGATTTTTACAGCGCGATAACATAGACTCAACACTTTGAATTCTCTCCTCCTCTTCTTCAAATTAAAGCCTTTGAGGCCAAGTGTCAGGAATGAGTCCTCTGTAGTGTTTTAGATTACCATAAAGCAGCCCAAAGGATTATCAAGGAACGTGTGTACATTCGAAGACCCTAGGCTCTCACGCAAGGTAGTAAATATCAATTAAGAGACAATTTTATAAATTTGAGTAAATGATTTTGCCAATCAGCACCGCCGCTCATGTTTGGTGGTGGGTTAGTTGGTAAACACATGGTGTGGGCTGGAAAAAGTGGAACAGGCAAACGTCAGTGAAGGACTCAGCAGAATTAAAGTTTCATCTTCAGAACACTCAGTGTGAGGAACACCAATGAGAATAAAATCAATGGGCCAGCAAAATAAATATAAAAAACATTGATTTCCTTATCATATTTTATTGATGTACTTGCATGCTAGCAGCACAAAACTTGTGTTTATAGAACTGTCAGTCAACAACTGAGGAAAGAAGAGGGAAACAAAGGCAAAAAGCGGCAGATGTTAGAAATATGAAATAAAGAAGTTACGCTGGAAATGCTCAGCAGGTCAGGCAACATCTCATAGTCATAGAGTCATGCAGGGTGGAAACAGGCCTTTCAGCCCAACTTGCCCATGCCAACCATTTACACTAGTCCCACCTGCCAGCGTTCGGCACATATCCTTCCAAACCTATCCTATCCACATACCTGTCCAAATGTTTTGTAATGTTGTGATAGTACGTGCCTCAACTACCTCCTCCGGCAGGTTGTTACATATACCCACCGCACTTTCTATGAGATCATTGCCCCTCAGTTTCCTATTAAATCTTTCCCCTTTCACCATCGGTGGAAAGAGAAACAGTGCGACACCAGCTCAAGGAACTTTTAGATTGGTTGATTGAAAATACAGCATGGAAACAGGCCCTTTGGCCCATCGAGTCCATGCCAACTATCGATCACGTGTTCACACCAGTTCTATGTTATCCCACTTTTGCATCCACTCCCAACACAGTAGGGGCAATTTGCAGAGGCCAATTAACCTACAAACCCACACTGTTTTTGGTATGTAGGAGGAAGCTGGAGCACACAGATGAACTCCACACGGTCATTAAGAGAACGTGCAAACTCCACACAGACAGCACGCGAGGTCAGTGTGGGTTTGTAGGTTAATTGGCTTCTGTAAATTGTCGCTAGTGTGTAGGGAGTGGATGAGAAAGTGGGATAACATAGAACTAGCATAGAACTAGTGTGAACGGGTCGGCATGGACTTGGTGGGCCAATGGGCCTGTACCAAGCTGTATCTTTCAATCAACCAATCTGAAAGTTCTTTGAAATGAAATGTTCGCTCTGTTCCTCTTTATGCAGATTATGAGGTGGAAAAGAGAACTTGATTAGTACGGGTGTCAAGGGTTATGGGGAGAAGGCAGAATGGGGTTGAGAGAGAAAGACAGGTCAGCCATGATTGAATGACTGAGTAGATTTGATGGGCCAAATGGCCTACTTCTGTTCCTACAACTTATGATCTAATAAAAGATTTAATAGGAAGCGGAGCTGCAACATCTTTACACAAAGGGTGATGGGTGTATGGAACGAGCTACTGGAGGTAGTTCAGGCAGGTACTATAACGATATATTTTTTAAACCTTGGATACGTACAACGATAGGATAGGTTGAGAGGGATATGAGCCAAATGCAGGCAGATGGTCACGTGAACCGTGGGCCGAAGGGCCTGTTTGCATGCTTTGGTTTTGTTCGAGTTCGGACACAGCCGATGGAGCCGGAGGTGTAGAGGTTTGTGAATGGGAAAGATAGAGGGCAGGAGGAGCTGATGAAACTGGTGAGCGAGCAGAATCACCTTCAAGCTGCTGAGCAAAGCGGCTGAGAGAATCCTTGCCTTCTCTCCCTTATCAAGCCAGATGTTGCTGCATCAGCTGTATGGGGAAACAGGGTAAGCCTGTCAAACAGCAGCTCCATCCTCTCTCACTGTTCAGCTGACTCCCAGTTAAGTCATAATGGGCAATTTTCACCATCACAGCATGAATCTCCCTCACTTTAATTATTCCCGAATGGTTCCGCGCAGTCCGCAGGACGTCGTAAATGGGACCGAGTTATAAATAACACTTTGTCATAGAGTCACGGTCATAGAGTCATATAGCACGGAAACAGGCCTTTCAGCCCACAAACGACACCAAGTGTTGGGCTTACCTGGATCCGGGGTGCTCCAGTACATCCAAAGATGGCGCAGCGGTAGAGTTGCTGCCTTACAGCATCACAGACCCGGGCTTGATCCTGTCTAGGGGTGCTGTCGGTACGGAATTTGTACATTCTCCCCATGACTGCGTGGTACAAACTTACAAACTCTTTCTCCATTTGTCTAGGGTCACTTTAAAAAAAAACGTATCTTATGCTGCTCCTTTTCCTTTTATGCTTACTAGACTCTGTTAGTATAAAAATATTTTTTCAGGAGTTGTACACCCGACGTCGGGTGGTCGAGGACGGGCCCACGTGAGTGCGGAGGTCAGTGGAGGACCCGCCACCGAGAACAAAGAGGGACGCGGAGTGGAGGGGGCCGCCGAGAACAAAGAAGGACCCAGTGGGGTCCATCGAGAATGAAGAGAGACCCTCGGGACTATAATGAATACTTTTGTAACTTTGTCTGCTCCTTATACGTGGTGACTCTCTGCACTTTGTGTATTGTATGCAAAACAAAGAATGCACTGCACATAGGTACATATGACAATAAAGTATCGTTCTTTCGTTCATTCATTCTTTCATTCATTCATTCATTTATTCATTCATTCATTCATTCACACCATTCAATTGTGTATTCTGAAATTATCTTAAATTAATTGAAATCTTTACCTATCATGACTTTTATATGTATTTCTACGAAGACTGCCCAGGTAGTTGTGCTTCCATTTCTCTCTGGTTCTTCGGGCACCTACGGTACACTCCCAGCAATAATTAGTTTAGTTTAGTTTGCTGAGGCCAATTAACCAAGAATCCTGCATGTCTTTGGAATGTGGAAGAAAACAGAGATAACCCAAGCGGTCACAGGGAAAATGTGCAAACTCCGTACAGACAGCACCCATAGTTAGGATCGATCCCGGGTCTCTGGCGCTGTCTCAGCCACCGTGCTGCCCTCGTCTTATTCCTACTGGTTCCTCAATTACTATGGACTACAGATTCAGGGGCAGTTTCTTCCCAGCTGTTATCAGGCAATGGAACCATCCTTCCAACAACTAGAACCCAGTCCTGAGCTACTATCTACCTCATTGGAGACCCACGGACTATCTATCATCGGACTTTACTGGACTTTATATTGCACTAAACGTTATTCATGTTATTCCCTTTATCGTGTATCTGTACACTGTGGATGGCTTGTTTGTAATCATGTATTGTCTTTCCATTGACTGGCTAGTACACAACAAAAGCTTGTAACTGTACTTCGGCACACGTGATAATAAACCCAAACTCAAACTCAAAAGTCATCCCTCCTCCGTGGCATTTACCAGAAAGATCTATTGTCTATTGTCAGATATACATATGTGTGACTATTACATCCTCCATCTATTAACAACAATAAGATGATGATAGCTTGAATTCTCCCAATTCTGCTAGCCCTTGCTGTCCCCTCCCCTTCATCAGCCATCTGGTTGTCTCCTCCCCTCCCCCAGCCCTCGGGCTCCTCCTCCGCCTTTTTCCTTTTTTCCTTTCTTCTCCCCACCCCCTATCAGTCTGAAGAAGGGTTTCGGCCCGAAACGTTACCTATTTCCTTCGCTCCATAGATGCTGCTGCACCCGCTGAGTTTCTCCAGCATTTTTGTGTACCAATAAGATGATGATGTTTCTTCTCAGAATCTTATCAAGCTTCCCGAGTTTTCGTGGGCGTAGCTTCACATTTTCCGTCTGATGAGTCTGCACCTCCCGAGTTTTCGTGGGCGCCAATTCCCTCCATCCGTGTTGTTGCCCATTCTTCCATCCCTTTCCATAGTCGAACCTATAACCTATAATTCCTGAAAAACTTGGGACAAAGCAAGTTACTATTCATGCACTAATGCTTTCCCATACATACTATTCCTTTTCCATTTCACTATCACTATTCTGACTCTTTACTATCCGAGGATCAACACTAATCAGCCATCTCCGTATTCACACGATGTTCCTTAATGTATATCTGATGATGGTTTCTCATATAAATTTCAGCTGGGTTCAGTCCAGATTTCCATACAGGCATGACTCTTATTTAAAGCAAACCATGAAGAATGTTTCAATTCAACCAAAATAAGTCTCAGCCTTCAATTTACTATTTTAAGTTTCAGGGTCCGTCTCACCCCTCTCATTCCACAGCTTGTGGTCGATAACACAATTCCATCCAATTCCTGTGGAATTCCCAGCTGTTCAAATTTAATCAATCAAGTTCCATATGTTGTCAATTTTATCATAAAGCCAATTAAGAATGCCGAATCTAGGGACAATTTTTTCCACCTTGATCATAGAAGCCGCTTTACTATCAAGGGTTAGACAAATTTACATCCATCGGTCAAATACATCGACTCTGATACCTCAACACCCATTTCCTTATTCCTCCTTCCAATTCAATCAGACTTCTCCTCCTATACCTCTTCCTTAGTATGTTGGCTCTCAGTCCATAGGGGTTCTTCCTCATAACTAATTTCCTTTTACCTCTAAGTAACTTTCTTAGTATGCTAACTTTGGTCTCTTAAAGGGAAGTCTTGCTGTTCTAATTTCCTCTGTCTCACTCTTTCCAATTCCAACTCTCATGCTCCCTGAATAACTCTTCCATGTTGCCAGATCTTCCCAAGTTCCATCCTTCCCTGATGTTCTCTGAATAATCCTTCCCATCCTTGGCTGCCTGTCTGGGGATGGGACAATAAAAATACCAAGTTAATAATCAAACTTTAAATAGTCCTAAGCCAGATCTCATGTCAGTTCCAAATCTCTAACTTTAAAGTCCTTCCAATTCATCACCATACAATTTGGAGATCGAATTCAAAATTTCGTCAATTTATTTCTAATTACTATAATTTAGGCGCAAAGTAGGTGTCTTGCCCTAAACCACAGAGGAGTGTCTATTTTCAAATTTAAATTCAACTCTTCAAATTAAAGCTTGCCCCAATAGTCGTCATAGGTTGTCTGTATCTTCTAGAAAATCTTGGATGGTGATATTTTATTTTTCCTTCACTGGTGTCAAAAGCTAGATGATGTTGAAATTGGGCACTAGGGTAGGTATCTTCTTCTTCTTCCTTGATGTTAGTTTCAAAGGAGTAGGGATACTGAGGAGCAGCCTTCTCTATTTGTTGACCTCTCCCGGATGACTCTTAAAGGGACAGGACAGTATCATTTCTTCTTTGTTGTTGGTCTTTGTCTCTAGGGAGCTCCCGGGATGGAGATAATAACTACACATCCTACCTGAGCTGTGCTTCCCCCCATTCTCAAGGGTCCACATACTCTTTACCTCACTCCCCAGATAGTAGTATGTTGTAGGTTATACTGTCCTGCAGGCACAACAACTTTGTAACCAGTTAGTACAATAGCTCCTTTCCCTACTCCCATACCTCCTCCTCTTCTCTCCCTAGTGCCAGTTTTGTTCCCTTTAGTTCTTATTCTCTTTGACACTAGTTACTAGGTTTCCCATTTGGTATTCCTTCCTTGTAGTGAGGTATCTCAATCCCATTCAGCTTCTTTGTAACTATCTTCCTGGGATTCGCAAGGGGCGGTGTTCTTTCCTGTTCTTATAATTTATTATTATTTTTGGGCTATGTGAGGATGCCCTTAGATTTCATCTTTTCACTTTGTACTAGCTGGCAGATCAGGGCTATCAGAATGGATTTGGCTGCCAGAATGTCCCTGCCCCCTGATCTTCTGGCCAGTGTTCCCTTCCTCTATCTTCGGGGTCCCAAGTGTCTCTATAACCTCTAGGGATCCACTGACTTCTTAGACCCGATGACCCTCTTCTTTGACCCCTTCCTCCTATGTGTTCCTTCACAGGGCAAGATTGGCTCCAATGTCCTGATTCCCCACAGATGTAACATCGATCAGATCTAACAGCTCTATACCCTCTCCAACCAAACCGAGGGAAAGTCGGCTCTCAGATTGGCATGTCTATCCACGCTTTAAATTCCTCCTCCTCCACCTCCTTCAATGTTACTTCCCGTATCTGGATTCTTAGTACGGGTCTCTGGAAGGATTTAGCTGCCGTTGAACCAGGTTGCATTGAAATGTGGACGCCTGTAGCCCGGGGATAATTTGCACCTACTGTGGGATCTAATTCTAAAGGCGGAGTAGGCAGCTTCCTACTAGGGAATTGCCTACGGGGAATCCGCTCCATATCCATAACCATAACATCGGGGATTTGCTCTGATCTTATAATTTTATCGATGTCAGGATCAGCCACTTCATAGCCTCCTGCTGTCTCTCCCTCAGAGAAACTGCTCTTCCTGCTACTGGAATCTCTATACTTTAGGAAGGATTCCTTCACTTCCCCACGATTTCCCTATTAATTTTGGCACCCACTTCTGAGGAACCTTCCTTCTAGCTCCCTGATCTCCCACACTATCCTCTACTGGTGAAGCAATCGTCAGAGCTAGCGAGTCCTTTCCCGATTTTCCTACTTTGGATTTGAATTTAGTGGGTGGAGTCGAAGATACCACTGACTCCACCCGAGCGCCCTGTTCGCAAGCTGTGCAAGGTGTTTCCGAACTAAGAACAAGAGAGGGCTGAGAGGAATGCTGTGACTGTGTTTCAAAAAGTCTGGCCACCCTTGTATATATTGGGCTTCTCTCCGTTTGAGATCCACGCTAACCGCGGCACTCTTACTAAATTTGATGAGTTTAATTTTAGTCAGCACCTCCCCTTTAAGAGCCATCGTAGTCATTTCTCCTTTAGAAGCTGATGCTCTCTCCTGCTCCTGCTTCCACTATCTGTCTTTCCTGTTCCAAAATGCCTAGAGAAGGAACAGTTCTCTCTTCTTCCATTGTTTAAAAAAAATAAAAAAATAAAAATATTTTTATTAGAAGCATGTATACAAATAGTAGTAAGCGACAATTTAATTACAGATTTCTTACATAGCTTCACTTTTTAATTTTTTTTTTAAAGAATAAAGATAAAGAGAGAAAAAGATGAGAGAAACTACGAACTAATAGAGAGAAAAAGAAGACGAAAAAAGAAATTACAAATAACCAGATTGTGGAGATAGATCCAGGAGATGTTAAGTAATCCAATTCATCCAATCCCAAACTCAGGTTTCAACCCTGATTTTGCGTTAAGCCAAGTCACGTTTTAAAGAATTCAATAAATGGAGACCATATTCTAACAAATAATTCTGGTTTGTCAATTAAGACAAATCTTATTTTTTCCAAATGCAAGGTCTCAGTCATTTCCGTAATCCACATTTTAATTGTGGGGGCTGCTGGTTTTTTCCAAAATTTAGTATTCATTTTTTCACAGTTATTAGACTGTAATCAAGAAAGTGTCTCTGATTTATTGTAAAGTTTGTGCTATGTTCTGATAATCCTAATATTATTAATTTTGGATCTGGGTCCAGTTGGTTATTGATAACTTCAGAAATAATTTTTTAAATGCCCGTCCTAAAATGTTGAATTTTTATAGAAGTTACAAAAGTATTGTTAAGTTGGCTTCTTGAGATTGACATTTATCACAAAGAGGGGAAATACTTGGAAAAATCCTGTTTAATTTTGTCTTTGAATAATGTAATCTATATAGTATTTTAAATTGTATCAAGGAGTATCTAGCATTTAGCGAACAATGGTGTATATTTTGTAAACTTTCATCCCATGTGTCTTTCATTATGGGTTGAGCCAACTCGTCCTCTCATGCTCATCTGTATGATTCTGATGACAGAACCTCAGTATCTAAGAGGATATTATAGATATAAGATATTAATTTATTTGTATTGGGATGTCTATTCAAACATTCATCAAGGGTTTCTGGACCCCTAAATCTATAGTTTTGCGTGTGTAGTTTTACATAGTCTCTAAGTTGCAAATATTTAAAAAAATTATTAGCATGCAACTCGTATTTCTGCTGTAATTCCTGAAATGAGAGAAAAATGCCTTTTTGATAAAGGTCTCCCACAGTTTTAATTCCATGGGTTTTTCATTGAACAAATCCTCTATCTAAAACAGACGGTTTGAAAGAAGGGTTATTTGCAATAGGGAGAAAAAGCAATAAATTACCCAATTTTAGAGTGGGTTTTAATTGTTTTCACATACGTATAGCACTATGTGTAATCGGGTTTCCTCCGTATGTTTTTTTATTCAAATTTATTGGAGCTAAAAGAATCAAGCCTATTTCAAAAGGTAAGCAGTCCTCCTTCTCCATCTTTAGCCAGTCTGGCTGTTGATCAATGTCATCCAGCCAGAAGGTTATATCTTTTAATATTAACTGCCCAGTAATAAAATAGAAAGTTTGGTAAAGCTAATCCTCCATTAACTTTGGACTTACATAGGTGTCTTTTACTTATTCTGTGCTTCTTATAATCCTCTCTTCTTCCATTCTAATCCCTAACTTGAACACTGCCATTCTTAAAGTCGAAAGCAGAACAACTTCTTTCAGTGAAGAAAATGTTCCATATTTCAATAAGCTCTTTCCCTTCCTCACTGTTCCCAAATTGTCAAATAATTGTCTCTATGTAGGTTATTAGGCGGAGCTGCTGGCCTCCAACTCCAACTGCGACCGACCGACCTCGAGGCTCCGGAGGCAGAGCCAGGACTTACCAGCGCGGGGCTGGCCTGCTTCGGGGCTGCGGTGGCGTTCCGGCGGAGGCGACCGAGGGACACTGGTGGCGACCTGAATCCGGAGGCTCGGCCGCGGGCCCGGTGGACGACATCGTCGGGAGCTCGCAGGTCACAGGTGGGTGACCTGTTTTTCTGGAGCTCCCGCAACTACAGCTGCGTCCGCTGGACTGGAGGGCGGCAGCTTCGGCAGCTTCGGCCACCCCGGGCCGCGGAGTTTGAACCGGCCCGTCGCGGAGCATGGATTCAGCTGCGGGATTGACTTACCATCACCCGGCGGGGTCACAACATCAGAAGCCTGGATCGCCTCGGCGCAGAGGAAGAACAAAGCGGGAAGAGACAGAGACTTTAAGACTTTTGCCTCCATCACAGGGAGGAGGTGCCTGGTGAACTCACTGTGGTGGATGTTAATTTGTGTTTATTGTGTGTTTTGTTATTTATTATTATATGTATGACTGCAGGCAACAAAATTTCGTTCAGACCGAAAGGTCTGAATGACAAATAAAGGAATCTCTCTAATCTCTAATCTCTCTTATTCCTACTACAGACTTTAGCCCACCTATCGG
Organism: Malacoraja senta; assembly: GCA_038087875.1. Taxonomy (NCBI): domain Eukaryota; kingdom Metazoa; phylum Chordata; class Chondrichthyes; order Rajiformes; family Rajidae; genus Malacoraja; species Malacoraja senta. The sequence continues at coordinate 171,829,727 of CM075978.1, forward strand.
CCAAAGTTCGTTGCTCAAAACTTTATTTAATTTCCCCGATAATTTTCTTAATCTCTCTGCTTACTGAATTACTCTCACAAATTATTCTTATCGGACTTTCAGGAATATTTGATAGGTCCTTCTCCAGTACATTTCCCATCCTCCTACACAATAGACACAATACAGATATAATTCAAAGCACTCACACCTCCTCAATACTCGCTCCTTCCTTTCAGACTCCAAGGCCACTGAAATCGCTCCCACAAAATGACTAACGTCAAGCAGATTCACACCTTCTCACACAATTGTACATTCAATCTTTACCAACCGCCAGGCAATCACTCTACTCAATCGCTCTATTCAATTGTTCGACTCAATCGCTCTATTCAATCGGGCTCGCAACTTTCTTATTAGCTCGATCACAATCACCTCATTCAACTTTCAGGCTGTAAACACAGAATAGCAGTAATCACACCCACTCAGAACACTTGAGTTCACAATGACAAATAACCCGAACCACGCAAGTAAAACTATAATCAAACAAGAAACTATTCCCGCAATTGCAAGTAGACCAAGACAAACCCTGAAATAAACTACAAGCATCCACTTATTATGACGATGAATCACACACTCTAACAAATCCATGCTCGGTCAACGATTCGGTTAACGATTCCGTGGTCAACGATTCCTCCCCCGACACAATGATCGAAAGAATACAAACCCTGATCGAACCACCACGATCAGATTCAAACAATACTACAATCCCGATTTAAACAAATACCATATATTCAATTCAAACGCACTTTTATCCCAATTATCTAACACTCAAAAATCCTTAAGCACTCACACAGACAATACAGTACAATACGCGATCTTAACACACTCTAAATATTTTTACATACAAGTATTTATACAATTCGGATCTGATAAAGATACTAAAAAAAAACAATGCTGGCTGGAAATTTACAATAATAATTTAACACGCTAGCGCACAGTTCACAAACACTCGATCTCAATGCCGCGTCGTACTGTTATCAATCAGTGAACCTCTCCCTCTGATACCGAAGATTTTCCCCTTCCTAGGGTACTCTTTGCTGAGGGGTACTACATCTTAAATGGACTACTTTTCCTCCTAAATGGTACTTTCCTCCTGCTAAGACTGGACTTCTATTGGGGGACCTCTATCCCTCCACTCTAAGTTCTCAGAATTAGGGGTACCTCTCACATCCAGGTACTTTTCACCAAGTAAACCAGGTTCCCGTCTCTCAATAAAACTAAATTTTATTTTGGAAAACACAATAACAGTTCCCCAATATTATACCTAACAGCCGCGGGTTTGATCTTTGTATCTGCTTGGCCAAGCTCTTCTAGCCTCGTGCAAGCAGAGACACTCCAAAAGGTCACGCAGTCCCAAGCGTTCTTTTAGAAGATCGACATCGGACCTCGTGGGAGTTACCTTTTATAGGTCCCCGAACCTTGAGGGGCCGAACCACATGGCTCTTTACAGTCCAATAACAAATATTGATTAACACAGCACATGATAGACAGTTCCCTAACCGAATAATACAGTGACTAATACAATGTATCTGATGAAGTTTCTGGATACAAGTTAACAAATATGAATTATGCAACATGTGCCTAGATATTCAAGAAATCCAGACACGGCTCAACACTTAACCCAATCAACATCTAGCAAAGTAAAGCTTTGCAACATTATTTACAATGTTTATGTCTGGTTTGCATTCACCCAATCCGTTCCATGCAATTTACACTTAATTATAAGAACCTGCAGATGTCCCATTCTTTCCCTGCAGCTCTTATCTAGGCCACAGAAAAACTGGCACCATTCAGCAGCTTGTCCCAGTTCTGCAAAAGGCACATTTAAATTGACCAAAATGGCCTAGCAGCACAGATGCCTTTACTCAATTTTAATGTCCTGGCAGCTCCAATTTGGCCAGAATTAACACAAGCTGTTAGGCCACGAGGGAGGCGACATGGAAAAGTCGCCTCTCCGTCGAGAAGGCGACCAAAAGCAGTTACCTCCTCCCCCCCCCACCCCCCCCCATACAAGACACACCAAGAGACACCTAAACTAACATTTAGACACACCCAAAAAAAAAAAAGTGGAAATAACGAACACGCTGCATGCAGGGCAGCCGACTCGCAGCGCCCCAACGACCTTTAGCACTGTGGCGCGACCATCGGCACTGTGAGGCAGCAACTCTACCGCTGCACCACTGTGCCGCCCCTTGTTGTGTACTCTCAAATATTATATCGTTAATATGAATTCAGTAACCTAAGCATTAATTTTCCCATGTAGAATTGATTTGTAAATATCACAGTATTGCAATACAAGAAATGTTTGATTTATAATCCTTCCTGAGTCCTGGAATGACAGTGTTAATTGTCAGTGTCAGTATTTTCAAAGCATGTGTACACTCTGCCATTGCTTTGAAAATCAAAGAAAGACACATTGATCTGTTGATCTGTCTTGGAATAATGTTACACTCTGAACATCAGTCAGCTTTGGCGCAGTGGGTAGCACTGTCTCAGAATCAGTCACTTGTGGATTTAGGTTCTTCCTGAAGGCTTGAGCCCTGCCGTTGTTGCCACTTCTGTGAGGCACTAAGGGAGTACTGTGCTCCTGAAAGCTTATCTCTCATTTAAAGCATTCGCACAGTGCCTCCATTTTCATTCTGTTTATCAGCCATCACTCGTAGAGCAACCACATTGAAGCCGTGGCCAAAAAAAAGCACGCCAATGCTCCACTTCCTCAGGAGGCTGAGCTAAGTCGTTGTGCCTCCAAGGTGGTGCAGTTGTAAAGTTGCTGCCTCACAGTGCCAGAGACCCGGGTTCGATCCTGACTGCGGGTACTGCCTGTGCGGAGTTTGTACGTTCTCCCTGAGACAGCGTGGGTTTTCCATGGGTACTCTGGTTTCCTTCTACACTCCAAAGACACACAGGTATCTAGGTTAACAGGCTTCAGTAAAAGTTGTAAATTGTCTCTAGTGTGTAGGATGATCGCTGATTAATGCGGGCTCGAAGGGAGTCAAAGGGACTGCTTGTGCGTTGTTTCTTTAAAGTCTAAAGTTCAGATCCTCCATCTGAAGAAGAATCCCAACCCAAAACATTCCCTATCCATGTTTTCCAGAGGTCGTGCCCACAGAGGAGGGACAGGGAAGAAAGGGGAGACAAAGGAGAAGATAGTATATTACCTAAAATCGGAGCGTTCAATGTTCATATCATGTAAGAAGGAACTACAGATGCTGGTTTACATTGAAAATAGACAAAAAATTCTGGAGTAACTCAACAGGATAGGCAACATCTCTGGATTGAAGGAATGGGCGACATTCTTCAGAAGGGTCTTGACCCGAAACGTCACCCATTCCTTCTATCCACAGATGCTGCCTGTCCCGCTGAGTTACTCCAGCATTTTGTGCCTATCTTCACTGTTCATGTTGTTATTATACACTTTGTTTCCTTTCTCTTTTGCACTACCTGATGTTCTCATGTATATTCTGATTTGCCTGGATAGGACAAGAAAGAAATGTTTTTCTCTGTATCGCTGTACACGTGACAATAATAAACCAACACCAACTCTCTGTTCTAAATATGAATCATAATACGTTCTGCTCCTGTCTTTTCTATGATAGACGGTTACTTAATATATGCCAGTGAGAGAATCTTAATTGCTGTATCAGGCTTGGGATACAATGCTCTACCCCATTAAAGACTGATACTTTGGGGATTCAATGCTGGAATTGACAAGTGACAGGGTAAAAGCAGTTTAATTTACTGACTTTGGATGAAGTAATTCCTCTACAGATTGGTTAAGCTTTGGAGCATTACATAAACGTATTGATTTTTAAAGTGATATTGTTTATTTGATTGCACGTGTAAAATTTCTCCATTGAGTGGAAGAAAAAAAGTTAGAATTAAGTGCATGGATGCACAAAGGACAGTTTAACCCTGACTTTTATACATGCTTGAATCGAAAAATCGCCACTTGATAATAACAAGGGAAATGAAAGATCTGCATTTCAGAATCATCTTTGACAAATAGGGAACACTTTGCAGGCAATCCAATCCTTTTAACGCAGAAAGAGGGAACTGCAGATACGGGTTGACTGCAAAAGGCACAAAGTGCTGGAGTAACTCAGCGGGTCAGGCAGCATCAGTGGAGAACATGGATAGGTGACAGTTCTGGTTGAGACTCTTCTTCAGCCTAATTGTGTTGGTAGGTGACAAAGCTGGAAGGGAGGACAGAACCTGGTGAGTGATAGGCGGATGCAGGTGAGGGGGGAATATGTTGATAGGCAGATGATTGAACAAAGGCAGCCAGAGAAAGCCGTTGAGGCAGGTACCATATAACAATTTGGACAGGAACATGGATAGGAAAGGTTTAGAGGGATCAGGGCCAAATGCAGGTAAATGGGACTAGCTTAAATGAGACATCTTGGTCAGCATGGATGTTGGGCTGATTTTATGGCTCTGATTTTCTTATTGGTAGAGAAGGTTTTGGTGGCCCAATTGTCAGGTTTAGCTCCTCAAGTCTTTGTTTTTCACTGGTGATTAGCATGACTCACTCACCTCCAGATATAGAGACAGTTTCTTCCCAGCTGTTATCAGGCAACTGAACCATCCTACCAAGAACACGAGAGCAGTCCTGAGCTACTACCTACCTCATTGGAGACCCACGGGCTATCTTTAATCGGGCTTTACTGAACTTTATCGTGCACTGAATGTTTTTCACGTTATTCCCTTTATCATATATCTGTACACTATGGACGGCTGATGGTAATCTTGTATTTCTGCTAACTGGTTAGCACGCACAAAAGATTTTCACTGTACTTTGGTACAGGTGACAATAAACTAAACTAAACTAGACTAAACTAAACCGCATTGGAGGTTTATTGGAGGTTTCTCTAAAGAGAAAGTTCAAGTTCAAGTTCAAGTTCACAATTATTGTCACATGCACCAATTGGTACAGTGAAATTTGAGTTACCATACAGCCATACAAATAAAAAGAACACAATACACAATTGAATTTAACATAAACATCCACCACAGTGGAATCAACATTTCTCACTGTGATGGACGGCAATAAATTTCAGTCATCTTCCTCTTTGTTCACCCGTGGTCGGGCCTAGAACCCTCCGCAGTCGCCGTAATGGACAGCTCGATGTAGAGGCCCTCTCGCCGGGATGATCAAAACTCCGGCGTTGGAACAGATCGGAATACACTCTGCGGCTTGGAGTTTCCGAATCGGCCGCTTCTTACCAGAGACCAGAGTCCGAAGTCCACAGGCCCCGCTGGACGGAGCTCCAACACTGGCGATCCTCGGGAAAAGATCCCAGATTCCGCAATGTTAAAGTCAGCGCCGCGCCCGCAGCTAGAAGCTCCGCATACCACAGCACCACGGTGTCAAAGTCAGCAGGCCCTGCTGGATGGAGCTCCAACACTGGCGATCCTCGACTGGATCCCTGGCTCCGCGATGGTAATTCAACGCTGCGCCTGTTGCTGAAGCTCTGGGCCAGTCTCCGACCGGAAAGGCCGCACCAATCCAGTTGGTAGGCCGCGAGGGGGACGAAGATGCGACACGGAGAAAAGATGCATCTCTGTCCAGGTAAGTGACTGAAAAATGGTTTCCCCCTATTTCCCCCCCCACCACCCTCACATAAGACATACTGAGAAACATTAAAACATACATTTAGACATACATTTAGACATACATACACTAAAATACACTAAAAATAACAAAAAAGGCGAAAGGACTGACGAGCTGCTGGCGAGGCAGCCACTGAGGTTGTGCCTCCCGATGGATCTATTGTGTGGTGTTATCTGCATGAGTTATGTCGCGGTCGTAGGAAGTACACTGTTGTCTGCTATCAATGATGCAGGGCAAAGAGCCATCTATGGCACTGGAGGCAGCTAACTCAAGCTCGCCAGCAACGGAGCAGATTGCAGCAATAACTGTGTTTAAAGGAACAAAATGGCATCTATTCCTGCCTGTTCCATCTCTTTGAAGATAATCGAAGCTCTCTGAGCTCCCCATGGGTTTACAATCTGTCTCGCTCTTTGCTCATAAAATTGCACCACGGGGAGTAATAGAGTTTGGCAGATCCGTAGCAGAATCACAACCTTTTACTGCGATCTGACTCCGTAACCTGTTGAGTGCTCACTGCATCTGAAACCAATCAACAATAGACTTTCACTGAACTCAAGCCCTCTGCTCTTGGCTGAAGGAGTGGGTTTCTGTGAGTAGAATGAGTGTTGAGCAAAAGGCGAAGCTGAGTTATTGAGCAGCTGGAGTTGGCTGTGGTGAGACTACTCTTGGAATGCAACCTAGACGGATCTAATAAAGGAATATGCTCGGGGTAAAGAAAGGGCTTCAGAGAAAGAGTGGACCTCGTGCCAATGTGTAGCTCTCACATAGAATCATAGAGTCATAGAGCGTGTGTAAAGAAGTTAAGTCTGACTCACTTGTAGCTTTACTTAACGTTTAATGATAACACAGGTTAAACACATTCCAGCACTGACTGCACTCAGTCTGTCATCACGCTGGAACCAGGGAAGGGGCAAGTGAGAGAGAGAGTTCTTATACTTGATAACTAAGGCGTGGTTAGTAGTACTGAGGTAGCTATATTATTGGTTGCATGCATAAACCATCTACATCCTTCCCCTTAGAAATCAAATACAATTGGAGCCGATTGGGGTGGTGTCATTACAATAAACATGCGGGTTTAAACAAAGTCACCGTAGCGGACAGGTGGCTTAACAATGCGACCCGAACGCGTACGTACAGCGCCTCCCCCCCCCCCCCCATCGGAAAGAAGAGAAGGCGTAGCGGAGGCAGGCAAGAACGTGAAGGGAGGAGGAGATGCAGTCGGAGTAGGAGAGACAGGAGGGGGAGGACGTGCAGGAGGTGAAGCAGACCGGCCAAAACCTGGCGGCAACGGAGAAGGAGACCGCAATAAGCGAGGGGACTGGGGCATGCATGGAGCAGCAGGGTGATCAGCAGCAGCAGGTAGGAATCGCAACGGAGGAGCATAAGGAGCCGCAGGTAGAGGCTGCGGCTCGTTCACAGCCAACAGGTGTTGACGGCTCCGTCGATAGACAGATCCCTCGTAATCCACCAGGTAAGATCTTGGAGAGTCGTCCACACCAACCACGATCGTGAGGCGGGAATAGCCGGTGGTGGTCCGCATCCGAACGACCTGCCTGGGTAGTAGAGGCAGAAGAGGGCGGCAGGACCTGTCGTGGGACCGTCGTTGAACCTCATGTTTCTGATCGATCCGCTGCTGGACAGTGGCAGGATTGAGCACTTTCAGTAACAGGGACTGCTGGGCGATTGGCATAGGTGGTCTTGTCACCCTTGACATCAGACGCTGGGCAGGGGAACCCATAGTCGGGTCCCGGGAGATGTTACGCAGGTTTAGTAAGCCCAGGTAGCAATCGCAGTTGGACAGGCGGGACTGCTCCATCAGGCCCTTAGCACTCCGCATGGCCCGTTCGGTCAGGCCGTTACTCTGAGGGTACTCAGGGCTGCTGGTGTAGTGATGGAAGTTGCACCTCACAGCGATAGCTTTGAACTCGGCACTTGTAAATTGCCGGCCATTGTCGGTCTGCAAACGGACAGGGACAACGTGGGCGGCGAAATGCTCCCGCATTTTGGCGATGACCATCCCGGAGGTGACGGAAGGAAGGAGGTCCACCTCGAACCAGTTGGAGTATGATTCCACCAGGATGAGAAACTGCTTCCCCCGCCATTCGAATATGTCAGCAGCCAGCGATGTCCAGGGCATGGTGGGCGCCGGCTGCTGCAAAAGAGGCTGACGCTGCTGGTGTGGGGTGAAGTTGTTGCAGGAGGCACAAGATGACACACGGTTCCTGATGTATTTGGCCATGCCAGGCCAGTAGAATTGTCCCTGGGCATGAGAAACAGTGACCTCAACCCCAGGATGACCGCTGTGGGTCGCGTTGTAGTATAGATCGTACAGAGAGGCTGGGACCACGACCTTGTGGCCTTTGACAATAACCCCATCCTGGATTACCAGCTCATCACGGACCAGGAAGAACGGTTGGGCACCCGATGGCAAATTGGTGCATCTGTCGGGCCACCCACGCTTGATGATGGCTGCCAGCTGCTGCAAAGCAGGGTCAGCGGCGGTGTGCTCGACCAGGCACTGCAGCTGCTTAGTAGGGACAAAGTTGACGTTCAGTACCAATAGGTCTTCCTGCTCGTAAGGGTGGCGGTCACAGGATGCCCGTGGGGCACGAGAAAGTGTATCAGCCACATGCATCTCCGTGCCCTTCTTGTATATGATTTCAAAATCAAAACGCTGGAGCTGCAGCATCATGCGCTGTAGTCTGGCAGGGGCAACATGTATGGGTTTGTTAAGAATGGTCACCAGTGGCTGGTGGTCGGTTTCGACTGTGAACCTGCAGCCGAAGAGAAAGTCTTTGAACTTTGAGCACGCAAACACCACAGTGATTCAATTTCTTGCAGAAATTGCAGGATTTTCCGTAAGCCGGGCACTGCGACTGCATCGAATGTACATAATTGCAATTAGGGCACCTTTTAACGACCCGTCCTCCGGGGACGTAGCCTGCCCGCGGCGCGGGTCTAGAGTTGTCTATTTTACGACGCGGTCTGTTGAGACCAGTTAAGTTGACCGACCGACCAACAGCGTCCCGTTGTCCGAACAACGGGTCAACGACTTCAGCCAACCTGCATGCATGCATTGCGTCGGTCAGAGTAAGATCTGGCCTTCTCAATAGTTCGGATCGCAATTTCTGATCCAGCATACCTGTCACTAGAATGTCCCTGGTAAGCTGGTCAGTCATGTTTTCAAATGGGCGAGATATTGCAGATCCGCAATAAAGCATTCAACAGGTTCATCAGGCTGCTGCTTTCTCGTAAAAACTTGGATCGCTCTAAAATGCGGTTAGAGGGCAAGTCGCAAATTTTGGAAAACTTTCGCAATAGACATACCGGATCGTTGGCAGACTCCGCAGGTACTTGAACCTGATCATTTGCATCCCGGACTGCGGGATCATAGGCGAAGGCTCGTGCTCTCCTCATGGCATCGGGACCGGCAAGTTTCAGTAGGAGAGAAGCTTTAACAATATCGGGATCGTTGCGATGAACGATATTAATGTAATGTGTGAAGTCCATTTCAAAAGTCGCCCAGCGTTCAGCTATGTCAGCATCAAAGACTAGGGGCGAGGGTTTGCGGCACGAGGATGCCATGACAAAAGGTACAAAACTCCGATAAAGCAACACTTTCAAAGAAATAAAACCCGATAAACAGGAGGCGCGCGTTTTAACTTGCTGACACCATGTAAAGAAGTTAAGTCTGACTCACTTGTAGCTTTACTTAACGTTTAATGATAACACAGGTTAAACACATTCCAGCACTGACTGCACCCAGTCTGTCATCACGCTGGAACCAGGGAAGGGGCAAGCGAGAGAGAGAGTTCTTATACTTGATAACTAAGGCGTGGTTAGTAGTACTGAGGTAGCTATATTATTGGTTGCATGCATAAACCATCTACAGCGTGGAAACAGGCAATTTGGCCCAACTTGCCCAAATACGGCACAGGCTTCTGATCACAATTACAATAACATTTTATTAGCCAATTATGTTTTGCAACATACGAAGAATTTCATTTGCCAGGTGAGTCATACAAATAAAAAGCAACAGAACACATAAAATGCATTTTAAAATAAACATCCAGCACAGTGACTCCTCCATATTCCTCACTGTGATGGAAGGCGAAAAAAAGTTCAATCTCTTCCCTTTGCTCTCCCGCAGTCGGGGGCCTCGAGCCCTCGGTTGGAGATTCTGCTTTAGCATGTTCCCGTCAGTTTTAGTCTTAGTTTTGGAGATAGTGCATGGAAACAAGCCCTTCAGCCCACCGAGTCTGCACTGACCAGTGTTCACCTGTACACTAGTTCTATCCTACACATCTGCATGTTTTTGGAATGTGGGAGGAAACCAGAGCACCTGGAGGAAACCCGCGTGGTCAAAGGGAGTACATGCAAATTCTACACACGGGCAGCACCCGAGGTCAGGTTTGAAACCGGGTTTCTGGCTCTGTGAGGCAGCAGTTCTACCACTGCACCATTGTGCGGCTGTTAATTTAGGGTAATAGGGTGAAAAAACTGAGAAGTTTGTGCCAACAGCCTGTTTGTTTGGACTCTCCCTCGATCCACATTGCATTTGGATGATGATGGTTGAAGGGGTGCAGGAAACGGTAGGACTGAGCCATCCGACCAACAACTAGAGAGCAGTCCTGAGCTACTATCTACTATCTCCATTGGAGATCCTTGGACTATCTCTGATCCGACTTTACTGGACTTTATCTTGCACAAAACATTATTCACATTATTCCCTTTATCATGCATCTGTACTCTGTGGATGGCTCAATTGTAACCATGTATTGTCTTTCAGCTGACTGGTTTGCGCGCAACAAAAGCTTTTCACTGTACACCGGTACACGTGACAATAAACTGAGCTCACTGATTGAGAAGGAGTGTGCTTGTGGCTTGATCTCATGGATTAACCTCAACAGTCCCAGTGAGATCTTTGGAGATGGGACGGACTTGGTTTTCTGCGAAACCATTCAAGGCATTCCAAAATATTTGTCAGCCAATACCTTTTGAAATGCCGTTGCTAAGTGCAACAAATGGAGAAGCCAATTTGCACACAACATCCCACCGGGATGCATCAAAGCTTGGTTTGGCAACAGCTCAAGATCACCAGAAATTGCAGAGAGTTGTGGATGTAGCCCCAGTCCACCACACCATCCTCCCCTCCAGCTACACTTCAGGCTGCCCCGTGAAATCTACCAACTTAATCAAGGACCATTTTCACGCACGGTCATTCCTGCTTTTCCTCTCTCCCATCGGGACGAGATACAAAGGCTTGAAAGCACGGACCACCAGATTCAGGAACAACTTCTTCCCCTCTGTTATTACACGCCTACACAGTCCACCCATAAGCAAGGGTGCAGTCCTGAGCTTCCAATCTACTTCATGGGTGGACCTTGAACTTTTTTTTTTTAATCTGCACTTTCCCTGTAACTGTAACACTATATTTTGCACTTTGTACATTCCCTCTACAGATGCTACCTGACTCAATGAGATTCTCCAGCACTTTATGCTTTGCTCAAGACTCCAGCATCTGAAGTCTCTTGTGATTCCAGGCCTTTTTTTTGTTCTTGCATAAGATGTATCCACTCCATTAGATTTAGGTTTAGGTTCATTATTGTCATGTGTACTGAGGGAAAGTGAAAACCCTTGCTTTGCATGCTATCCAAACACGTAAGATAATACTGCATGTAAATAAAATCAAGTCAAACTCAAGTACAATAGTTAGACTGAAAAAGAAGATACAGAGATCATAATATAGTTCTCAGTATTAGAGTACAACAGTTCCAGAGACAGAGTCCAATGACTGCAATGGGGTAGAGGAATGGATAATACCCCAGCTTATGGAAGAACCGTTCAGAAGCCTGATAACAGAGGGGAAGAAAGACACAAAGTGCTGGAGTAACTCGGGGTCAGGCAGCATCTCTGGAGAAAAAGGTTCCTTTTCCTCCAGAGATGCTGCCTGGCCCGCTGAGTTACTCCAGCACTTTGCATCTGCAGTGTCTTTGGTAGAAACCAGCATCTGCATTTCTTTGTTCCTACAATAGAGGGAAGAAGCTGTTCCTGAGTCTGGTAATGCACGCATTTAAGCTTCTGTATCTTCTGCCTGATTATCTGATCTAAAAGCTTTGAAAGTGTGGGGAAAAATCTGGTCATCTGTCAGTGCAGGTTGATATGAAAGTAGAGGTCTATTATCAGAAGCCAATGAAACAAATCTTGCAAAGGTATTTGTCTCCAGTCTATGGACAGTTGTCCTGCCTGACATGTCCAACATTTCCCAACTCAGCATCCAGCATCAGCAGTGTCTTTTTCCCCACTTTGAAACACTTCTTTGCATTTGCTCTGTATGGAAGTGTGAAGTGTGGCTCTCCATTCAGATACATCCTGTGGCGATACATTATGTGATTTCAGCCCCATTGCTATGAAAATCACTGACCCTTTTCACAAGCTGGTGCATATGTTTATTTTTTAAATAGATCGTGTTAGGCTGTAAGGAAAAAGCAGGGATACTTCTGCATTAACCATTTTTACACTGGTTCAATTAAAGAAAGAATGTGCAGACTAAAAATAATGTTTGAATATTGTTGTAACAAAGGTGTATGGTGTGCTTGCATTACTGGTCGGGCCATTGAGCATAAGAGTCAGGAAGTCATGTTGGATCTTTGTTAGGCTGTATTAGGATTATAGTCTGAAGAAGGGTCTCGATCAGAAACTTCACCCATGCCTTCGGTCCAGAGATGCTGCCTGGCCCGCTGAGTTACTCCAGCACTTTGCATCTACAGTATCTTTGGTCGAAACCAGCATCTGCATTTCTTTGTTCCTACAATAGAGGGAAGAAGCTGTTCCTGAGTCTGGTAATGCACGCATTTAAGCTTCTGTATCTTCTACCTGATTATCTGATCTAAAAGCTTTGAAAGTGTGGGGAAAAATCTGGTCATCTGTCAGTGCAGGTTGATATGAAAGTAGAGGTCTATTATCAGAAGACAATGAAACAAATCTTTCAAAGGTATTTGTCTCCAGTCTACGGACAGTTGTCCTGCCTGACATTTCCAACATTTCCCAATGCAGCATCCAACATCTGCAGTTTCTTTTTCCCCACTTTGAAACACTTCTTTGCATTTGCTCTGTATGGAAGTGTAAAGTGTAGCACTAAATTCAGATACATCCTGTGGCGATACATTATGTGATTTCAGCCCCATTGCTATGAAAATCACTGACATTTTTCATAAGCTGGTGCATATGTTTTTTTTTTTTAAATGATCGTGTTAGGCGGTAAGGGAAAAACAGGGATACTTCTGTATTAACCATTTCGACACCGGTTCAATTAAGGAATGAATGTGCAGCCCAAAAATAACATTTGAATATTGTTGTGACAAAGGTGTATGGTGTGTTTGCATTACTGGTCGGGCCATTGAGTATAAGAGTCAGGAAGTCATGTTGGATCTTGGTTAGACTGTATTAGAATTATAGTCTGTTAAATTGTGTTGAGTGTGTGTTTTTGTTATTTATTCTATGTTATGACTGCAGGCTAAACCATTTCGTTGCACTGAAAAGTGCAATGACAATAAATTGTATCAAAATCAAATCAAAATCAAAGAAAGGTCTTGACCAGAAACATCACTCCTGCCTTCGGTCCAGAGATGCTGCCTGTCCCACTGAATTGCTCCAGTATTTTGTGTCTATCTTTGGAGTATGGTGTTCAGTTCTGGGCGTCTCATTACAAAGAGGAGGATGAGAACATGGTGCAGAAGAGGTTTATGATAATACTGCCTGGATAAGAGGGTCTTAGCTGTAAGGAAAGGTTGGACAAACTTAGATTGTTTTCTCTGGAGTGTCAGAGACCGAAGAGAGATCTGATAGAAGTATATAAAATTATGAGAGGCACTGATGGAGTAGAGAATCAGAATCTTTATCTCTTTATCTCAGGGTGGAAATATCAAAGGCGAAGGGTATGGTTTCAAGGTGAGAGAGGCAAAATTTAAAGGAGATGTGTGGGGTAAGTCTCTTTCACAGAGAATGGTGGGGGCCTGAAATGTGGTGGTGGTGGTGGTGGAAGCAGATATAACAATGGCATTTAAGAGTATTTTAGATAGGCACATGGATATGCAGTGAATGGAGGGACATGAATCACCAGCAGGTAGAGGAGATTAGCTTAGCATCATGTGTAGGAAGGAATTGCAGATGCTGGTTTGCACCGAAGATGGACACAAAATGCTGGAGTAACTCAGCGGGACAGGCAGCATCTCTGAAGGAATAGGTGACGTTTTGGGTTGAGACTCTTTTTCAGAGTCAGGGGAGAGGGAAAGTCGAGGTATGAAAAGGTACGAGGAACAAATGAATGAAAGGTATGGAAAGAACTTGGATGAAAGGAAATTAAATGAAAAGAAAATGGCCTTGATTTGTTTTTTCCATACCTTTCATTCATTTGTTCCTTGTACCCTTTCATATCTCTAGTTTCCCTCTCACCTGACTCTCATTCTGAAGGAGGGTCTCGACCCAAAACGTCACTAATTCCTTTTATCCAGACATGTTGCCTGAACGGTGAGTTGGTCCAGAATTTTGTGTCTATCTTAGTTCGGCATCATGTTTACATGGAAAATGTGGGCAGAAGGGTCTGTTTTGTTTGCTGTACTGTGCTATGTTCTCTGTTCTCTAGGCCAGTTTGGTTGCCTCATCGCTCTCATTCCTAATATCCAATTCCAAAGACATCCACGCAACAAAATATTTTGAGGAGAGTGAAAAGGGCAGCTACAAAGCACTAACCACAAAGACAAACGTTGATGCTGTTTGCTTGTCCCTGAGGTTGTGGTAAATTATGGATAACTTCTTGCATCTGCATACAGATACCGAGACAGTTAATCCAAAGGTGTGATTTCAAGTCCCATCGTAGCAGGTGGAATGTTAAATTCAACTTATTAAATTTGCGAAGTGATTAATTACATTTGTAATAAAGCTTTCAGAGTAACTGTGAAACTACCGAGCTGCAAAATCCCACCTGCCTCGTCTTTTCGGGACATGAATCTACGGACCCTGCTGGTTCAGGCAGAGGACGGGAGAGAGTGAGAGAAGGGGAGAGAGGGAAGTAAAATGGGAGAAAGAAGAAGGGGAGGATGAGCAGGGGAGGGTGAGAGGGAGAGTTTGAGGGAAAGTGGGGGAGATGAAGAAAGGAAGAGGGATAGGGAGATGGGGAGAGAAGGAAGAGAAGGAAAAGCAGAAGAGAGTGAGAGAACAGAATGAGTGGGTGAGAGAGGGAAAGTGAGACAGGAAGAGTGGGAGAGAGGAAGAGAGAAAGAGGGAGAGGGAGAGAGTGAGAGTGGAAGAGAGGAAGAGAGGGAGAGGGAGAGAGGGAGAGTGTGAGAGAGGGAGAGAGAGAGCAAGGGAGCAAGGGAGAGAGGCTGAGAGGCAGAGTGGCACAGTGAGAGTGGGACAGGGGGTGGGAGGGAAAATGGTATGGAGCTGGAATTGAAGAAGGGGAGAGAAGGAGACTGGGAGAATGAGAGTGCAGGAAAGGGGGTTAGGGGGGCAGGAGGAAAGGTGAGGGAGGAAAATGAGAGAAAAAGAGGAGAGATGCCATGAAATCTTGACATAATATAAAACAAAACATTGAAAGAATCATGTACACAGTTACCAAAATCCTTTTTTTCCAATGTAGAAAGTTAGAAACAAAAAAAATCTTTGTGTGGCCAATATGAAAAGCGATTGCACTAGAAATGTCTTCCAAATATTATTGCAGATAATGATCAAATAATCTGAATTTTACAGTTAATGGCTGAAGGATAAATCTTGGACAGTACCAGGGAGAGCATCTTTGCTCATGGTTCAGTCGGGGACAAGGGATCTATTACACTCCTTCCTGGGATCACACATGTTTAACACTTCATGCAAAACACTGTAGTTGTTAAAAGTTGTTAAGTAAATCAGGAATTGCTAATTGAATTAATTTGAGAATAAAAAGCAGTAAACGGAATTTCAAGTTAAAATTCACCTGGTTCACGAAAATCTGATGCCTTTATCTATCTGTGACTTTCAATCCAGTATTTTGCTTGAAGTCCAATTAGTCCAGAGGCAATCCGAGACACAAGGAACTGCAGATACTGGAATCTTGAGCAAAACACTCAGCAATGGAGGAAACCAGCGCGTCAGACAGCATCTGTGGAGGGAATGGGCAGATGACATTTTGGATCGGAACCCTTCTTCAGACTGATTCTAGTAGGCGGGAGATAGCTAGATGAGAGGTGGTGGCGGGACAAAGCCTGATTATTTCGATGAACACTTATGGGCCTGTCCCACTTAGGCGATTTTTCAGCGGACTGCCAGCGACTGTCAAGTTGCCGGTAGTCGCCTGAAAAACCGGGAACTGGAATGGCGACTGTCAGAGTGGAAACACACACACATACACACAAACATATTCGCAAAGGTGGGGGCCAGGGCAAGTGGGGGAGCGCTGTCTAAAAAATTCCCATGGTGCAAAGCCAAGGTGATCCAGACACACACCGCGATGAACAGGAAGGTTGGCGCTGTAATAGAGACAGCTAAAGCACAGTGTACGGTAAGTCCTTTAAAGGAGGGGGGGAGAAGGGGGAGAAGGGGGAGAAGGAAGGAGAAGGAGGGAGAAGGAGTGGCGACAACTTTTAAGAAGCCAGAGATACACGGCTGTGAAGTTTGGTGGACATTTAACATGACCAGTCGGTTCCTTGGTTCTGAAAACTACTGCTTACCTTTTTTTTCCCCCAATGAGCCAATGAAATTCACCGGTCAGCACCGGATCCAACCTACGAGAACCTCCAAGAACCTTTGACTTCCTGGAAACCCACTAGGACCTTCTGGTGACCCATCTACGGCTCGAGAATTCTCGCTAAGCTCCATGGCAACTTCATTTTTGTCGCCGCTAATTTTTCAACATGTTGAAAAATTCTCGGTGACCTGAATGAGGCTGCGAACAATTCCCAAAATGTGGGAACTCCTCACGACCATGAAGGCAACTCCCCGACAACCACCTGCGAACATGTGGCAACCATGCGGTGACTGCAAAGTCTCCTGCAGTCGCCTAAAAAGTCGCCCAAGTGGGACAGGCCCATTACGCTCAGTCCGTCATGGTCTATACATTCTCCCATTTGCCAAACACTTTAACTCCCTGTCCCATTACCACACTGACCTTTTTGTCCTGTGTCTCCTCCACTGTCAGAGTGGGGCCACACACAAATTGGAGGAACAACACCTCATATTTTGCTTGGGCAGCTTACAACCCAGCATATATATCTTTCAAAGGTTGTTATAGTACCTACTGCAACTACCTCCTCTGGCAGCTCGTTTCAGATTCTCACCACCCTCTGTGTGAAAACATTACCCCACAGGTTCCTACTAACTCTTTCCCCTCTCACCTTAAACCTATGTTCTAAAGTTTGTGTAGAAAAAAGTAATGGCAGATGCTAGTTTACAAATAATAAGACACAAAGTGCTGGAGTAATTCAACGGGTCATGCAGCATCCCTAGAGATCGTCCCTAGAGATCATTTCGAATTGGGACACTTCTTCAGACTGAAGTACTTTTGAAGAAGGGTCCTGACTGGAAACATCACCAGTCCATGTTCTCCAAGGAGGCTGCCTGACCCACTGAGCTACCGCAGCAGTTTGTGTCCTCTGGTTCTTGATTCTTGCACTTTGGGTAAAAGACTCTGTGTATTCACCCTATCTATACACCTCAAAATTTTATACACCTCCCATAGTAGCAGATGAACGTCCATTAGTAAAAGCTAAACTATCAACCATCAATTCCAAAGTTATCCTCACCGATCCCATGGTAGCATCCCATAAATTCTTCCCAAGGACTATCTTCAAATGCCAAAATCACCCAGCTGAATTTGAAGTTTCTGAAATGATGGCCCGAGATTATTTTTAAGAGTCAGCATTGTGCAAACTGCAGTCTACAGCTGATAAATGTCTTCTCTGCACCAATGGGCCTCCTGTACATAATTGGCTGGAGTTAGCCATGCCTCACTCATTATCCTGAGGATTGCTGAGGACATCCATCTGGTCCAGGTGTCCTGTAGACTTCAGAACATATGCTTTGTTGACCTCTGTAGAGCTTGCAGTATTCCTGAGACAAATTTGATTGTGTTTGGAATTCATCCATGGTCCACATATGTCAAGAGCAAAATTAAAACCCATCTGGCACTACTTGGACAAGCCTGACACCCCTACCATGAATTTTCCTCTCTAACTCCAGCAGCAAGGTATAAAATTATCCTGTAACTGTCTAGTTTAATTTATTTTATTTTAGTTTAGTTATTGTCACATGTACTGAGGTACAGTGAAAAGCCTTTGTTGCGTGCTATCCAGTCAGCAGAAAAAATATACATGTGTGAGAAGGAACTGCAGATGCTTGTTTAAACTGAAGATAGACACAAAAAGCTGGAGTAACTCAACGGTACAGGCAGCGTCTCTGGAGAGAAGGAATGGCTGACGTTTCAGGTCTGAAGAAGGGTCTCGTATGTTCTCTCTGTGGCCACATAGGTTTTCTCTGGGTGCTCTGGTTTCATCCCACACTCCAAAGGCCGTACAGGTTTGTAGATTAATTGGCTTCAGTAAAACTGTAAATTGAGCCTTGTGTGTAGGATAGTGTTAGTGTATGGGGTGATCGAAGGTCAGCATAGACCCGGTCGGCCAAAGGCCTGTTTCTGCATTGTATCTCTGAAGTCTAAAGTCTAAAGTTCTCCTCCTCTTTCAGAGATGCTGCCTGAGCCCTGAGCTACTCCAGCACATTATGTTCTACTCCAGTTAATGGTTCATCACTTTGTTATTCAAGTTCAGTTGTGGATAGAAGAGTAGCAAGAGGACAGGACAGGAGTCCAGGGTTAGGTAGACTTCTGTATACCTCATGAGTGAGTAGAGTGTTGGCTCTGGCTAATGCTGTGAAATGCGGCTAAGCAATTATCCTTGCTTTGGAGGAAGTTTGAGAAAGGTTCCCACCCGACACCTACAGGAGTGGGTCAGAGAAAAGATTTAAAAAAAGCCGTGGCTGATAACTACAGAGCAGAGGAGAAACAATTAACAAAGCTAAAAAAATATGTTTTCACTCTGAGTGACTAGGTTTTGTAATAATTTTAATGCATTAAACCCTTCAGTGGCTTGATCAATCTGATGGTCCTTGTGGGCACGGTTAATAGTTCATCGTGATTTTACTGCCGCTATTTGCCAGCAGTTGATAGCTCTCCTGTCGCTGAGTGTAAAGGCTCTGGGTTCAAGCTCCACTCTATGGTGGCGATCACACATCAGTGCATTACTGACGGTGTGCTGAAGTGTTAAAGCTGGTTACTTTTGGCTGTGACTTCAGAAACATTTGAATTTGACAGCACGATAGAAAGTTTTCAGCTGGCCAAAAATGGATGTTATTGCAATCTCACATGCCTGCTCTTGGTCTAAAACCTGCAGGATCTGGTTCTTCAACTAATCATACAGATACTTCTTACTTAGGACGGTGACACAAGAAACGTTAGACTTTAGACTTTAGAGATACAGCGCGGAAACAGGCCCTTCGGCCCACCGATTCTACGCCGACCAGCGATCACTCCGTACACTAACACTATCCCACATAGTAGGGACAATTTACAATCCTTTACCAAAGCCATTTAACCTACAAACCTCTACGTCTTTGGAGTGTGGGAGGAAACTGGAGTACACAGAGAAAACCCACACGGTCACAGGGAGAACGTACAAACTCCGTACAGACAGCACGCATGGTCAGGATCGAACCCGGGTCTCTAGCGCTGTAAAGGAGAAACTCTGCCGCTGCACCACTGGGCTGCCCTACTGCAGATACTACTGCCATACAGCAGATACAAAAAAATGATACAAAGTGCTGGAGTAACTCAGCAAGTCAGGCAGCATTTCTGGAGAACATGGATAGGTGATGTTTGGTGTTGGGACCCTTCTTCAGACTGAAGATGCTGCATTACCTACTGAGTTATCCAAAAATCTATTATTATTATTATTATTACTACTTTATGTCTGTGCTTCTTACTTAAGGTGATTATTCCAGCCTTCTTTCACATTTGTACGATACTTTTTCCCTCCTGTCTTCTGATTACGAACACAAGAACACACAGTACACAAAACTATGGAACAATACAGCACAGAAATAGGCTCTTCAGCCCATGTCTGTGATGAACATGATGCCAAGCTAAACTAATCTCCTCAGCCTACATCCCTTCATTCTCTACATATTCATGTGCTTATCTAAAAGCATCTTAATCACCACTATCATATTTACTTCTACCACCATCCCTGGCAGCACGTTCCAGACACCCACCATCCTCTGTGAAAAAAAACTTGCCCCACACGTCTCCTTTAAACTCCCCCCATTCTTCTCAAAGCAATGCCCTTGAGTCTTTGTCATTTTCATCCTGGGAAAAAAGATCTGACACTCTACCCTATCTGTGCCTCTCATGATGTTATATACTTCTATCAGGTCTCACCTCAATCTATGTCATACCAGAGAAAACAATCCAAGTCTGTCCAACTTCTTCTCGTAACTAATGCCCTCTAATCCAGGCAGCATTCTGCTAAACCTCTTCTCCATCCTCTCCAAAGCCTCCACATCTTTCCTGCATTGGGACAACAATGAAATGTACTCAATATTCCAAGTACAGTCTAACAAAATTCCTATAAAATGTAGAAACAAGAATCTGCAGATGCTGGTTGATACCTAAGATGGACAAGGAGCTGGAGTAACTCAGCGGGTCAGGCAGCATCTCTGGAGAAAAAGGATGTGCGACGTTTCAGATTGAAACAACGGTTCTGAACTTAAAGAAAGGTAACTTTGAGGGTATGAGATGTGAATTGGCCAAGATTGACTGGCAATTAGTTCTAAAAGGGTTGACGGTGGATATGCAATGGAAGGCATTTAAAGACTGCATGGATGAACTACAAAAATTGTTCATCCCAGTTTGGCAAAAGAATAAATCAGGAAAGGTAGTGCATCCATGGATAACAAGGGAAATCAGGGATAGTATCAAAGCAAAAGATGATGCATACAAATTTGCCAGAAAAAGCAGCATGCCAGAGGACTGGGAGAAATTCAGAGACCATCAGAGGAGGACAAAGGGCTTAATTAGGAAAGGGAAAATAGATTATGAAAGAAAACTGGCAGGGAACATAAAAACTGACTGCAAAAGTTTTTATAGATATGTGAAGAGAAAGACATTAGTTGAAACAAATATAGGTCCCTTGCAGTCAGAAACAGGTGAATTGATCATGGGGAACAAGGATATGGCGGACCAATTGAATAACTACTTTGGTTCCGTCTTCACTAAGGAAGACATAAATAATCTGCCGGAAATAGCAGGGGACCGCGGGTCAAAGGAGATGGAGGAACTGAGTGAAATCCAGGTTAGCCGGGAAGTGGTGTTGGGTAAATTGAATGGATTAAAGGCCGATAAATCACCAGGGCCAGATAGGCTGCATCCCAGAGTACTTAAGGAAGTAGCTCCAGAAATAGTGGATGCATTAGTGATAATTTTTCAAAACTCTTTAGATTCTGGAGTAGTTCCTGAGGATTGGAGGGTAGCAAACGTAACCCCACTTTTTAAGAAGGGAGGGAGAGAGAAAACGGGGAATTACAGACCAGTTAGTCTAACATCGGTAGTGGGGAAACTGCTAGAGTCAGTTATTAAAGATGGGATAGCAGCACATTTGGAAAGTGGTGAAATCATTGGACAAAGTCAGCATGGATTTACGAAAGGTAAATCATGTCTGACGAATCTTATATAATTTTTCGAGGATGTAACTAGTAGAGTTGTAGGGGAGAACCAGTGGATGTGTTGTATCTGGACTTTCAGAAGGCTTTGGACAAGGTCCCACATAAGAGATTAGTATACAAACTTAAAGCACATGGTATTGGGGGTTCAGTATTGATGTGGATAGAGAACTGGCTGGCAAACAGGAAGCAAAGAGTAGGAGTAAACGGGTCCTTTTCACAATGGCAGGCAGTGACTAGTGGGGTACCGCAAGGCTCAGTGCTGGGACCCCAGCTATTTACAATTTATATTAATGAACTGGATGAGGGAATTGAAGGCAACATCTCCAAGTTTGCGGATGACACTAAGCTGGGGGGGCAGTGTTAGCTGTGAGGAGGATGCTAGGAGACTGCAAGGTGACTTGGATAGGCTGGGTGAGTGGGAAAATGTTTGGCAGATGCAGTATAATGTGGATAAATGTGAGGTTATCCACTTTGGTGGCAAAAACAGGAAAGCAGACTATTATCTAAATGGTGGCCGATTAGGAAAAGGGGAGATGCAGCGAGACCTGGGTGTCATGGTACACCAGTCATTGAAAGTAGGCATGCAGGTGCAGCAGGCAGTGAAGAAAGCGAATGGTATGTTAGCTTTCATAGCAAAAGGATTTGAGTATAGGAGCAGGGAGGTTCTCCTGCAGTTGTACAGGGTCTTGGTGAGACCACACCTGGAGTATTGCGTACAGTTTTGGTCTCCAAATCTGAGGAAGGACATTATAGCCATAGAGGGAGTGCAGAGAAGGTTCACCAGACTGATTCCTGGGATGTCAGGACTTTCATACGATGAAAGACTGGATAGACTTGGCTTATACTCGCTAGAATTTAGGAGATTGAGAGGGGATCTTATAGAAACGTACAAAATTCTTATGGGGTTGGACAGGATAGATGCAGGAAGATTGTTCCCGATGTTGGGGAAGTCCAGGACAAGGGGTCACAGCTTAAGGATAAGGGAGAAATCCTTTAAGACCGATATGAGAAAAAACTTTTTCACACAGAGAGTGGTGAATCTCTGGAACTCTCTGCCGCAGAGGGTAGTTGAGGCCAGTTCATTGGCTATATTTAAGAGGGAGTTAGATGTGGCCCTTGTGGCTAAAGGGATCAGGGGGTATGGAGAGAAGGCAGGTACGGGATACTGAGTTGGATGACCAGCCATGATCATATTGAATGGCGGTGCAGGCTCGAAGGGCCGAATGGCCTACTCCTGCACCTATTTTCTATGTATCTATGTATCTATGAGACCCTTCTTCAGATTTGAAAAGTCACCTATTCTTTTTCTCCGGAGATGCTGCCCGACATGCTGAATTACTCTAGCATTTTGTGCCCTTCAAATTCCTATAAAGCTGCTTCATGACTTCCTGCAACTTTTATTAGGGTCCAGGGTGCTATTTTCTATATGGAGGACACCTATGCATGACTTTGTTTAACGTGGGGTGCCTGGTGCACAGACAGCCACCACACGGTCCTTGACAGATCTGGGTCAGGATCCAGTGGCATGGAGTCCAAGACGACCGGAGACCCTTTTCTGCTGCAGCCTTCATCCGCCTTCCCAGCCATTGTGATGCTCCACTAAGGTCAGCCATCATCCTCTGCCTGTTCCACCATTAAGGTCTTGGTTGGATTGCTCTTTGTCAGAGACCTCCACCTCAACCTTACCGCCATGGAGCATAGCTCCACACGGCATCGCTCTCAGGATCTCAGGTCCACACAAGCTTCTCCACCACGACAAGGTGACAATCCATGGGGAAGATTGTCCACTTAACACCTTGAATAACGATGTTGCTTTATCAACCAGTTTCATTGGTTGTATGATACTGTAGGGTGACACAGTGGCGCAGCAGTAGAGTTGGTGTCTTACAGCGCCATAGACGTGGGTTTGATCCTAACTATGGGTGCTCTCTGTACAGATTTTGTACATTCTCCCTGTGACCATAAGGGTTTTCTCCAGCTGCTCCATTTCCTCCCACACTCCAAAAGCCTACAGGTTTGTAAGTTAATTGGCTTCAGTAAAAATGGTAAAATTGTCCCTTGTGTGGATAGTGTTAGTGTGTGGGGATCGCTGGTCGGCGCGGTCTTGGAGAGTTGAAGGGCCTGTTTCCGTGCTGTAAAGATGATTGGACATGAAAGTTGCTTTATCTCTCTTTTTTTTTAATTGTAAATTATTTTGTCCAATTGACTAAACAGTTAAAATGATTCAGTAGACATGATACAGAAAATAAAATTATTTCCTCAAAGGAATATCCAATCCAAGGAGCACAATTAAAAAAAAAAAACAATTTCCAGACAATTCAGCAACTTCAGCGAGGTGAGATTTACAAATGCAAAACTTTTGTTCTTGACTTTAGTTCTCTTTAAAAAAAAGACTTGTCTTCTTTACACCAATACTACTATTACTACTACTACTACTACTACTACTACTACTACTACTACTACTACTACTACTACTACTACTACTACTACTGCTACTACTACTACTACTACTACTACTACTACTACTACTAATAATAATAATAATAATAATAATAAATAGTTAATTAGTACAGATATAAGGGAGAAAATACCATGCCCATCCAGAATGTTACACCTTTTGGATAAAACAAAAATCAATTTATTTGCTTTGATTAAACTCAAAGTTACCATGGCAACAATTTTATGCTACTCCCCTCCCCCAACCAAACAATGAATAATTTCAAGGTTACAATTTCCAATCTTAACGCTGGAACTCACTGACATTCTCGACAGCACCCGGCAGTAACAACATGTTGGAACGTTGCTTTGGAAGGATATGGGAATAAGAAGCACTTCATGTTGATTCTGAAACAAAACAGTGTTTAATCTGGTGATGCATGACCAAAGATTTAATTTGGGGGTCAGGAATTTGCAAACACCTTGGATTTGGAAGAGTTTGAGGAGGGGAGGGGTGGGAGGAGGTATTGATTGAGGCTAAAATTGGGGCAGTTTCTTCCCAGCTGTTATTAGGCAGCTGAACTATTCTCTCGCCAACTGGAGAGCGGTCCTGAGCTACCTCATTGGAGACCTTCGACCTTTGAACTATCTTTAATTGGACTTTACTGAATTTCATCTTACAACTAAACATGTTGTATCCTTACAACTAAACATGTTGTCTGAAGAAGGGTTTCGGCCCGAAACGTTGCCTATTTGCTTCGCTCCATAGATGTTGCTGCACCCGCTGAGTTTCTCCAGCATTTTTGTGTACCTTCGATTTTCCAGCATCTGCAGTTCCTTCTTTAACAACATGTTTTATCCTGTATCTGTATCTGTACACTGTGATCTGTACATCTGTACCCTTTATCCTGTATCTGTACACTGTGGATGGCTTGATTGTAATCATATAGAGGCTTTTCGCTGACTGGATAGCATGCAACAAAAAAGCTTTTCACTGTACCTCAGTACTCATGACAATAATAAACTACACAAAACTACACTAATAACAAAGAACTGCAGATGCTGGTTTATACCAATGATAGATACAAAGTGCTAGAGTAACTCAACAGGTCAGGCAGCATCTCTGGAGAAAATGGATAGGATCTCTTTCGGGTCAGAACCTTCCTCAGACCCTGATGGTTTCGTTTCTTCAGCCTTCAATTAAATATGTCCTAATGATGGGGGTTTTGCAGTCTTTGTTTCTCTTTTTGCTGACTTGCAGAAATTCCTATGCAATTCATGTATGATGTATGTTTGTGTGTGTTGTCTACATCTATGTGCCTAAGGCTGCTGCAAGTAAGATTTTCATTGTTCCTGTACCTCACTGTACTTGTGCAAATGACAAAAAACGCAAACTTGACTTGACTTTCTGGTCCCTGCCGGTCATAGGGTTGAAATCATTTTTCAATGCATCTGTTAGTTTATTTTTAGAGATACAGCGTGGAGATAGAACCTGTGGTCCACTTAGTCCATGCCGACTAGCGATCACCCTGTACACTAACACGATTCTACATACTAGAGACAATTTGCAATTTTAAAGTAGCCAACTAACCTGCAAACCTGCACGACTTTGGAGTGTGGGAGGAAACTGGAGCACCCGGAGAAAACCCACGCGGTCACAGGGAGAACATACAAATCCGTACAGACACCACCCGTAGCCAGGATCTCTGGCGCTGTAAGGCATCTATTTCACAGCAGCACCACCTGCCATCATTTCCATGACAGAAGTTGGCATTCACTCTTGAGAGGGTGAGCCAAAATTATCCACAAAACTCTCTGTAATCTACAGTATTAATGAGTTAAATTCCAGTTTTTTTTCCCATTAAATGTAAAACAACGCCTCCCTGTACTTGACACTACAAATGCAAAAAAAAACATATTTGTCCATTTCTTTTGAAGATAGACATAAAAAGCTGGAGTAACTCAGCGGGTCAGGCAGCATATCTGGGGAAAAGGAATAGGTGACGTTTCGGGTTGAGGCCCTTCTTCAGAGTGAGAGTCGGGGAGAAAGGGGAACGAGAGATAGAGACAGTGTTATAGTATATAGTATATTGATTGGGAGTAGGTGTTAATGATCGCAGTTTACTTGATGACTCCCTCATAATACGTTAAGAGAGAGAGAGAGAGAGAGAGAGAGAGAGAGAGAGAGAGAGAGAGAGAGAGAGGGCAATGTTTTTTCTTTATTCCGGCATGGTGGTAACCATGGAGATCTGGCCAGAAAACTGAAGCTCCACAGAGCTTTACAATGGAATTGGACTGACCTACCTGTTCCACAACTGGTGTTATTTAATAGGCATCTGTATCCCACGGGGAAAACAAGCATATTTTATCTATTTGTGCTATTGTGCATAAACTCTTTCTTTCCCTGTCTTTATCTCCATCCATTGTCTTCCTGTGGGACAATTATTTTCCCAGTCACTGCACGCAGCATCCACAGAAATATGTTCATGAAGGATTTGTCTGTTGGGATTTAGAAGTAAATTGTAAACATGTTCCATCTTAATGATTTATCACTAAATAACTGAGACAGAATCAGAAAGGTTATTAAAAAGCTGTAACTTCAGTTAATGTAAAGGCTGAATGTCAGTTAATAATAGTCAAAACCGAGAAAGTTCTTTGCTGGGTTTAGGTTTAGGTTTATTTTTGTCACATTTACCGTAAGCTTTGTTTTGTATGCTATCCAATCAAACCTGATAATACTCTACATAAATTCAATCAAGTCAAATTCAAGTACAATACGTAGATCACAGGGGAAGATACAGAGTACAGAATGTATCTATGAATGAACTGCAGATGCTGGTTTACACCAAGGATAGACTCAAAGTGCTGGAGCAACTCAGCGGGTCAGGCAGCATCTCTGTCGAAAAGGAACAGGTGACATTTTGTGTCAGGTGCTCCAGTTTCCTCCCACATTCCAAAGACGCGTGGGTTTGTAAGTTAATTGGCTTCTGTAAGTTGCTCTTAGTGTGTAGGATGTGAAAGTGGAATAACATAGAACGAGTATGTGGGTGATCAATGGTTGGTGTGGACCAGTGATGGAAATGGGATTTAGGAACTAGGGGTACTCTAAGGTCCGTGAGG
>CM075978.1:171856873-171903234 GCA_038087875.1 Malacoraja senta
GGGGAACCCCGAACCCCATGACATTCATTCCATGTCATCAACAATACTTTAACCAAAGTCACCATGACTGGACACAGCACAGTGAACCGTTCCCTGCTCTGCCACGTGAAGCAGGATGCTCCAGGATGTCAGTAGCGCTGCTGCCTCACAGCGCCAGAGACCAGGGTTCGGCCCTGACCTCAGATCAGGTTCTGAGTGTGTGGCGTTTGCGCGTTCTCCCTGTGACCACATGGGTTTGCTTCAGGTGCTCCGGTTTCCTCCCACATCCCAAAGATGCGCGGCTTTGCATGATAATTAGTCTCTGTGAATTGCCCCTAGTGTGCAGAGTGCGGAGGGGAAAATGGAATAACATAGAACTGTTGTGAATGGGTGATCGAAGGTCGATGTGGATTTGGAGGGCCAAATGGTCTATTTTTGTGCTGTATCTCTAAACTAAACTAAACTATATTGGTCTGTGTGGAATAATGACAAATGCTCAATAGGGCATTAGTGGACTTTTCTCACCCATTCTCAGTCTCACTGCAGTCAGAAAGAAGCTATCTCCCAGTTGCCAGCCATCTCTACTTCCCTTCCCATTCCCTACTGACCTTTCTGTCCTGGGCCTCCTCCATTGACAGATTGAGGCTGCACTCAAATTGGACGAACAGCACTTCATATTTTGCTTGGGTACCTTACAACCCAGTGGTATGATTATTGAATACTCTCATTTTAAGTAATTTCATCTCATACCCCCTTCCCCTTCCCCTTCCTCCTGCCTAGTCGTTTTACCAGTTGCACTGTTCTCCACATTGTTTCTCATGATTTCACACCTTCCTTAGCCAACAATGGAACTACCAGGCACTGCCCTGCCTGAGGTCATTTGTGGCTGGCCCTGATTTGTCCTGGTCTTTCTCACTTCCAGTTCTCACCTCCCCTCTGCCTCACCCCCTACTTTCAGTTTGAAGAAACGTCACCCATTCTTTTTCTCCAGAGATAGTGCATGGTTTCTCCAAAGTTACTCCAATGCTTTGTGTCTATCATTGGTATACACCTGCATATTATACTCCGATCCTTATTGTTGCGCATTTGAGCCTTGCTGATTAGACATTGGATGAAGCCAGATTTAGATGTAATTAAAAGAATTAATTGCATTTCTGTGGCAGTTTCACAACCTTGAAGCACCATACAGACATTAAAATATGATTGAAGTGCTGTAAATAATTCCTGTGGGAAGTGCATAAGACAAATTTGGCACTGCAATATTCCACAAAGTGGAAGGAGATAATGTGTCAGGATGGCACTGTGACGAGGTGGTAGATCTGTTGCCTCACAGCGCCAGAGACCCGGGTTCAATCCTGACTATGGGTGCAGTCTGTTCCGGAGTTTATACATTCTCCCTGTGACCGTGTGGATTTTCCCCGGATGCTCCCACACTCCAAAGACATACAGGGTTTGTAGGGTCATTGGCCTTGGTAAAAATTGTAAATTGTCCCTAGTGTGTAGGATAGTGCTAGTGCATGGGGATTGCAGGTCACAGCAGACTTAGTGTGCAAAGGGCTTGTTTCCACGCTGCATCTTTAAAGCAATCCAATGTGCAGAGGGAAGTTTTGTTTGATGGGGGTACAGAACTTCAATGCTTCATTGCTCTGGACTGAAAAGATTTGCTCAGGACACTGGATAAATGCATGGATAAATTTATGATATGTAAAAATGTCATTCAGCCCTGCTAAATATTCACCAGTTAGAAAACAGTCCTAGCCTCACTTCTGCCTCATTGGAGATATTCAAAATACCTTTAATCGGACTTTATCTTGCACTAAACGTCATGTCAATAGTTTCTGCTAAATATTCAAAAATGTTTAATGTAATTAACCATGCAAGAGGAGTGAAGAAATATGATCAGCAACTACCTGAGCCCACTGCTGCAAGTCAGAGAAGAGGATACATTGGTACATTTTTTTGCCTGAAGTAAAATGCTCCTCTGTTCCATTCCCATCTGTTGTTGGAGCCCGAGGTCTTTTCACAAGCAACAGAAGATTAATCCTGAAGTGGACAGTTTTGTTGAGTAAGCCTCCTGCAGCGTTGCCTCGAGGTTGATCCTGTGCAGAGCTGTCTAACCTTGGCTCTGGAAGTTGATTGGAAGTGTCAAGCACATTTCAGCTGCTATTAGACTTGCCTCTGTATTAGAAGGTTGCCTGCTTTAGGTTAGACAACTGCACACAGCATGCTGCAATGATAGTGCCAGTAACTTTCACCCGTCTTATTTCTCTGTCCCCAACCCAGTAACAAACTCATTTCTCCTTTTCTCCTTCTCACCTACATTCCTTCCTCTGGCTTCACATTTTGTGGCCCTTCTATCGTTCGCTTTTAACCTCACACTTTCTTACTTTTCATCTCTTGTCTGTGTCTAACCATCTGTCAATTGTCCACCCTCCCCTTTCACTCACCTGTTTCCAACTATCACTTGCCATCTTGTCCCACTTCTCTTACAGCTTTCTTCACCCCCCTCCCCTTTACCCCCCCCCCCACCTCTTCCCTATGCCCCACCTGGATCTGCCCTCTTTTCTCCTTTTCACTGCACCCTTCCTGATACCCATACTAATCAAGAATCTGTCAAACTCTGCTTTAAAAATATCCACAGCCTTTTCATCTCCGGCTTTTGGCAATCAAACACCCCCACTCACCTGTATCCACCTATCACTTGCCAGACTTTGTCCTGCTCCCACTGCTCTTCCAGTTTTCCGCCTATCATATCGTGGATCATATTTCCACCTATCACTTGCCAGACTTTGTCCTGCTCCCACTTCTCTTCCAGTTTTCTCCACCCACTCCCCACCCCAAGACCATCAGTCTGAAGAAGGGTCTTTTTAGATTATTATTATCACATGTACCGAGATACAGTGAGAAACCTATTTTGTTGCGTGCTATCCAGTCAGCAAAAAGACTATACATGATTACAATCAAACCGTCTATAGTGTACAGATATAGGATAAAGGGTATAACATTTAGTGCAAGATAAAGTCCAGTAAAGTCTAATTAAAGATAGTTTGTGAGTCTCCAATGAGGTAGATGGGAGGTAAAGACCACTTTCTAGTTGGCGAGAGATTGGTTTAGTTGCCTGATAAGAGCTGGGGAGAAACTGTCTCTTTCTCATATCTTTTATCTTTTCATCTCTAGCCTTCGCCCAATCACCTGTTAATCAAACCTCCCCACTCACCTGTATCCACCTATAACTTGCCAGACTTTGTCTCGCTACCACTGCTCTTCCAGTTTTCCGCCCCCCTCCCCCCAGACAATCTCAAGAAGGGCCCTGATGTGAAACATCACCTATCCATGTCCTCCAGAGATGCTGCCTGACCAGCTGAGATAATCTAGCACTTTGTGTCTCTTTTATCTTTTTTATAAACCGGTATCTGCAGTTCATTGTGTCCTCATTAAAAGCAATGACTTGCTTTTGTTTTAACTCTGAAGAAGCCTATGACATAATTTGGAGAAAGAACTTGTTGCAAAAGATCCCATGAGAACAATGGATCTGTGGTAGATTTGCTGTCTCAGAGTTCGATCACTGCCCCTGTGTAGTGGCTCAGTAGGACGGCACAATGGCACAATAGTAGAGATGCTGCCTTACAGCACCAGAGACCTGGGTTCAATCCTGACTTTGGTCGCTACCCTTGTGGGGTTTGCATGTTCTCCCTGTGACTACCTCCCATGTCCCAAAGACGTGCAGGTTTGTAGGTTAATTGGCTTCTGTAAATCGCAAATTGTACCCAGTGTGTAAGATAGTGCTAATGTACGGGGTGATCGCTGGTCAGTGTGGACTCTGTGGGCTGAAGGGCCTGTTTCCGCACTAAATCACTAAAGCCTAAAGTCTAAAGTAAAATCTAAGCATTTTGACAAAGAACAGATGCATCTTGGCCAATTAGATGATCTGGTCATCATATTGGAGATGGTAGAACATGCTGGGTGCCAATTATTTGCCTTTATCACTGAATTACAACCCTGACCATTCAACTAGCAGCTCGGTGGTTGTGAAGTGCTTTTCTGCAGATCATGGCAGTCGCTCTAGAAATACGTCTTTGCCTTCGTCAGGGAACCTTCTAACCCAGGAGTGCCAAAACTGCAAGTAGGTTAACGGGACAGTGCAGTCTCGGGCAAGATAAATGTGAGGCCACTTTTACTTCTTTGGAGACACTGAGTAATAGTTCGTTTTGAATATCACTTTTGTTTTGTTTTATAGCTGTCACTTTTCGATAGGGTGTCGTTAGATTAGAATTGAAGAGCTAGGTCGCACGGGTGCCGGAATACTTGATGTCAAATTGTTTCAAGAGATTGATTTAGCTCACTGTGAAACTTTTATGTTTATTTTTACTGGCGACAAAGAGACGATCCTTTAGCCCAAGATAGACACAAAAAGCTGGAGTAACTCAACGGGACAGGCAGCATTTCTGGAGAGAAGGAATGTGTGATGTTTCGGGTCGAGACCCTTCTTAGTTAGATGAGGGGTTAGGACAAAGCCTGGCAAGTGATAGGTGGATACAGGTATGGGTGGTGATCAGCAGATGGGTGGACAAAGGCCAGAGATGAAAAGACAAAAGGTGTGAGATAAGGAGATAAGAAAAGAAGAGACACGAATTGTGAAGCCAGAGGAAGGTATAAAATTGGACTAGATTAGTGTAAATGGGTGATCCATGGTCAGTAAACGGGTGATCCATGGTAAGAAGGAACTGCAGATGCTGGTGCTGGTTTACATTCAATATAGACACAAAATGATGGAGTGTTGGGCAGCATCTCAGGAAAAAAGGAATAGGTGACGTTTTGGGTCGAGACCCTTCTTCAGACTGAGAGTCAGGGGGATGTTTCAGGTTGAGATCCCCTACTGCGAGTCAGGGGCCTGCGAGTCAGGGGCCTATTTCCATGCTGTGTCTTTCCATCTACAGTATCTATAGGAGCATGAACATAAGAACTAGAAGCAGTAATACGTCATTTGGATCCTTATGTTGTTTTACCTTCCAGCCTTGAATCTTTTCCTCCTTTAACATCCAAAAATAAATGGAGTCTCCGGAGGCAGGGATTCAATGCGACTCATTAAAATCACAAATCTGGTACTAGGTAGGACATCTTGGTATTTGAACATTCTTTTTCTCTGGCAGTCGAAGACTGTGCTGGCTCATTAGAGGTGCTGTTTAATTTTACCGCTCATTCCTGCTCTTACTGTGAAAAGGTAAGTGAATCACATTTACCTGAGATTTTTCGTAGATCCTGACTGTCGAAGTGTGGTGTAACGCAGAGGGGCACGTTGGTGAAGGATCTTGGATTTCTAGATGTTAGAGCCATAGAGCTATGGTGAGAAACAGATACATTCTGTCCCATTCGTCCATGCTAACCAAGGTGCCAATCTCAGCTAGTCCCACATTTGCTTGTGTTTGGCCCACATCCCTCTAAATCCTTCCCATCGACACAAAGTCACAAAGTGCTGGAGTAACTCAACGGGTCGGGCGGCATCTCTGGACAAAACAATCGTCCCTAGTGTGTAGGATAGAACTAGTGTGCGGATGATCATTAGTCTACGCAGACACAATGGCCCATAGGATCTGTTTCCACACTGTATCGCTAAACTAAACTAAACTACACTAAACAACACTACAAACCTACCGACTCCCATGGCTATCTGGACTACACTTCTTCCCACCCTGCTTCCTGTAAGGACTCCATCCCCCACTCCCAATTCCTCCGTCTACGCCGCATCTGCTCCCAGGATGAGGCGTTCCACACCAGGGCATCTGAAATGTTCTCATTCTTCAGGGAACGGGGGTTCCCCTCCTCCACCATAACCATATGTAACATATAACCATAACAGCACGGAAACAGGCCATCTCGGCCCTTCAAGTCCGTGCCGAACATTTTTTTAAAATTTTGTTTTAAATTAAAAATAAATAATTCCCCCTAGTCCCATCTACCTGCACTCAGACCATAACCCTCCATTCCTTTCCCGTCCATATACCCATCCAATCTATTTTTAAAGGATAACATCGAACCTGCCTCACCACTTCCACTGGAAGCTCATTCCACACAGCTACCACTGTGAGTAAAGAAGTTCCCCCTGATGTTCCCCCTAAACTTCTGTCCCTTAATTCTCAAGTCATGTCCCCTTGTTTGAATCTTCCCTACTCTCAATGGGAAAAGCTTATCCACGTCCACTCTGTCTAACCCGCTCATAATTTTAAAGACCTCTATCAAGTCCCCTCTTAACCTTCTGCGCTCCAAAGAATAAAGACCTAACTTGTTCAACCTTTCTCTGTAACTTAGTTGCTGAAACCCAGGCAACATTCTAGTAAATCTCCTCTGTACTCTCTCTATTTTGTTGACATCCTTCCTATAATTAGGCGACCAAAATTGTACTCCATACTCCAGAATTGGCCTCACCAATGCCTTGTACAATTTTAACATTACATCCCAACTTCTATATTCAATGCTCTGATTTATAAAGGCCAGCACACCAAAAGCTTTCTTTACCACCCTATCTACATGAGATTCCACCTTCAGGGAACTATGCACAGTTATTCCTAGATCCCTCTGTTCAACTGCGTTCCTCAATTCGCTACCATTTACCGTGTACGTCCTATTTTGATTTGTCCTGCCGAGATGTAGCACCTCACATTTGTCAGCATTAAACTCCATCTGCCATCTTTCAGCCCACTCTTCCAAATGGCCTAAATCTCTCTGTAGACTTTGAAAATCTACTTCATTATCCACAACACCACCTATCTTAGTATCATCTGCATACTTACTAATCCAATTTTCCACACCATCATCCAGATCATTGATATACATGACAAACAACAGTGGACCCAACACAGACCCCTGAGGCACCCCACTAGTCACCAGCCTCCAACCTGATAGATGAGGCTTGCACCAGGGTCTCTGCCATACCCCGCAACACTGCTCTCTCTCCCCATCCCCCCACTCACAACAAGGGCAGAGTCCCCCTAGTCCTCACCTTTCACCCCACCAGCCGTCACATACAACAAGTGATCCTCCGTCAGTTTCGCCACCTCCAACGTGACCCCACCACTCGCCACATCTCCCATCTCCCCCCATGTCTGCCTTCCGCAAAGACCGCTCCCTCCGTAACTCCCTTGTCAATTCTTCCCTTCCCTCCCATACCACCCCCTCCCCTGGTACTTTCCCTTGCAACCGCAAGAGATGCAACACTTGTCCCTTCACCTCCCCCCTCTACTCCATTCAAGGACCCAAGCAGTCGTTCCAGGTGCGACAGAGGTTCACCTGCATCTCCTCCAACCTCATCTATTGCATCCGCTGCTCTAGATGCCAGCTGATCTACATAGGTGAGATCAAGCGGAGGCTTGGCGATCGTTTCGCCGAACACCTCCGGTCGGTCCGCAATAACCAACCTGACCTCCCGGTGGCTCAGCACTTCAACTCCCCCTCCCATTCCGTATCTGACCTCTCTGTCCTGGGTCTCCTCCATGGCCACAGCGAGCAACACCGTAAATTGGAGGAAATGCACCTCATATTCCGCTTGGGCAGTCTACATCCTGGGGGCTTGAACATTGAATTCTCCCAATTCTGCTAGCCCTTGCTGTCCCCTCCCCTTCATCTGCCATCCGGTTGTCTCCTCCCCTCCCCCAGCCCTCGGGCTCCTCCTCCGCCTTTTTCCTTTTTTCCTTTCTTCTCCCCACCCCCTATCAGTCTGAAGAAGGGTTTCGGCCCGAAACGTTACCTATTTCCTTCGCTCCATAGATGCTGCTGCACCCGCTGAGTTTCTCCAGCATTTTTGTGTACCTTACACTAAACAACAGGTGGCCAATAATTTGACCTGCATCTTAAACTACATAATTGGTTGGGATGTTTCGTTTTGGGACATTTAAAAAATATAATGCTTTCAGTTTAAACCTCTGCTTTAATGAAAGATGTCCTGACCCCCTAATCTTTAGGCTTTAGACTTTTGACTTTAGAGATACAGCATGGAAACGGGCCCTTCGACCCACTGAGTTCATGCCATCCAGCGATCCCCCCCAACACTAGCATATCCTACACAATCTAGGCACAATTTACAATTTCACAGAAGCCAATTAACCTATAAACCTGTAATTCTTTGGCGTGTGGTAGGAACCGGAGCACCTGGAGCATCTCTACCACTGCAGCACTGTACCTAATTCCTTCCTCTGTGCCACATATTATATCTCTGACATTGCACTCCACGTATCATACCCCAGTATACAGATCTGAGTACACACATTCAACATGTTGCACTTTAATTGTGAAGATAATTCCATTATTTAAAACCTAGCCATCATAATATCAGTAACAATTGGCGCTTAACTTTCACATGGAGTTTCCTTATTTGTGACCTTAACTAAAATAAATTAGCTCAGTTATATTCCAATGGGGGAATGAGGTTTCAGATGAGTATGTCAGTACATTTTCCATTAATGCCGCACAGTGCGATTTCAATTGCACAGAATTTACTAATAATTTATGAATGACTAAAACATACTTAGCATCAAAATGAAACCATATGATATTATGTGAATCCTTAATGCATTCAGATAAGATTGCTTTGCCTGATATTTTGACAGAGAGAAAAAAAAGAACCCATTTAAAATAAACTCGTTTATACTTGTATTAAAATGTAGTCAGAGAAGTTTGATAGAATGCATTGTGTCTTTGTCTGATAAAACCACAGTGTATCATACAGGATTTTGTGTTCAACAGAACTTGCAATCAAGGCGTTATTATCTCACGAGCAAAGGATGTTTTATGACATTATGGTGATGTAGTAAGAATGTGGGGAGAAAACCGGCACGGTGGCGCAGCAGTAGAGTTGCCCCCTTACAGCGCCAGAGACCCAGGTACGATCCTGACTAGGGGTGATGTCTGTACGGAGGTTGTATATCCTCCCCATGACCGCGTAAGTTTTCCTCCCACACTCCAAAGACCTACAGATTTGCAAGTAAATTGGCCTTCTGTAAAGATTGTAAATTGTCCCTAGTGTAGGATAGTGCTAGTGTATGGGGATCACTGGTCGGCCCGGACTCGGTGGGCCAAAGGACCTATTTCCGTCCTGCCCTCTAAACTAAACTAAACTAAACCTGCTGAGGGAATGCACAGATGGCGTTTTGGGTCGGGACTCTTGTTCAGGATCACCCTTAAACATTATCTGTCCTTTCCCCTCCACAGATGCTAACTCACTTGTTGAGTTCCTCCAGCACTGTGTTTTGCTCACTCTTCTAGATGTTACTCTCCAAATATCAGAGGCCACTGGGATGCTCATTGCTGCAGCCAGTACAGCTGCTGACTCATTGTGACCACAGATTAGGACACAAAGTGCTGAAGTAACTCGTGTTAAAGAAGGAACTGCAGATGCTGGAAAATCGAAGGTACACAAAAATGCTGGAGAAACTCAGCGGATGCAGCAGCATCTATGGAGCGAAGGAAATAGGTAACGTTTCGGGCCGAAACCCTTCTTCAGACTGCTGGAGTAACTCAGTGGCTCAGGCAGCGTCCCTGGAGAACATGTTTAAAGAAGAGTCCTGACTGTTATCTGTTCCTTCCCTTCGCAGATGCTGCCTGACACATTATATGGAATGAACTGCAAGTTCAAGTTCAAGTCCCATTTATTGTCACATGCGCCAATTGGTGCAGTGAGATTTGAGTTACCATACAGCCATACGAATAAAAATAACACAATACACGATAGAGTTTAACATGAACATCCCAACACAGCAGAATCAACGTTTTCCACTGTGAGGGAAGGCAATAAAGTTCAGTCATCTTCCTCTCCTCTTTGTTCACCCGCGGTCGGGGCCTTTGTGCCCTCCGCAGTCACTGCTACGGCGGCCCAATGTTCAGGCCCTCTCTCCGAGATGATCGGAGCTCCGGCGTCGGAACGGAACAACACACTCAGTGGCATGGAGTTTCCGAATCGGCCACTTCTTACCGGAGTCCACAGACCGAGCTGGGTGGAGATTCAACCCTGCGACCCTCGGCAAAAGATCCCAGGCCTCCGCAATGTTAAAGTCAGCACTGCACGGGGCTAGAAGCTCCGCAAACCACAGCTCTACGATGTTAATCAGCAGGCCCAACGCTCCGGAGCTCCAACACAGGCGATCCCCGGCAAGGCATCATCCCACTCCGCGATGGAATTCAGTGCTGCGCCGCTGCAGCAGGAAAGGCTGCACCAATCCAGTTGGTAGGCCGCGAGGGTGGGGGGGGGAAGATGCGACTCGGAGAAAAGATGCATCTCCATTCAGGCAAGTGACTGGGAAACGGTTTCCCCCTCCTCCCCTCCACCGCACCACCCACATAAAAAGACTAAGAAACCTTTAAAACATACTTTTAGACCCACTAAAAATAACATAAAAGGGTGAAAGAACGGACAGCTGCTGATGAGGCTGCCACACTCAATGGCGCCACCCGATGGAACTGAGGAGGTGGTTAAAGCAGGAACGATAACACCATTTAACAGACAAACACAAAGTGCTGGAGTAACTCAGCGGGTCAGGCAGCAATTCTGGAGTAAAAGGATGGGTGATATTTTGGGTTGGGACCCTTCTCCAGACTGAAGAAAGGTCCCAACCCGAAACATCACCCAACCTTTTTCTCCAGAGATGCTGCTTCACCCGCTGAGTTACTCCAGCATTTTGTGTCTGTCTTTGGTATAAACCAGCACCTGCAGTTCTTTGTTTCAACATTTCAAAAACACTTGGACAGTGCGTGGGACAGAATGGTTTAGAGGGATATAGGATATGGAGGAGGCCACTAGGGGCGCCGCATTGACGGCAGCCTCTGCCTACAGCCTGTTTGTCTTTTCAATCTTTTTTATTTATTTTTAGTTAGTTTAAAGTCTGTTTTTGGGGGAATCTTTGACTTTTCTATGTGGGGGAGGGGGGCAGGGTAAGGGGGGAAACTGTTTCCCAGTCGCTTCCTGGCGGGGACGTGACTATTTCTCCGAGTCGCGTCCTCGCCCCCCTCCTTGCGGCCTACCACCTGGATCGGAGCAGCCTTTCCTGCCGGGGAACCGGGAACCGGACCAGAGCTACAACAGCAGCGGTGCAGCGCTGAATTCACCGCGGAGCGGGCGATGCCTACCTGGATCGCCGTTTGGAGCTCCGGAGCGTTGGGCCGCTGCTCCAACATCGTGGAGCTGCGGTTTGGGAGAGCTTCCAACGCGGGCGGCGCTGACCGTCATCGCGGAGTCCTGGGGCCCTTTGCCGAGGGCCGCCAGCATTGCATCTCTGCCCAGCGTGGCCTGCGGACTTTGGGAGCCGCGGACTCCGGTAGGAGGTGGCCGACCCTGATGTCCAGGCCACTGAGGAGGTCACCCAGCCCCGACGTCGGACTTACATCACCCCGGCTAGAGGGCCTGAACATCGGGCCGCCCGTAGCGGCGACTGCGGAGGGCTCAGGGAGGCCCCGGCCACGGGTGAACATTGGGGAACATTAGAGGAAGAGGACTGACTTTGGTGCCTTCCCTCACAGTGGCTAACTTTGATTCTGCTGTGTGGGGATGTTTTTATGTTGAACTCTATCGTGTGTGGTGTTCTTTATTTTTATTGTATGGCTGTATGGTGAACACACATTTCACTGTGACAACTGGCACATGTGACAAATAAATGTATCTTGTATCTCTTGTATCTTGTAAGGATGTGGAACATAAAACATATAACAGTTCAGCACAGGAACAGGCTCTTCAGCCCACAACATGGACAAATGGGACTAGCTTAATTGGGGCATTTTTGCTAGTAAGAGCGAGTTAGGCCGAAGGACCTGCTTACGTGCTGTATGACTCTATGACTTAAAATAAAGTACATCACCATCTGTTTTATGAATGCTGTGAGACTGTGACGGGTGCGATGGAAATATGTCCTCTTCTTTCTAACTGTTGGTCTTATATATCTCTGTTAGGAATATGCAAAAACCGTGAATGAGACATCAGGCATTTATTTCACAGACTGGGGAGTCCTATTATTGATTCTACTTGCTGCAGAAGGCCAATACATGAATCTTTTTCTAGTTCACTGGTGCTCTACATATTGCCTCTGGTCTGCTTCCATTTCCCATGAGATTTACCAAGGCACTAAACAGATGGAACTGCAGCTCTCTGTGACCTGTGTACATTTGTGTTCCTCGAAAGTAAGACGACTTTATTCACCAGCCTCTATTTAAACAAACCGAGGAGTTTTAAGATGTGTGAAACGCCTATATAGAGATCAGATCCAGAGGAATAAATAGGTTCGTAGCGGCTGTGGGAAATAAGGTATCTAGCAGTCTTTTTTTTGTCGAAGAATCACATATGCAACAAAGGAAGAAATTCTTACATTTCTAAAGCACCTTTCAAATCTCTGTCATAGTGTCCATTTACAGGCAATCATTGTGTTGTTGTTGCTGTAATAAAGGACACACAGCAGCCAGTGTCCAATGCACGAGCCCACGAGAATCATATTGATAACAAAGATTAACCATCAGTCATTCTCATTGAAATTTGAAACCGATTCCTCCTCCCGTAGATAGGGGTCTAAAAGTGAATGTAGTTCATAAGTACAATTCTCTATTCCTTTAAAATTCTAACAGGGCTTCTCTGAAAGTGCTGTCCAAATGATCATATCTTCCCGGCTTTTGCACACAGCCTCTCAAAATCCACCCCTTTCAAACTTCGTACTGCATTTGATCCCGTCAGTCTTTCTAAGTGGATTCCAAACAGCACACTGCTTCTAAAAGAAATCTCTACTTTAACGTCGTGTCATTTGAGATACATTTGGACTGGTACATGGATAGAGTAGGTTTGGAGGGATATGGGATGAAGGCAGGCATGTGGGACCAGTGTAGATAAGATGCTGGCCGGCAAGGGCAAAGGGCTGAAGGGCCTGTGTCCACGATGTATTATTCTATGACTCTATGACTCTAACTGCTGGGGGTGGAAGAGCATTGTGGAATTCAAAGATAATAGGAGATAATAGGGAGAAGATAAATGAACAATGGACATGAGGAAGAGACAGGAGGCTATAGACAGGGCTTCAATAATTAAATAGGAAGATCAATGTTGAAATGGAAAAGTTGCTGATAAGTAGAGGAAGTAGAAGCTTCCCAGTTAAAAGACGTTAATTACTAATTCTGTCACGATTTGTTTGAGAGCATCTTTCTAGTGCATTTATTTGATGAGTCTGTAGTTCCACCTGTAGTCTCCAATCACATGGCACTTCTGCTAGTTTATTACAATGTGTTAATTGAGATATCGCTGGTATATTGTATACTTCCTGTGTAGTGCTAATGAATCATGCAAGGACAGAAATAGAATTGTTAAAAAGCTTTTCACTGTACCTCGGTACACGTGACAATAAAAAATTAAACTGGAAGCTAAGTTTACAGTTTACGGTGGTGTAGTGGTAGAGTTGCTGCCTTACAGTGCTTACAGTGCCAGAAACCCGGTTCGATCCTGGCTACGGGTGGGTGACTGTATGTCCTCCCCATAACTGCGTGGGTTTTCTACGAAAACTTTGGTTTCATTCAACACTCCAATAACATCCAGATTTGTAGGTTAATTGGCTTGGTATAAATGTAAAAATTGTCGCTATAGGATAGTGTTAGTGTGCAGGGATTGGTGCTCTGTGCAGACTTGGTGGGCCGAAGGGCCTGTTTCCACGTTATCTCTGAAACTAAACTAAACTGTTTATATTTGGAAAATATTGCTTTTCTGTGGAAACTCTGTTGAAGAGTGGTGCAGGTGGTAGAACCGCTGCCTCACAGTGCGAGAGACCCGATCCTGAGAGTTCGATCCTGACCTCGGGTGCAGGCTGTATGGAGTTTGCACATTCTCTCTGTGACCGGATGGGTTTCCTCCGGGTTTTCCTGTTTCCTCCCACATACCTAAGACATGTGGGTTTGTAGGTTAATTGGCTTCTGTAATTGGTCACTAGGGCATAGGATAGTACTAGTGTACAGGTGATTACTGGTCGGCGTGGACTCGGTGAGCCAAAGGACATGTCTCCATGCTGTGTCTCGAAAATAAACTAAAAGTGGAATAACATCGAACCTGTGTGATCGGTGGTTGGTGTGGACTCTACATGTGCAGTTCTTTGTTTCTTTAGTTTAGTTTAGTTCATTATTGTCAAGTGTATTGTGGTTCAGTGAAAAGTTTTGTTGTTGCGTGTATCCAGTCAACGAAAAGAATACACATGATTTCAATCAAGTCATCCACAGTGTACAGAAACAGGATAAAGGGTATAATGTTCAAGGCGGCACAGTCGCACAGCAGTTGATTTGTTGCCTCAAAGTGTCAGGGACCTGGGTTCCATCCTGACTACTGTCTGTACGGAGTTTGTACGATCTCCCATTGACAGCGTGCATTTTCTCCAGGTGCTCCGGTGTCCTCTTGCACTCCAATGATGTTCAGGTTTGTATGTTAATTGGTTTCCGTCAAGATTGTAAATTGTCCCTAGTGTATAGGATAGTGCTAGTGTATGGGGATCGCTGGTTG
This sequence comes from Malacoraja senta, assembly GCA_038087875.1. Lineage (NCBI taxonomy): Eukaryota > Metazoa > Chordata > Chondrichthyes > Rajiformes > Rajidae > Malacoraja > Malacoraja senta. The sequence continues at coordinate 171,871,350 of CM075978.1, forward strand.
AGGCAGACTCGGTGGGCCTATTTCCATGCTGTATCTCTAAACTGAACTAAACTCTAAACTAATAAACAGTACAGCGTGAAGTGTAGATGGTTGGGGAGTATGGACTCTGTGATGGACTGGGCTACATCCACAACTCACTACAATTTCTAGTGGTTTTAGGCACATATCTATTTATCCACTTTCTCCCAAAACTGATTTATATCCTTCTTTCAATTATATGTTTTCTATATTTTTGAGACACAGCACGGAAACAGGCCCTTCAGCCCACCGAGTCCACGCCAACCAGTGATCCCTGCATACACTAACACGATCCAACAAACTAGGGACAATTTACAATTTTACCAATGCCAATTAACCCACAAACCTGCTTTTCTCTGGAGTGTGGGAGGAAACCAGAGCTCCCAGTCAAAACCCACATGGTCACTGGGAGAACGTGTAAACTCCATACAGACAGCATCCATAGTCAGGATCGAACCTGGGTCTCTGCTGCTGCAAGTCTAGCACTGCGCCACTGTGCCACCCAAACTTAGAACCTCAGCACAGCCACGGATTTAACACCAATCACCACTTGTAGGTTCCACTTTTAGACAAATCTGTGAAAATTCTCCTTCACATCTATCTTGTCACACATGACTGCTTATTTTGAGATCAAAGCCTCTTATCTTCCTGGAATTAAATGCATATCCCACTAGCGTAAGGGTGACTTTCTAATCATCTGTTTCCTCCTGCAAGTACTGCCAATTAAGGCATATAGCATTTGGTTTGGTATTTTGAGTCCAAAAGCATTGCACAATGACAACACACGTGAAATGCACTTTCTCCCTTTTAGCATTTCAATCTGGTGATCAAAGAGTGCTAGTTATTGAGGATCATTTTTATCTTTGGCTGCCAATTTGAGACTATCAATCAATTCTACCTCAATATCTATTGACAAGTGCCATTACAGAATGCATAACTCTGTGTCTTGCTAACCTAATATAATGGAGCTCCACAGGGAATGAGCAGTGGGATTCCAGGAAAGGTTTCACATAACAGGCAAGGAGACCCTTTGAAGTTGTTACTTCAGTCCGGATGATGAGCACGCTGCCTCTGAAAAGCTTCCTTAATCACATCTCCTGAAGGAGTCAATTACACAACAGGAAGTTATAACGAGTGTCAATCTTGTAACCAGTTTTCATAAGTTCGTAAGTGGTTGGAGCAAAATTAGGCCGTTCGGCCCATCAAGTCTTTTTTGTATTTTTTTAGTTTAGAGATACATTATGGAAACAGGCCCTTCGGCCTACCGAGTCCGCACCGACCAGCAAACCCCACACTATACACTAACCTGCACATACTAGGGACAATTTTATATTTACACCAAGCCAATTAGCCTACAAACCTGTACATCTCTGTAGTGTGGGAGGAAACTGAACATCTCGGAGAAAATCCATGTAGGTCACAGGGAGAACGTACAAACTCCGTACAGACAAGCACTCGTAGTCAGGATTGAACCCAGGTTTCTCGTGGTGTAAGGCAGTATGCCACCATGCCCCCCATTTTACACTGTCATTCAATCATGTCTTTCCCTCTCAACCATTTCCCTCTCAAACCCATTATCTTGCCTTCTCCCCTTAACCCCTTACTAATCAAGAATCTATCATTCTCTGCTTTAAAAATATCCATTGACTTGGCCTCCACATCCTTCTGTGGCAATGAATTCCACAGATTCACCACCCCCTGACTAACGAAATTCTACCTAATTTCTTTCCTTAAGGTGTGTCCTTTTATTCTGAGGCTATAGCCTCTCGTCCTAGACTCTCCCACTAATGGAAACATCCTCTCCGCATCCACTCTATCCAGGCCTTTCACTATTCGGTAAGTTTCAATGAGGTACCCCCTCATCAAGACCTCACCCCCCTGCAAGGGATCTGCTCTGTAATGACAATGGTTTTTCTTTATAAGATGGGATATTTACCTGTAAAATGAGAAGTTACTTTTGAGCTCAGCTGCTCATACTATCAACTCTAAATCATTAGATGTTGGATACAAGGTCTACTCCAGAGGCTTGAGCACATAATCTAGAAACAAGGAACTGCAAATCCTGGTTGACAAAAAAAGGACAGAGTGCTGGAGTAACTTCATAAGACATAAGACCATAGGAACAGAATTAGGCCATCAGCCCATCGAGTCTGCTCCACCATTCAATCATGGCTGATCTATTTATTCCTCAATCTCATTCTACTGCCTTCTCCCCATAATCTTTCACATCCTTCCTAATCAAGAACCTATCAATATCTGCCTTAAAAATACCCAAATGTCATCCTCCACAGCTATCTGTGGCTATGAATTCCACAGATTCATTATTTTCTGACAATAGAATTTCCTCATCATCTCTATTTTGAAGGTACTGAGGCTGGGCCCTCTGGTCCTAGACTCTCCCATTACTGAACCAACACTTCCAATTTCCATTGAACCTCTGATTTCTGAATCCTCTCCACATTTAGGAAGTAAGTCTGTGCCTTTATTCCTTCTACCAAAGTGCATGACTGTACACTTTGCTCTGCTGTATTCCATTTGCCACTTCTTGGCCCACTCTCCCAACCTGCCTAAGTCCTTCTGCGGCCTCCCTGCTTGGTCACAGTGCATTGTGCAAACTCCACACAGAAGGGTGGCGACAAGGAGGTGGTTGGGGAGGGTGGTGACTGAATTTGAGCACCACCGTGGGGCCGTGGACTTACCATCGGAGCCTGGGATCGACGCTTCAACAGCGGCCTGCGGATTTCACCATCGAGGAGCTTGCAGTCTCGGGTAGGTGACTGATGTCGGGAAGCTCCAAGTCGCAGAAGGTTCGACTAGCCTCGACCCGGGGTCCGATCGCCCGGTGCGGGAGGTGAGATTCCCCCCGATTGTGGGAGCTTGATCGCCCCAATGCGGAGGGCTCGACTGCCGGCTACGGGAGCCAAGATCGCCCCGACAACGGAAGGTTCAAGTGCCCCGACCGCGGGAGAACAAAGAAGGGAAGAAGATTGAACTTTTTGTGCCTTCCATCACAGTGAAGAATGTGGGGGAGTCGCTGTGGTGGATGTTCATCTTAAAAAATTATTTGGGTGTCTTGTTGCTCTTTATTGGTATGACTGTATGGCAAATCAAATTCTTCGTATGTTACAAAACATATTTGGGGACTAATAAAGTACTATTATGATTATGATTAGGATTATGAGATTAAGACAGAGGTAGAAGGTGATGTGTGATACAAAAGGCTGCAGTTGCTGTAATGTGAGAAGCAAAGCATATGATGAGTGGAACCAGATTATGGAACGATGGTGGGCAGATGGAACCAGAATGAAACTGGGTGAGCAGGAAGGGAGTGGTTAAGAAGGAAATAAGTCTAGGATTAATGTAAAGATAGACACAAAGAGCTGGATAACTCAGTTTGTCAGGCAGCGTGGAGGAAAAGGACAGGTGATGTTTCGGGTCGGGACTATTCTTCAGATCAAATTAATGTAGATGGGTGCCTTATTGCAAGTGTGGAATTGATGGGTCAAGGTACTTATCTTTGATCTAAATGGCTCCATGACCCTGAAGTTGGTAATAGAGGGGTAAAAGTTCTAAGATAATTGGGCCAAGGATTAGAGGAGCAATGAGCACATATATTCATTCTTCTAAGTGGCGGGTTTGAAACATTGGAAAAAGGCTTGTAGAACAGAAGCACTCACTACACTTAATGACTGCTTCAAGATCCACAGCCTACAATTGTACAGAGAGCCAGGATGAGAATTAGCCTGAACAGCTATTTGTTGGTTGACACTGACATGGACTCCAACTGTGCCGTGAATTTTCAGAATTCTCTCTGTCAAGTTCTCAAGATAGTGAGCAAACCCAGCGACATAAAATCACCTGTGGATATCTTGTTAATGCAAATATAATCCATTGCTTCCAGACATTTGTTTTAGGAACCTACTGCTTGGAGATATGTTTAACTGAAGGAATAATCTAACATCAGATGTAGTCACACACACAATGATGTGCCAGAGTGGTTTGATATATAAAGCTTGAAGTTCTCTCCAGCATCTGATTCATAAATTTCAGGCGACACTATGTTACCATGGCAATGTCAAGTTCCTGCAATATTCCTTCATAAGAATGGACCTGAATCTTTAATATGATCATTCCAATGAATATTTAATCACTGTTATTTTAACCAAATGTTGAAAAGTAACTATACAAGTTTTGGCACTGCATGCAGTTCCAGTTTCCTTTTTTTTTTTTAAGAGGAATATACTTGCTTTGGGGGTAATTCAGTGGAGGTACAAAGTATTGATTCCAATAATGGAGGGAATGTTGAGCTGGATGGATCCATTGGCGTTCAGAAGAATGAAAGATGATCTTATGGAAACACAAAGCTCATGTGAGATCTTGAGCAAAACACAAAGGGCAAAGTTTTGCTCAAGATTCCAGTATCTGCAGTTCCTTTTGTTTCCATTTTGAGAGATCTTGACAGTGGAGTTACTGAGACAGTTTTTACTGTCAGAAGAATCGAGAATTTAGTTTCAGAATAAATAGTTTCTTCTTTAAGTCCCAGCAACCATCAGGCTCTTGAACACTGCACAACGCTAACCATAACAACTATGATGTAGAAATAAGGAACTATGGATGCTGGTCATGCAGCATCTCTGGATGAAACATGGATAGGTGACATGTCGGTTTGAGATCCTTCTTCAAGAGAGATTTCTGTCCCAAAACTTCACCTATCCATGTTCGCCAGAGATGCTGCCTGACCTGCTGAGTTACTCCAACAATTTGTGTCGTTTTGGACAGCAACTATAGACTGTATCTTTGGTTGCACTATGGGCTTCAGTTTTTACACTAATATGGTTACTTGGTATTACAGTGAATAATTTATTGTATTTTTGATTATTGTATATTTATCTATGTTATTTGGTGTACGAGTCTGTTAATCTGCTGCAAGTAAGAATTTCATTGCCCGTTAAAGGTACATATGACAATTAAACACTTGATTCTTAACACCTAATCACCTGCAAACATTAAACCAATTTGCAAACCATTCATGAGCAAAATGAGTCACCAGATTGGAGTTTTGGACATGTTTCTTGCAATAGAAGTTGAATCAACAAAACATGTGTTTTGAAATTACGTAAGAGGAGGGAAATTCATTTTAAGGCACATTAATAATAATAATAATAATAATAGATTTTATTTATATAGCGCTTTTCAGGACTCAAAGTCCATTAAGCAATATTGTTTATTATGTGTATCAGAAACCATCGTTATTCAGGCATTAAACGTTTTAAGCACAAAACTGTATTGAAAAAACAGAAATTAACCATTGGTTGACAAGCCACTTTGCTAATCAGAAAGAGTATAGATGTGGATAGTTAATCCTTAATGGAATTACCAATCTAAGGAGAAAGATTATGGGAATTTAGCAAACAAGCAGCATGGCAACAGCCAAGCAACAACGCGTCATAACCGTTGCCATGGTTATGACGCTTTTTGTGAGATCGATTAAACAACTATCGCAGAGTTGAGAAATGCATCATCAGTTACTTACACTAAACAGACATATGTGAGACAGGGCGGCACAGTGGCGCAGTGGTAGAGTTGCTGCCTGACAGTGCCAGAGATCCGGGTTCGATACTGACTACGTGCTCTCTGTGCAGAGTTTGCACGTTCTCCCTGTGACTTGGTGGGTTTCCTCCGGTTGCTCCAATTTCCTCCCACACTCCAAAGACATGCATGTCTGTATGTTAAATGGCGTGTGTAGGATAGTGCTAGTGTATAGGGGTCGCTGGTCGGCATGGACTCGGTGGGCTGAAGGGCATCTTTGCAAACTGTCTATCTCTCTATAGAAGACAAGTTAGAAATGCATTCTCAGTTACTTGCATGAAACAAGCATATATAACAGATAGACATAAAATGCTGGAGTAACTCAGCGGGTTAGGCAGCATCTCCGGATACCATGGATAAGTGACGTTTCGGGTCAGAACCCTTCTTCAGACTGAGACCTAAAATGTCACCTCTTCCTTTTCTCCAGAGATGCTGCCTGACCCGCTGAGTTACTCCAGAATTTTGTGTCTTGCTTGTGTATAAACAGCATCTGCAGTTCCTTCCTATATATATAAAATATGCTGCATATTGTACTCCATTGAAGTAAATAGAACCAGATATGAGGAGGAATGTACACTGAGTATGGGAGACTATGGCAGCAGACAATATTTCTATTTTTATGTCTTGGCATTCTGCTTGACGAGTTACTGTGTTCAGATCTTCCTGAAGCTTCACATGCACCAAGCCAATCAATTTATGTAATGTGGTCAGAATTTCCGAGGAGGAGATTGACCATTCTTGTCTGGTCTGGCAATATATGTAACTCCAACCCCAGTATATGTTTAGTATAGTTTAGAAATATAGCATGGAAACAAGCCCTTCAGCCCATCGAGTCCACAGGGACCATCAATCACAAAAATGCATTTCATAGTACCTTGGTGGATGTGACAATAATAAACTAAACTAAATTAAACTAAACTTGTTTATGCTGGTTCTATGTTATTCCACTTTCTCATCCCTACATACTGTAGACAATTTACAGAGACTAATTGACCTGAAGCACCCGAAGAGAACCCACGCAGTCATTGGGACAACATGCAAACTCCGCACACATAGAACCCAAGGTCAGGATCGAATCCGGGTTAAGTTTACTTTAGAGATACAGCGCGGAAACAGGCCCTTCGTCCTACCGAGTCTGCACTTTGTCCTACCGAGCCAGCAATCCCGCCCACTAACACTATCCTACACACTCTAAGGACAATTTACATTTATACTAAGCCAATTAAACTACAAACCTGTACGTCTTTGTAGTGTGGGTGGAACTGGAAGATCTCAGAGAAAACCCAAGCAGGTCACGGGGAGAACATACAAACTCTGTATAGACAGTGCCCGAGGTCAGAATCGAACCCGGGTCTCTGGTGCTGTGAGGCAGCAACTCTACCAGCTGCATCACTGGGGTGTGTGGTCTTGTACAGTTAACATGCCCATCTTGAGCAATTAGGAATAGCCAAGAAATCCTGACCTTGCCAGTGAATGGCCAAATCTAAAAAAATTGATGAGAATAATTAACAGCATTATAAGAAGGGCAAATATGTTTGGGCAAATATGTTTTGATCATTTTTTTTCTCATTTTTATCCCATCCAAAATTTTTTTTTTCACTAGTTTAGTTTGGAGATACAGTGCAAAAACAGCCCTTTTGGCCCAATGAGTCCATGCCGACCAGCCATGCCTGCACACTAACACTATCCTAAACACACAAGGGACAATTGATAATTTTACCTAGCCAATTAACCTACAGACCCGTACTTCTTTGGAGTGTGGTTGGCGACCGGAGCTCCCGAAGTTCACGGGGAGAATGTACAAACTCCGTCCAGACCAACATCCGTAAGTCAGCATCAAACCTGGGTACCTGGCGCTGTAAGGTAGCAATTCTACCACTGCGCCACTGTGCCACCCCTAAGGGTGTCCGATACTGATTGGACAAGACATTGCTGAGAATTCTCCTGGTTTTCAATAAAGTAATAGAACAGAATATTTTTCATCCATCCAAGAGGGAGAAAAGAGGTTTACGTTAACAAAGAAAACAGCTCTTATTGTGTGGAAAATCAGTGCAAAAACACAAGTGCTAGTGGAACTCAACAACTCATGCAGCATCTGTGGAGGGAGTTGGGTAGATGATGTTTTGGGTTGGGACCCTACTTCAGACTGACCCACTCTGAAGAAGGATCCCGACCCAACATCACCAGTCCATTCTCTCCTGAGATGAAGGGTCGTGGAACATAGAACATAGTGCAGTACAGCACAGGAATGGGCCCTTCAGCCCACAATGCTGGTGCCCAACATGATGCATGATGGTCCCTGAAAAAGGATCCTGACCCAAAACACCTCCTGTCAATTCCCTCCACAGATGCTGCCTGACCCGCTGAGTTACTCCATGCTTTGTCTTTTGCTCAAAATTCCAGCATCTGTAGTTCCATGTGTCTCTGAAACATCATCTGTCTACTCTACTCCACAGATGCCGCTTGACCCGCTGAGTTCCTCCAGCACTTTATTTTTTGCGCAAGATTCCAGCATCAGCAGTTCCTTGTGTCAGCGTTCCCTCCACTACCGTGCTCACTCACAATGAGTTCTCAAATCAGAGATACACCAGAAACCGCAGAATAAATCAATTCTATCTCCTGTCAGGAATCCAGTTAAAGAGGAACTATCTGTCCTGAAATGAAAAGAATAAATAAATCCTTACAATCATTGAGCATATTATGCTCTAACAAAGGGAATGTGCAGAATTTATATTTCTTTTCGAATTTAGACCACACTTCTGGGTTCCAGCTTGGAGATAAAAATAACTTATTTTCATATCCATCGAACAAAATTTCATTCCTATTGAAACCAATATATTAGATGTTATTGTCATAACTGAATAGTCCACGTTTTAAACTTTTATTGAAGTTATGATCAAACCGTTGAAAGCCAAAAGATCTTTATGTGACGTAGGTTCAATTGAAACGGGAATAAATTCACACAGAAAACAAAGACAGGCTTTTATTCCTACTGGACCTTTCATATCCCTTTCCTGATGTCCCATTCAGTTTTAAAGCCACATTTGTGTTATTTTAACTCTTGTGAAATTGCAACAAAATTGCATGCAGCAAGCTCTCTCAATATATTGAGCAGTTGAAGAAATGAATGTTTGGGCCAGGACTCTTCTTCAGAGTGGGTCAGTCTGAAGAAGAGTCCAAACCTGAATCGTCATCTCTCCATTTCCATACACAGATGCTGACTGACACGTTGAGTTACTCCATGCTTTGTGTTTTTGCACTGACATTTTCCTCACCATTGGAGTTATTCTCATTGAGATATTGTGTTAACGTAAACAGCGGTACAGAAGGCATATGGTATGCTTGAGGTCATTGGAGGACTTTGGTTAGACCACATTTTGAGTATTGTATGCAGTTCTGGTGGCTCCATTACAGGAAGGATATGGAGGCTTTGGAAAAGGTGCAAAGGATGTTTATCAAAATGATGCCTGGTTTAGGGGGATCTTAGCTACAAGGAGAGGTTGGACAGATTTAGAACACAGGAGGTTGACAGGAGACCTGATGGAAGTATATATAATTATGAGAGGTAGGCAGTAAATAAGGTAGACAGTCAGAACCTTTCTTCCCATGATGAAAATATCAAATACTAGAGGGCATAGCTTTTAGGTGAGAGTAGCAAAGTTTAAAGGAGATGTACGGGCCATCTTTTTAACACAAAGGCTGGTTGGCGCCTGGAATGCGTTTCCAGGATTGGTGGTGGAGGAAGATATGATAGTGACATCCAAGAGAGTTTTGAATCAGAACATTGAGTTGCAGGGGATGGAGGGGATAGATTTTGTGCAGGCGGAAAAATTTGCTCTTGGCATCATGTTTGGTATAGACATTGTGGGCCGAAGGGCCTGTTCCTGTGCTGCACTGTTCTAGGTTCTATGTTCAATGTTCTATGTTCTGAATAGAAGGCTACAGAGTCAAGAGTGTTTAATTGTCATATGTATTGACAACAGGACAAAATATTTCTTATGTACAGCAGCATTACTGGCTTGCAAACGTACACATACATAACATATTACAAATAATAACTCAATAAATTAATAACCCCGATACTAGTGCAAAAATGCCTCAACATTTTCAATACAGCCAAAAACTGTCATAGGTGAGCTTAATGTTATGAACTGTTCACAAGCCTAATGGTTGCTGAGAAGAAGCCATTCTTGAACTGTGACCATGGTTTTCAGACTCCTTTGCCTTCTTCATGGGAGGAGTAAAATGAGAATGTGGCCAGGATGGTGTGGGTCTTTGATTATACTGGCCGCCTTTCTGAGCCAACACCTCCTATAGATTAGCAATGTTACAAAATTTTGAGATTTTAAAAATAAAGTCTGCAATTTATCCCATCAGATAAAGCATAAAAAGAAGTTTAATTTGACACTTAATTCACTTTCATATCTTCAGTATTAAAAAAGTTATGGCCATTATCATACTCAGAAATTAGCATCTAGTTCCCTATTGCTTTTCCATTGACTTAACACAAAAGCTGTGATCGAGGACAGTTAAAAGCCCATAACTTTCTTAAAAATTATGGTAACTGAAAGAAATTTTCAGGTATTATAGATTGAAGCATTCTGAAACAAATATGAAACAATCTTACTTCGAAGACATGAAAGTAAAGCATATAATTAGTTAGTTACCTAATTGTAGCTAATTACAAAATTCAATTACTAGATCTAAACATCTATCAATTTCTTAAGAATAGATTAACATTTTTAAATAGCCTAAGTGTCCAAATAACATTCACACAATAATTCACAATATAACATAATTTTTAAATCTAATTTTCATGAATTTACAGGCCAAATGGAAGGAATTGAATGTTTAATACCTGTAAATTAATGGGGATTTAATTCATCTTGCGAGTGAGGATTTGCTGGAACGCGAACATTTGGAACGTTGATTTGCGGTGAATTTAACCCCGTATTGGCATGAAAAATACTGCCGTTAATTCGGGGAATAAAATCACCGTGTCGCATGACAAAATGTGAATTAAAGGCTTCTTAAGAAGCACTTTTATATATTTAAAGAAAGCACTTTCGTTTACCTGTCCATTGTGTGAAATCCGTCCCCGTTATCGGCGTTGACGCTTCAGGAGCTGCTTTTAAAATGACTGTAGCGCTGACATTGACGATTTAATAAAAATAAAAAATTCACAAAACGCAGGTAGGAACGATTTTGTCAGCGAAGGTTTGTACTCCAACAAAATATTTCCAGGACAAGGGAGGAGAAACCGCGTTTTAACCCCGCCCCCCCCCTTAAAGGCGCCAAAATCGCGCACACGGCCAGTGGCAGAATTACAGCGCGACTGAAGGTAAGTTTTGTAACATACCTATATAGATCCTTTCAACCATGGGGAGGTCAGTACCTGTGTTAAGACCAAGTGGTGGTAAATGGGATGTTGTATCTGTGATTAGATGGCTGTCGACAGATGGCGCAATGGGCTAAGTGTTCGGCTGGCAACCAGAAGGTAGCCGGTTCGAATCCCGCTTGGAGTGCATACTGTCGTTGTGTCCTTGGGCAAGACACTTCACCCACCTTTGCCTGCGTGTGAATGTGTGTGAATGTGTGTGAGTGATTGGTGGTGGTCGGAGGGGCCGTAGGCGCAGATTAGCAGCCACGCTTCCGTCAGTCTGCCCCAGGGCAGCTGTGGCTACAGAAGTAGCTCACCACCACCGAGTGTGACTGAGGAGTGAATGAATAATGCGATGTAAAGCCCCTTGAGTATTAGAAAGGCACTATATAAATCCCATCCATTATTATCATTATTATTATTATGACTCTAGAGTATTGTTAGATGCAAGCATTTCAGGAATAAAGTCAGGAAATATTTCTGTACACAGAGGGTAAGTCATGTTTGCACCTCTCACAACAATTGGCATTGATCTTGAGTCAATTGTAAATTTCACATCTGAGATCAATAGACTTTTGTTGTGCAAAGATATTCAGGGATATGAGGAAAGACAAGTTAGCTCTAATCTCATTACATGGACTCTTATATTTCAGCGAGACCAAGCACAGACTGGGCGATCGTTTCTCTGAACACCGTCGCTCTGTCTGCCTTGGCCTACGTGATCTCCCGGTTGCCAAACATTTTAACTCCCTTGAGTTAAAGAAGAAGGGTTTCGGCCCGAAACGTTGCCTATTTCCTTCGCTCCATAGATGCTGCTGCACCCGCCAAGTTTCTCCAGCATTTTTGTGTACCTTCGATTTTCCAGCATCTGCAGTTCCTTCTTTAACATTTTAACTCCCTTTCTCATTCCCACACTAACCTTTCTGTCCTCTGCCTCCTCCACTGTCAGAGGCCACACGCAAACTGGAGGAACAGCACCGCATATTTCACTTCCAAGGGGGGCTTACAACCCAGTGATATGCATAATGATTTCTCTAACTTCAAGCAACCTTTGCATCTAACCCCCTCCCTCCCCCCCCCCCCAGGTCATCCCCCACCTGAGTTGTCGTACTAGTTTCACTATTTCACTGTTTGTATCACTCGTTATCACCTTCTCCACAGTCCATTGCGTGCTCCACCTTTCCATGGTCATCGTGGCTGGCTTTGATTTGCTCTTTTATATACCTTTCATTCATTTGTTCTCTGTACCTTTTCATATCTCTCGCTTCCATCTACCCTGCCTCTCAGTCGGAAGAAGGGTCTCGACCCAAAATGTTACCTATTCCTTTTCTCCAGCGATGCTGCATGACCCACTGAGTTACTCCAGCTTTTTATGTCTAACTTCATTACACATTGTGTATAAATCACGCAATGAAAATCAACACAATGACAAAGTTGGAGTTAATTTGAAGTAAGACTAAGGTAAGATGAATTTATGACCATGGCCATATACTGTATTACAGGAGAAGGTGGAAGCTTTGGAGAGATTTACAGAATGCTGCCAGGATTAGAGGCTGTTACCTATAATGAGAGGTTAGACTGGGATGGATAGTTGTCTCAGGAACACTGAAGGATGAGAGAAAACCTAATAGAATCATATAAATTGATGAGGCATAAATAGGATGGACTCTCAGAACCCTTTTCCCAGGATGGAAATGTCAAAGACTAGAGGGCATAGCTTTAAGGTGAGAGGGACAAAGTTTAAGGAGATCTGAAGGGAATTTGTTTTTACACAGAGGGTGGGGGGGGTGACTGAAATGTGCTGCCAGGGGTGTTGGTGGAAGCAGATACGACAGTGGCATTTAAGAGACTTTTAGATAGGCACATGGGTACACAGGGAATGGAGGGATATGGATCTTGTGCAGGCAGAGGTGATTAGTTTACCTTTAGACCTTTAGACATTAGAGATACAGTGTGACCACCAAGTCCACACCGACCAGCGTTCCTCATACACCAGCATTATCCTACCCACTAGGAACAATTTACAATTTTACTGAAGCCAATTAACCTACAAACCTGTACATCTTTGGAGTGTGGGGGGGAAACTGGAGCACCTCGAGAAAACCCGTGAGGTCACAGGGAGAACATACAAATTACGTCCAGAAACCACCCGTAGTCAGGAGTGAACCAGGGTCTCTGGCGCTGTGAGGCAGCAATTCTAACGCTGCAACAGTGTGCTGCCCCTAACATGGCATTATGTTCGTTATTGGTATTGATTTATTATTGCCATATGTACCAAGATACAGTGCAAAACTATTTACACACTATCCAATCAAATCATACAATTTATGAATATTGCAGCCATCCTGTATGTAACACTTCTCACAATATCAATTATTAAGCGCTTCTGAGCCCTGCAATACAGCGGAGTTATTTGCACATTCAATTTATTTTGAAGCACTCCTTCCACATCCTGTTGCCTCATTATTTTTATTTGTTTGTTTCCCTCCTTATGGCTGTAACGTTCCCTGCTTTAGGAAGGGTTCACCTCCTTCAGATCGATCCCCGGATGTTTGTAATTCCATGTGGAAGGAAGGCACAGAGGAACAGTTGGTAGATTTTCGTTTAGAGATAAATCGCGGAAACAGGCCCTTCGGCCCACCGGGTCCGCGCCGACCAGCGATCCCCTCACATTAACACTATCCTACACCCACTAGGGAAAATTTGTTTTATATTAACCAAGCCAATTAACCTACAAACCTGTATGTCTAAAGTCTAGACTATCCCACTTTCTCATCCACTTGTGCCTATTTACAGAGGCCAATTAACCTTCAAACCCACACGTCTTTGGCGTGTGGGAGGAAACCAAAGATCTCGGAGAAAACCCACGCAGGTCACGGGTAGAACGTACAAACTCAGTATAGACAGCACCAGTAGTCGGGATCGAACCCGGGTCTCCGGCGCTGCATTCGCTGTAAGGCAGCAACTCTATCGCTGGGCCACCGTGACCGCCCGTTGCCTCACAGCACCAGAGAGTTGCCTCACAGCACCAGAGAGTTGCCTCACAGCGCCAGAGTTATTGTCTCACAGCGCCAGAGACTTGGGTTCAATCCTGACCTCAGATGCTGTCTGTACAGACTTTGTACATTACCCTGTGACCATGTGGGTTTTCTCCAGGTGCTGCAGTTACCTCCCTCATCCCAAAGACGTGTGGGTTTGAAGGTTAATTGGCCTCTGTAAATAGGCACAAGTGGATGAGAAAGTGGGATAGTCTAGACTTTAGACATACAGCACTGAAACAGGCCCTTTGGCCCACCGTGTCCACGCCAACCACTGATAACCCCGTACACCAGCACTATCCGACACAACTGTACAGTAAGGACCAATAACAGTTTTCCTGAAGCCAATTGACCTACAAACCTGTAGGCCTTTGGAGGTAGGGAGGAAACTGGGGCACATGGAGAAAACCCACGCGGTCACAGGAAGAACATACAAACACCATACAGACAGCAGCAGGAATCAGGATCCAACCTGGGTCTCTGGTGCTGTAAGGCCACAACTCTACTGCTCAACACTGTGCCACCTCCTAGAACTAGTGAGAACAGGTGATTAGTGGTCGGCATGGACTCGGTCAGGCCAAAGGAGCTATTTCCATGTTGTATCTGTAAACTAATACTAAAGTAGTGCCTGTCTCAAATACCTCCTCTGGAAGTTCGTTCCGTAGACCCACCACCATGTGTATGAAAAAAGTTGCCCCTCAGGTCCCCATTGAAACTAAGCTAAACGCAACCTACCTGCAGGAGGTACAAAGCAGCCCTCCTCCTTTGCAACCCACAGCGTCCAGGTCACCAAGTTGGAGGTTGACACACCAGGACTCCACACCCTCAGCCTTCAACTCCATTGCAGTAAAGGCTCACATCTAACAGATGCTGCCAGTAAGACAAGGAGGTTGGGAAGGAGCTTCAAGGTGCAGTTTCAATTTCTTCTTTTGCTGGCTTCATCCACCCATAGCTCCATGTGGAAGTGTCATGCTGATTTTATTAAATGATTTATGATTGCAAATTCATTTTTTACATTCTCGTTTATTATGTAGTGTCATTTTTTATCACTGCCGCATTTAATCAGACGCTGGCTTGCATATCATTAGCCGCGGAATTGAGCGCACACACCTGGATGGGCTGGGGGAGGTTTTATTAGTCTACCTGAGACTAGCAGGGTGCAACTGAAAATAGAAATGAGATGCGTAAGTGGGACTCGATGATTTACGTAAACCACAGGCGGAACTGGCAACGCGACTCACTGGGCCCCGGGTGCCTGAGGCGTAAGTGGGTCCCTGGGCCGTTGAAGCCATCAATTGAATATTAAGCAGCAGGGGAGAGAGAGAGAGAGAGAGAGAGAGAGAGAGAGAGAGAGAGAGAGTGAGACAGAGAGAGAGAGAGAGGCTTGTTGGCAGAACATGACCAGAAGTGGCACAGAGGCAAAGAACGGCTTGTTGGAGCAACTCGGAGGCACATAGAAACAAAGAAACATAGAAAATAGGTGCAGGAGCAGGCCATTCGGCCCTTTGAGCCAGCACCGCCATTCATTGCGATCATGGCTGATCGTCCCCAATCAATAACCCGTGCCTGCCTTCGCCCCATATCCCTTGATTCCACTAGCCCCTAGAGCTCTATCTAACCCTCTCTTAAATCCATCCAGTGACTTAGCCTCCACTGCCCTCTGTGGCAGGGAATTCCACAAATTCACAACTCTCTGGTTGAAAACGTTTTTTCTCACCTCAGTCTTAAATGGCTTCCCCTTTATTCTAAGACTGTGGCCCCTGGTTCTGAACTCACCCAACATTGGGAACATTTTTCCTGCATCTAGCTTGTCCAGTCCTTTTATAATTGTATATGTTTCTATAAGATACCCCCTCATCCTTCTAAACTCCAGCGAATACAAGCCTAGTCTTTTCAATGAAGTGTTGCTCGAGTTGGACAAGAAAACACCACTGGTCCTAATCAGAGCAGGGCATACACACACAAGTGCTAGGTGGAGACTCAAGGAACTGCTGATTCTGGTTTATGACAAAAAAAGACAGAAAGTGCTGGAGTAACTCAGCCGGTCAGGCAGCATCTCATGAGTGATGGGTTTGGAATGACAGATGGGTGGAGTAAGAGACAAAGGTTAGAGGTGAAAAGTAAACAAAATGATGTCAGATAAGGAAAGAGGAGGAGTGAAAGAGTCATAGACATAGCGTCATGGCAGTAAGGAAACAGGCCCTTCGACACAACTTGCCCACATCAACCAAGATGCCCAATATATTCTTGCCCTACCTGCCCCTCCTGCCCCTGTTTGGCCCATATCCCACTGAACCTTTCCTATCCATCTATGTTTCCAAATTCCTTTTAAATGTTGTTATAATGCCTGCCTCATCTACCTCCTTTAGCAGCTCGTTCCATTTACCCACTGCCCTCTGAGTGAAAAAGTTGCCCCTCAGGTTCCCTTTAATCAAAGCCAAACACAACCTATCTGCGGGTACAAAGTACCCATGAAGTCTTTCTTCTCTTCCCCCTTTCAAGCTATGTCCTCTAGTCTTTGAAATTACCTCTGGTAAAAAAACTTCTGACTGCCTACCCTATCTATGCCTCCAATGATTACGTATATATCTATCTATCAGGTCTCCACGTAACCTCAGGCATTACGGAGAAAACAGTCCAAGTCTGTCAACCTCTCCCTGTGGCTAACATCCTCAATGTGTCATTCTGGTAAACCTCCTCTGCATCCTCTCAAAACTCCATATTCTTCCTGTAATGCGGTGGTTAGAACTGCACACAATACATCAAATGCAGCCAAGCCAACGTTCTATATACAGTGGCTTGCAAAAGTATTCATACCCCCTTGAACTTTTCCACATTTTGTCACGTTACAATCACAAACGTAAATGTATTTTATTGGGATTTTATGTGATAGACCAACACAAAGTGGTGCATAATTGTGAAGTGGAAGGAAAATGATACATGGTTTTCAAATGTTTTTACAAATAAAAAACTGAAAAGTGTCGCGTGCAAAAGTATTTAGCTCCCCTGAGTCAATACTTTGTAGAACCACCTTTCGCTGCAATTACAGCTGCAAGTCTTTTGCGGGTATGTCTCTACCAGCTTTGCACATCTAGAGACATAAATTTTAGCCCATTCTTCTTTGCAAAATAGCTCAAGCTCAGTCAGATTGGATGGAGAGCGTCTGTGAACAGCAATTTTCATGTCTTGCCAGAGATTCTCAATTGAATTTAGGTCTGGACATTGACTGGTGCCATTCTAACACATGAATATGCTTTGATCTAAACCATTCCATTGTAGCTCTGGCTGTATGTTTAGGGTCGTTGTCCTGCTGGAAGGTGAACCTCCGCCCCAGTCTCAAGTCATTTGCAGACTCTAACAGGTTTTCTTCCAAGATTGCCCTGTATTTGGCTCCATCCATCTTCCCATCAACTCTGACCAGCTTCCCTGTCCATGCTGAAGAAAAGCATCCCACAGCATGATGCTGCCACCACCATGTTTCACAGTGGGGATGGTGTGTTCAGGGTGATGTGTAGTGTTAGGTTTTCCGCCACACATAGCGTTTTGCATTTAGGCCAAAAACTTCAATTTTGGTCTCATCTGACCAGAGCACCTTCCTGCACATGTTTGCTGTGTCTCCCACATGGCTTGTGGCAAACTGCAAACGGGACTTCTTATGGCTTTTTTTCAACAATGCTTTCTTCTTGCCACTCTTCCATAAAGGCCCGATTTGTGGAGTGCACGACTAATAGTTTGTCCTGTGGACAGATTCTCCCACCTCAGCTGTGGATCCCTGCAGCTCCTCCAGAGTTACCATGGGCCTCTTGGCTGCTTCTCTGATCAATGCTCTCCTTGCCCGGCCTGTCAATTTAGGTGGGACGGCCATGTCTTGGTAGGTTTGCAGTTGTGCCATACTATTTCCATTTTTGGATGATGGATTGAACAGTGCTCCGTGAGATGTTCAAGAGCTGGGGATATTTGTTTATAACCTAACCCTGCTTTAAACTTCTCCACAACATTATCCCTGACCTGGCTGGTGTGTTCCTTGGGCTTCATGATGCTGTTTGTTCACTAATGTTCTCTAACAAACCTCTGAGGCCTTCACAGAACAGCTGTATTTATACTGAGATTAGATTACACACAAGTGGACTCTATTTACTAATTAGGTGACTTCTGAAGGCAATTGGTTGCACTGGATTTTATTTAGGGGTATCAGAGTAAAAGGGGGCTGAATACTTTTGCACGCGACACTTTTCCGTTTTTTTTTTGTAAAAAAATTTGAAAACCATGTAACATTTTCCTTCCACTTCACAATTATGCGCCACTTTGTGTTGGTCTATCACATAAAATCCCAATAAAATACATTTACGTTTGTGGTTGTAATGTGACAAAAATGTGGAAAAGTTCAAGGGGTATGAATACTTTTGCAAGCCACTGTAACTGCACCATGACTTTCACACTCTTATACTCAATGCCCTGACCGGTGAAGCCAAGCATATCATATGTCTTCTTTACCACTCAGTTTACTTTAGTTTAGTTTAGTTGAGTTTAGTTGAGTTGAGTTGAGTTGAGTTTAGTTGAGTTTAGTTTAGTTTAGTTGAGTTTAGTTTAGATTAGTTTAGTTTAGTTTAGTTTAGTTTACTTGAGTTTAGTTTAGTTGAGTTGAGTTTAGTTGAGTTGAGTTTAGTTGAGTTGTTGAGTTTAGTTTAGTTTAGTTTAGTTGAGTTTAGTTGAGTTTAGTTTAGTTTACTTTTGATTTGTTTAAATTGTCATGTACTAAGGTACAGTGGAAAGCTTTTGTTGCATGCTATCCACTCAAAGAAAAGACTGTACATGTTTACAATCAATCCATCCACAGTGCACAGATGTAGGATAAAGGGTATAACAATTAGTGCAAGATAAAGTCCAATAAAGTCCAATTAAAGATAGCTCGAAGGTCTCCGACAAGATAGATGATAGGATCGCCCTCCAGTTGGTGATAGGATGGTTCAATTGCATGATAACAGCTGGAATAAACTGTCCCTGAATCTGAAGTTATGTGTTTTCACCCTTCTGTACCTCTTGCCGGATGGGATAGGGGAGAAGAGCGAGTGACCAGGGTTTTCAGGGAGTTTTGGACTTGGATGCATCCAGTGTTATCCAAACCACAAATAAAGCTAAATTTCAAAGGCTTTTGAGGGACCAATAATATATTGAGCCGCTGCAACTAACATTTCATCTTACACAAGGCACAGTGTTGACAAATATGTTTTCTGAGCATGCAAGGACTGAGGAAATAAAAGAGAAAATCAACTTGCATTTCTGTAACATTTTTCAGATCTTCACTGTGTCTCAAAGAGCTTTTCAGGCAATTGAGTGCAGAAAGATTCAAAGAAGAAATAGCCACAATAGCAATGACAATGTAAAAGCACTTGGAAACTCTTGTCATTGCAAAAAGATTAGCCTTTCTCTGTGCTCAAAGTAAATTTAGAGTTTAACCCTTGTCAGAGTTCTCCCGCTTTTTCCATGCATTTCCATTAGATAATTGCACGCTGTCAAATGAAGACAATCTTCTTGTATGTTTAATTCCCTTAAATGTTGTTGATTAAATTCAGCAAACTTGTTGTGGTTCTGCTACAGTTATTAACCTCTGCTGTTTGCATGCCTTCATTCAACAGCATGCGGCATAATAGAGTTTATTTTAATTCAAACATAAATTGATTCTGATTTTCAGTTAGAAAACTGCAGATTTTTTTCACAACTAGTTCACGGTGGCGAGAGAGAGAGAGAGAGAGGGAGAAAGAGAGAGAGTGAGAGGGTTAGGGAGAAAAAGAGAGTTGGAGACAGATGGAAAAAAAGAGAAAGAGGGAAAGTAAAAAAGCGAGAGAGGATGTGGGGAGAGAAAGAAAAAGAGAGAGAAAAAGAGAAAAAAGAGGGAGAATTGTAAAAGTGAGAGAGAAAGATGGAGGGAGAGAGAGACAGAGGGAGGATAGGGACGGGGGAGATGAGTGTGTGTGTGTGTGTGTGTGTGAGAGAGAGAGAGAGAGAGATGAGAGAGAGAGAGAGAGAGAGAGAGAGAGAGAGAGAGAGAGAGAGAGAGAGAGAGAGAGAGAGAGAGAGAGAGAGAGAGAGAGAGAGAGAGAGAGAGAATATATATTTATAGAAGTTGGGCCGAATGGCCTGTTTCCACGAGAGAGAGAGAGAGAGAAAGGCAAGGAACTGAACTCAAGCAACAATGAAGGGACAGAATTTCACAGCCAGTGTTACCAAATGCTTCCCGGGGTTACACTGGTGCCATTGGACCATTTACAATCTCTGTGTACCAAGGAGACCTATGGATTTGTAACCAATATTCATGTTTACCTCTGTGTAAGGAGATTAGAAACAGAAATCATCCAGACCTCTTTTACCCCCACACCATTTACCTGCACTAACCCCATATCCCTTGATGACATTAGCATCTGGCAATCTCTCTGATCTGATTAATGACCTCATCCCCACTGCCCTGTGATGACAGTGTTGGCAAAAAATATGATGGATTCTAGCAACAGAGTGTTAGATAAGGAAAGATGAGGAAGAATGAAATAGAGTCATAGTCATGGAGTTAAACGGTGTGGAAACAGGGCCATTGGCCCAACTCGTCAATGCCAACCAAGATGCCCCATCTAAACGAGACCCAATAGTCCATGTTTGGCCCACATCCACTTAAGCATTTCTTATCCATGTCCCTGTCCAAATGTCTTTTAAATCTTGTTATAGTACCTGCCTCAACTACCTCCTCCATATGCCCATCAGCTTGTTCCATATACCCACCACCCACTGTTGAAAATGTTGCCCCTCAGGTTCCTATTAAATCTTTCTCCTCCCACCTTAAACATATGTCCTCTGGTTATTCATACCCTTACCCTGGATAGAACACTCTGTGCATTCACCTGATCTATTCCCCTCCCAGTTTTATACACAGCAGGGTAGACAAAAATGCTGGAGAAACTCAGCGGGTGAGGCAGCATATATGGAGTGAAGGAATAGGTGAAATTTCGGGTCGAGACCCTTCTTCGGACTGATGTGGGGGTAGGGGGGGGGGGCGGGTGGGCGGAAGAAGAAAAGAAGAGGCGGAGACAGTGGGCTGTGGGAGAGCTGGGAAGGGGAGGGGAAGGAGGGAGAAAGCAAGGACTACCTGAAATTGGAGAAGTCAATGTTCATACCATTGGGGTGTAAACTACCCAAGCAAAATATGAGGTGCTGCTCCTCCAATTTGATGTGGGACTCACTCTGGCCATGGAGGAGGCCGAGGACAGAAAGGTCGGATTCGGAATGGGAGGGGGAGTTGAAGTGCTGAGCCACCGGGAGAGTTATGGCCAGAGTTAACCCCTCCCATGCCCTTTGATAGACACAAAATGCTGGATTAACTCAGTGGGTCAAGCAGCATCTCTGGAGAAAAGGAATAGATGACATTTTGGGTCGACACCCTTCATCAGACTGTGAGTCAGGGGAGAGGGAATCTAGACATGTAAAAAGGTTCAAAACAAAGCAGGGTCTGCATCAATGACTGGGGGAGGGTGGAGCCCACAATGGTCCATTGTTGGCTGGGGACAAGGTGATAATGAAGGGATCCCAATGGTGAAATTTGCAAGAGGACTGGAGAGGGGGAGGGATGGAGAGAGAGGACATGCAAGGGTTACTTGAAGTTAGATGAATTAAAATGCATGCTGCTGGGTTGTAAGCTGCCCAAGCAAAATATGAGATGCTGTTCCTCTAATTTGCATGTGTCCTGGCTCTGACAGTGGAGGAGGCCCAGGACAGAAAGGGCAGTATAGGAGTGGGACGGGGTGTTAACATGTTTAATAATGTTTGTGCCCTTTTGTGTGTTAATCAGCAATTCTTTGTTTCTACATTTCCTCACCCTAGTCTGTTATATCGGAAGCTACGCAATGAGGTCCCTCTCAAAATCGACAATGCCTATTCATAATCCCCCCATAGGATGGTACATCTCCATATTTTCTGGTAATTGCTCTTGCATTTAAGAAGCAATACAAATGCCAGTGTTTTACACTCATGTCATAGGCCTTTGCTTTCCTTGATTACACTGACAACGATGACACACTCAATTAATGGTTTAAATATATCACTCTCATTATCTGATCTGTGAGAAGATTTCTAATAGGATGAAGCATGAGACTTTGGTGATAACTCTCACTATCGAGTCAGGTGGGTGATGTGAATTCAAGCCCAACTTTCCATGCATCAATCTACAATGGGTTTACAGTCTGAAGAAGGGTCCTGACCTGAAATATCACCCATCTTTTTTCTCCAGAGATGCTACCAGACCCGTGTGAGTTACTACCGCACTTTCTGTCTATAAAGTGGAATAATGTTCCTATATACTGTACCACCCTGACAAAGTATGGATCTACTGGATGGGTAAAGGTCCAAATGCTGGAGGAACGCAGCGGGTCAGGCAGCATCTATTGAATGGAGATGGGGATGAATTTAGTTACTAAGAGGGTGCCGAATCTGTCAAATTCATTGCACGGTGGTGCAGCAGTACAGTTGCTGTCTTAAAATGCCAGAGACCGACCGGGTTCGATCTGTAGTCAGCGGTCTCTGGCGCTGGAAGGTAACAACTCTACCGCTGTGCCACTGTGCCACTGTGCCACTGTGCCACTGTGCCACCTCAATCAATTATTATGGGTCAGGATCTTTCTTCAGATTGATTCTGTAAAGGTTGGGACCAGATGTTAAAACAAGACAGTCAAAAGATCCCAGGACCTTTTTTGGAAGAATACACAACACAGTAGCACAGCTGTCAGACCTACTGCCTCACCATTGCAGAGAGCTACAATATGTTCAATCCCGACCTAGGATGCTGTCTGTGTGGAATTTGCACGTTCTCCATGTGACTGTGTGGGTTTCCACCTGGCTTTTGGGTTTCCTCCCACATCCCAAAGACGTGCAGGTTTGTAGGTTAATTGACTCGGTAAATTTCCTCGTGGAGGTGAATAGACAATTTATCACCCCTGCGGCCTCCCCACTTAGAATGGGAGCACCACCACCTACAGATTCCCCTCTGTCATTCTCCTTGATTTAATTTAGTTTAGTTTACTTTAGTTTACCATACACACAGAGCCCCTTCGGCCCAACGAGTCCATGCCGACCATCAATCCCCCATTCACACTAGTTCTATGTTATCGCTCTTTTGCATCCACTCCATACACACTAGGGGAAATTTACAGAGGGCCAATTAACCTACAAACCAGAATGTCTTTTGGATGTGGTAGGAAACTGGAGCACCCGGAGGAAACCCACGCGGTCACAGGAAGACCACGTAACTCCATACTGACAGCACCTGAGGTCAGGATCGAACCTGGGTCTTTGTCGCTGTGAGGCAACAACTATAACAGCTGCTTTATCTTACCATCTAGGTTGTATTATCCTTTGCAAATATAAACCTAATTTATCTCGAGCACGTAAAGTATCTTCCATCTGAATTGTTAACTCTATATCACCCTTCCACGGGAACTGTCTAGCATTTTCTGTTTATTTCAAAGATACTTACAACATAGAAAATAGAACAGTGCGGGAACATTGTCCAACAATGTCTATGCTCAACGTAATGACAAGATCAACTTCATGCCTGTGCTGAACATGATGCCAAGACATCTCTTACATGCCTGCACATGATCTATATCCCTCCATTCCCTGCACATCCATGTGTCTATTCAAAAGTCTCTTAAACACCACTATCGTATCCGCCTCCATCGCCAGACCCGGCAGCGCCTTCCAGGCACCCACCACCCTCTGTGTAAACAAAAACTTGGCCCTCACATCTCCTTTCAACTTTGCCCCTCTCACCTTAAAACTGTGCCTACTAGTACTTGACTTTTTCCATCCTGGGAAAAAGATTCTAATTTTTATCGTAAGATCATAAGTAATAGGAGTAGAATTAGGCCATTCGGCCCATCAAGTCTACACCACCATTCAATCATGGCTGATCTATCTCTCTCTCCAAACCCCATTCTCCTGCCTTCTTCCCTTAACTCTGATACCTATACTAATCAAGAATATATCTATCTCTGCCTTAAATATATCCACTGACTTGGCCTTCACAGCTTTCTGTGGCAAAGAATTTCACAGATTCACCACCCTCTGACTAAAGAAATCCCTCCCCACCTCCTCCCTAAAAGGACGTCCTTTAATTCTATGACCTCGTGTCCTAGACTCTCCCACTGGTGGAAACATCATCTCCACATCCACTCTATCCAAGCCTTTCACTATTCTGTATGTTTCAATGAGGTCGCCCACTCATTTTTCTAAACACCAGCGAGTAAAGGTCAAGTGAAGTCGAATACTCTTCATATGTTAACCCACTCATTCCTGCTCATACAAGTCGATCTTTCTTTCCTCTTGAATGGCATATTAAAAGCCTATCCTGAGATTTACATTTAAGGTGTCAGCTTTTGTTTGGGCATTGTTGCCCACCTTTGCAGGCTTTCTCGTCTGATGCACACACCAGGAGGAAAAGCCGTTCAAGGTTGTGAGTTCCTTGATGTGCCGAGAATTATAGAATGATAAATTGGGCTTCCACTTGTGTGCACTGGAGTGTGACAATTCTCACAGTTGAGAAGGAACATCCTGGAAGAATAACACAGCGTTGAAGATTGGAGTTAAATGCAAACCTAATTTATCACCAGCACGTAAAGTTGGTTGCTGTTAAAATCAGAAGTTTAATTTGCCAAGGGGAAAATAATGGTTTATATCAGATATCAATCACTCACAATTCTGCACTTGGACGGGCTGACTACGTGAACATATTTCAATCACTGTAACACAGAAAGATCAGAAGGATTCAAAGAAACTCCAACAGTGTGATTTTCAATACTGGTTGCTTTGTGGCCTGATTGGCAACTCAAATGCCCAGGAACGAAGGAGATTACCTAGAGTAGTGGACAATGTCCAGTCCATCACGGGTTACTGACCTCCCCACCATCGAAGGGATCTAATGGGAGGCGCTGCCTTAAAAATGCTGCCAACATCATCAAGGACCCACATCACCTTGGCCACGCTCTTATTTCACTCCCACCATCAGAAGAAACATAGAAACATAGGAAATAAAGAAAATAGGTGCAGGAGTAGGCCATTCGGCCCTTTGAGCCACCACTCAATATGATCATGGCTGATCATCCAAAATCTGTACCCCGTTCCTGCTTTTTCCCCATATCCCTTGATTCCCTTAGCCCTAAGAGCTAAATCTAAAGGCTCTGTCTTACCTGTTTGCGGTCATCGGCGGTGAAGCGTGGCGTCGCCGGTCGAGGGGAGCGCACGGCAACGGCGAGAGCGCCGAGCCTATCCACGGGAGCGCCGCACGATGCTGCGCGGGGGCCGAGTAATTCAAATACGGCTGGTCCCACGTGCTTGCGGTAAGTAAAAAAAAAGGGCGGGCTGACTGCGATGACGTCGGCCGCCACACGTGACTCACATGCGGCGGCTGTGGCGGCGGCTGTCCTGATCGCGGCGCTGTAGCGGTGGCTGTGCCTGCGGCCGTGCCGCACATGTGCCTCACTGGCGGAGGCTGTGGCAGTGGAAGTTTGACGCACGGCGCTCGAGCCACACTGGCGGCGGCCCGTGCGGGCGGCCGTGCCGCACTCGTGCATCACTGGTGGAGGTTGTGCGGTAAGAATATAGTTTTCAACAGTGTAGGTTTTATTTTTGCACCGTGCGGTGTTGGGAACACCGCCGCACGGCCCCGGAATTGTACGTTCTCATGAGTGCGCGGTCTATGGCGGCAGATTCTTCCCGTTTCGCCGCCAATGACCGCAGACTCGTGAGACAGCCCTTAAACTCTCTCATGAAAACATCCAGTGAATTGGCCTCCACTGCCTTCTGTGGCAGAGAATTCCACAGATTCACAACTCTTTGAGTGAAAAAGTTTTTCTCATCCAAGTCCTAAATGGCCTACCATTTATTCTTCAACTGTGAGCCCTGCTTCTGGACTCCCCCAACATCAGGAACATTTTTCCTGCACCGAGCCTGTCCAATTCCTTAAGAATGTTATATGTTTCTACAAGATCCCCTATCATCCTTGTAAATTCAGTGAATATAATGTAAGCCCAGTTGATCCATTCTTTCATCGTATATCAGTCCCGCGATCCCGGAATTAACCTGGTGACCCTACGCTGCACTCCCTCAATAGCAAGAATATCCTTCCTCAAATTAGAAGACCAAAACTGCACACAATGGTGTGGTCTCATCAGGGCCATGTACCGTTGCAGTAGGACCTGCTTGCTCCTAAACTAAAACCCGCTGAGTTACTCCAGTTTTTTTGTCTATCTGCAGAGTTACGATTGGATGAAGAATGTTTTTTTGTGACATCTGAAGCTAATCAGACATTAGATCCTTCTGATGAAAGGTCACTAAATTGCAGTGTTAATTCTAGGCTTTTTGCTCCACAGGTGCTGGTTGACCTATGGAGCATTCCTATTATTTCTGACTTTGATTTTGGATCTGCAGCTTTGACAGTACTTTGTTTTGCATTAAAGATCTGACGGCCCTTTTTGAGAAGCGCTGGAAATTCTGCTGGTGTTTGAACCGACAGTCTTCCCCACTGCGAAAGCAAAGCAAGTGATCATTTATCATATTGCTGTTTGTAGAACCCTACTGTGCATAAAATTGCTGATGTATTCATCTAGGTAATGACACTGACTACACCTCAAAGTAACTCATTATATGCAAAGTATTCCTGTGATTCCATTATGTGCTGCAACAAGAAGAAATGTAATGAGTGTAGGAATGCCTAATAGGAAAAGATTTGTCTATCTATAACACTGCCCAGTCAATCACGAGTACTGACCTCCCCACCATCGAAGGGATCTACAAGAATCGCTGCCTCAAAAAGGCAGCCAGCGTCATCAGAGACCCACACCAACCTGGCCACCCATTTCACTGCTGCCATCGGGAAGAAAGTACAGGTGCCTGAAAACAGTAACGTCCAGTTTCAGGAGTAGCTTCTTCCCCCACAACCAACAGGCTATTAAACGCTACAACCTTCAAATAGGCTTTGAACTATATAGACTTAGGGACATTATTTTTGACTTTGCACTATTATTATCTATTTATTTATTTGTTTATTACACACACACACACACACACACACACACACACACACACACACACACACACACACACACACACACACACACACACACACACACACACACACACACACATGCACAGACACACACACACACACACACACACACACACACACACACACACACACACACACACACACACACACACACACACACACACACACACACACACACACACACACACATATATATACAAATACTGAACTATTTTATCGTTTATAATGGGTATTACTTAAGACAGTGGAATTGATTGTAGACTTTAGGAGAGCTCCCCCTCCCCTCACCCCACTCACCATCAACAACACCACAGTCACATCTGTGGAGTCTTTGAAGTTCCTGGGAACCATCATCTCCAAGGACCTTAAGTGGGGGGCTACCATCGACTCCACAGTCAAAAAGGCACAACAGAGGATGTACTTCCTGTGGCAGCTGAGGAAGCACAATCTGCCACAGGCAATGATGGTCCAATTCTACACGGCCATCGTAGAGTCTGTTCTCACCTTCTCCATCATGGTCTGGTTTGGCTCAGCCACCAAGCACGACACCTGGAGGCTGCAGCGAATTGTCCAATCAGCTGAGAAGGTTATTGGCTGCAACCTTCCCTCCATTGACGAACTGTACACTGCAAGGGCCAGGAAGTGAGCGGGTAAGATCATCTCTGACCCCCTCTCACCCTGGTCACAAACTCTTTGAATCACTTCCCTTTGGAAGGCGACTCAGGTCTGTCAAAGCTGCCACAGTGAGACATGAAAACTGCTTTTTTCCAACGAGTAGTAGCTCTACTCAATAACAAAAATCTGTAGCCTCCTTTTACTCTGGTATTTTATTTAATTCACATGTTTAATCAATAATGTTTCATCATTAATGTTTAATGTTTTATGTATCATTCTTAACTGTCACTGTATGTCATGTTGTCACTTGTGGGCGGAGCACCAAGGCAAATTCCTTGTATGTGAATACTTGGCCAATAAACGTATTCAAATTCAAAATTACAGAGTACTACTGTATGTTTGCATATCTGTTGCGCTGCTGCAATTAAGAATTTCATTGTTCCGTTTTGGGACATACGACAATAAAACACTCTTGACTTGACTCATGAGTTTCAACTAATCTGCAACCAATGATACAATTCCAAAGTGTAATCTCTCGGAAATGCAGCTTGTACTTAGTATAGTCTGACAAACTCCACAGTAGGTGTCAGTGTTTGTGCTCTGTATCTGAGGAAAGGTATGCTGGCGTTGGAGGGGTCCAGAGGACGTTTACAAGAATGATCCCGGGGATAAATGGGTTAATGTATGAGAAACGTTTGATGGGTCTGGGCCTGTACTCACTGGAGTTTAGAAAAAAGGTAGTGGGGGAATGGGATTTGTAGGTTTTGGAGGTGGAAATAGGGAAATTGGAATTGGTGCTAGTAGAATAGGCATTCCCTTTGCTCTTGCCGCTCTTCTGCCAGCTTGTGCCAAAACATTAAATTCAAACTTATAGATGGGAATGGGAAATTCAAACCCCTTTCCATTCCATACCGCCTTGGTCTACACGATCTCCCGATTACCAAATATTTTAATTCCCCTTCCCACTCCCATACTGATCTTTCTGTCCTGGGCCTCCTCCACTGTCAGAGTGAGCCCACACACAAATTGGAAGAACAGCACCTTATTTTTGCTTGGGCAGCTTACAACCCAGCAGTATGAATATTGATTTCTCTCATTTCAAGTAACCCTTGCATTCCCTCTCTCTTCATCCCTCCTCCACCCAAGGCTAGTTCCACTGTTCGCAGCCATGTATCCCTTCTTTCTCACCCCTTCCACAACCATCAATGGATCATTGTGGGCTCTACCTTCCCTTGGTCAACAGTGCCAGCTCTGATTTGTTCTGAACCTTTTCATACCTCTAGCTTCCCTCTCACCTGACCCTCAGTCTGATGAAGAATCTTGACCCGAAACATTGCCTATTCCTTTTCTCCAGAGATGCAACCTGATCCATTGATTTACTCCAGCAGTTTGTGTCTCTATTCAAACCTTGTTAATTTTGCAATTCAACCACGGGCTCCAAGTGATCCTGTCTTTGTGACAAAGGATTGATCTATCTGAGGGGAAACAGAACCACAATAATCCCAATCTTAAATTCTCCCCATGAATCAGAAAGAACACAACCAGAATCTCAGTGTGGCCTTTGAGTTGTGGCTGTGACAGCTCAGTTAAAAACTCTCCTGACATTATTACAGCAGACCTGCAGCAAACAGGTTTTATTTACAAGCCTAAAATGTCCTTAGTCAACGTTAAACAATGATGATTTTCCATTGTAATAAATCACATTGCTGCTTGCTGTAGCAGGGCACGTTTGTAAGATTAGCTTGTTGATGCCTGTGTTACTTACACTGGGTGTTCAAACGGTTTCCAAATGTTCCTGACGCCATTCATTTTGACAGAATAGTCATCTCGTTCTTTACTAGATCTTTAGAATTTACATTAGACTTCAGAGATGCTGCCCAAAAACAGGGCCTTTGGCCTCCCCGAGTCCGCGCTGAGCAGCGATCACCATGTACACCACCACTAGCGTCATAAAGTCATAGAATCATAGAGTCATCATACAACGAGGAAACAGACCCTTCGACACAACTTGCCCACGCCGACCAACATGCCCCATCTACACTAATCCCATCTGCTTGTGTTTGGCTCATATCCCTCTAAACCTATCCTATCCATGCACCAGCTTAATATTTCTTAAATGCTATGATAGTAGTACCTGTTAGTGATAGTAGTAGTAATCGGTTTCCTATTAAATCTTTCTCCCCTCACCTTTAACCTATGTCTGGTTCCCAATTCCTTTACTCTGCGTAAAACACTGTGCATTTACCCAATCTATTCCTTTCATGATCTCTACAAGATCACCCCTCATCCTCCTTCACTCCAAGGAATAAAGACCACATGTGCCTGGAAAGTTGCATCAAGTAAGAATTCCATTGTTCAGGTTTCAAATCCGGTGTATATGTCAAATAAACACTGTTGATTCTTGAGTGTCTCATTTTGCTAAATTATCCTATTGGAGGTTTGCTGGATCTATAATTGTGGTTATAACTGTCAGCTTCCGCATGGCATTCCTGCTGACTGCAAGGACATCATGACCTCCCCATCTGGTGATTTTGGGGCGGCTTCCATGGAGATAATGATTTCTGCATGTATCTCCGTGTTCCTCTCAGTGTAAATGGTTTGGATGGAAGAAAGGACGAGGAACAGTATGTTTGGAACCAGCTACAAGATATGAGTTGCCAGAACAAATGAGGACTTTCAGTCATACAGCACGGAAACATGCCGACTAACATGCGCCCTTCACACTTACAGTCACAGTCATAGAGTCGTACAGCCCTTCGACCCAACGCCACCCAACATGTCCCATCTACACTAGTCCCACCTGGACATGATTGGCCCTTATCCCTCTAAACCTTTCCTATCCATGTACTTGTCCAAGTCTTTTATATGGTCTGGTAGCACCTGCCTCTACTACCTCCTCTGGCAGCTCGTTCCATATACCCACTACCCTTGAAGTGAAAAAGTTGCTGCCCTGCTTCCTATTAAACATTTCCCTCTCACCTTCAACCTATGCCCCTTGGTTCTTGATTCCCCAACTCTGGGTAAAAGACTCTGTGCATTTATCCTATCTATTCTCCTCATGATCTCTATATGATCATCGTTCATCCTCCTGTGGTCCAAAGAATAAAGTCCAAGCTTGCCCAACCTCTCCCAGTAGGTATGGCCCACATGTCCTGGCAACATCCTTGAAAATGATCTCTCCTCAACTGGTTGTTTGGCTTCATGAACCAGGTGTAGAAACAAGAATCTGCAGATGCCCATTTACACAAAAGGACACAAAGTGCTGGAGTAACTCAGCGGGTCAGGGAGCATCTCTGGAGAACATGGATAGGTGACGTTTCAGGTCAGGACTCTTCTTTCCACTGAAGGTGATGGAGGGGGGTGGAAAAAGAGCTTGAAGAGAGATGGGGCAGGACAAAGCGAGACAGGTAATAGGTAGATACAGCCTCTCTCCCTCTCTCACGCTCTATCCCTCTCACTTTCTCTCTTCCCTCTCACTCACTCTTTCACTCTCACCATCTCTGTCTCTCTCCATTCACTCTATCTAATCCCATTCAATGACCCCCTCAATAACTTTGTCTCAGGAGAAAAGAGACCCGACTGTCAATATTTATTTAAGAAAACTTCAATCAAATCACCCCTCGCTCTTTTAAATGTCACAAAATACATCACTAGTTTCCACACTACCTCTCTTTAATTTAACCTTTTCAATATAGCTGTCATTCTGGTAAACCTATACTACACTCCATTCTAGATCAATATTCTTTACAATGATGTAGTGACCAAAGCCGTTCACAGTACTTCAACAGTGACCTGACCCAACAGATCACCTATCCCCTTTCACTCCAGTCTACAACATAAAGGTCAGCGCTCCTTTAGGCATTGGTGGTGTATCACTTTATGTCACATTAAGGATGTTACAAGAGGCTGAGATGAGAGTGCGGCAAGAAGGGAACACAACGTTGCCTGGGGCAATGTCCTTTGGATGATTCACTGTTTGAGTTAAAGATCTCAAGGCACACTTTGAAGAGAGCAAGGAGACTTCATCCGGCCTCCACATGCATCCCTCCAGCAGGAATACGTTAGCTGCACAAATGTCCTGTTCACTTGCCCTTCACACAATGGCTGCCCTACGTTAAATAGAGGTCATATTTCAAAATTATT
>CM075978.1:171903434-171958434 GCA_038087875.1 Malacoraja senta
TCCCATCGATGAAACATCAGAGAGATATTAATGGTTTTTTTTTAATTGCCATTCTCTCTGCTGCCCCTGCTGGAGGGAGTGGGAGGGACTATAAAACCAGGAAGTGGTGTGCTTCACTCAGTCTCTGCAAGATGGAGGAAGCCAGAGGGTCATGTCTCTCTGAGCTCTGAATAACACTGAACACATGTCGACTCAACTGTGAGTGCCTTTAATGTGGTTTGAAAATGAAAATATGGTTGGTTTGAAGTAAA
This sequence comes from Malacoraja senta, assembly GCA_038087875.1. Taxonomy (NCBI): domain Eukaryota; kingdom Metazoa; phylum Chordata; class Chondrichthyes; order Rajiformes; family Rajidae; genus Malacoraja; species Malacoraja senta. The sequence goes on from CM075978.1 coordinate 171,903,686, forward strand.
AAGGCACTGCCTGCAAATGGTTGTTTGGGGGGGTTGGGTTGAAGTGAAAAGGCACTGCCTGCAAATGGTTGTTTGGGGGGTTTGGGTTGAAGTGAAAAGGCACTGCCTGCATATGGTTGTTTGGGGGGGTTTGGGTTGAAGTGAAAAGGCACGGCCTGCAAATGGTTGTTTGGGGGGTTTGGGTTGAAGTGAAAAGGCACTGCCTGCAAATGGTTGTTAGGGGGGTTTGGGTTGAAGTGAAAAGGCACTGCCTGCAAATGTTTGTTTGGGGGATTTGGGTTGAAGTGAAAAGGCACTGCCTGCAAATGGTTGTTTGGGGGGTTTGGGTTGAAGTGAAAAGGCACTGCCTACAAATGGTTGTTTGGGGGGTTTGGGTTGAAGTGAAAAGGCACTGCCTACAAATGGTTGTTTGTCTAAACTTGACAACTTCCTGTTTGCACTATATTGATTTTAGATAAAACGCTACCACTTACGGCTGTGATTTTTGGCCATCTTACTCAGTTCCCCTCCGCTCATCAAGTGCAGAGGATTCTTCCCATCAATGAAACACAAAAGTGTTATTAGTGTTTAAAAAAAATTGAGAATCTCTCTCATGTCAATCACGCCATGAAGGCCACACCTTTTCTGGTGGGAGGGTGAGGGATTATAAAACCTGGAAGTATGGGTGTGGCTCAGTCTCTGCATGATGGGGGAGGGAGAGGTCACAACTCTGTCTGAGCTGTGAATCAACTGAATGTCTACTGAACTGTGAGTGTGGTGTTTTGTGTGGTTTTATGATGGTTTTTATGGTGGTTTCACCCTGCTTGAAATAGTATGAAACTGCATTTGAATGTGGTGGCCTTGCACCCTGCATGAAATGGTATGAAACTGCATTTGAATGTGGTGTTGTTGCACCCTGCATGAAATGGTATGAAACTGCATTTGAATTCGGTGGTCTTGCACCCTGCTTGAAGTGGTAGGAAACTGAACCTGAATTTAGTGGCCTTGTACCCTGCTTGAAATGGTAGGAAAATGGATTTGAATTTGGTGGCCTTGCACTCTGCTTGAAATGGAATTTCAAGGAATAGCCGTGAGTCAACTGCCAGCTCACCAGCCGTGAGTGAGCTGCCAGCACAAGAAGGACTGAGCTGCCACCCCAAGAATCCATTTGGCCCACAATGTCCATACTAGCCCTCTGGAGACCAGTAGTCCATGCAGCCAACAACACCCATACCAGCGCTCCAGAAAGACCCCCCCCCCACAGAGGTGGAATATTGCGTCAGGGGACCAGGCCTCCCGTGTGAACATAGGACACAACGGGTCCCACTTAGTCTAGTACGTTATATATACACTTACCTATATACACACACACTCGCATATATAAGTGTAAATAAAAATTGGTGGTATGCTCTATTTTTTATACACAGGAGGATGTGGGTGGAGATAGAAACTAACGCAAGAGGAGATAAGTCTTTATTTGGACTGTACTGGACTTTATCTTGCGTTAAACACTATTCTCTTATCCTGCATCTGTACACTGTATACAGCTGATAATAATAAGTGGTGAGGACAAAAGGGCACAAATGATGGAATCTGCTAAAGAAGGAAGGTGGGGAGTGAAATAAATATGAAACTATTGGATAATATTTTAAACTAATCTGTCAGCAATATCCTCTTTGAATGAAATCAGACATCCTTACCGCACATATGGCATTGGAGCAAATAGCTGATGTTGTGAAGTGGTTGAGAAAGTTACTCTTGAGTCCTACAGCATATAAACAGCTCCTTCGGCCCAACGTGCCCATACCCCATCAACAACATGAATCATTTCACCTCCAGCCTTTGTCACATTCCATCCATCTACCAATCAAACACCCCTCGCCTGTATCCACCTATTACTTTCCCACTTTTCCTGCTTTCTCTCTCCCCACTTCAATCAGTCTGAAGAAGGGTCCTGACCTGAAACATTGTCTGTCCATTTCCCTCCACAGATGCTGCTTGACCCGCTGAGTTCCTCCAGCACGTTGTCTTTTGCTCAAGATTCCAACATCTGCAGTTCCTTGTGTCCACATGCCTCCACTGTCTACATGATTGGACTCGACTTCTATCACTGATCAATTAATTTGCTCCTCATGAATGCAATAAAAAACCCAATAATCTTCTGGTCTTAACCTTCCCTTGGCCGACAAGGAATTTGCATAGAACCAAGAAGGGAGATGGTTATTCAACTCATCTGTACTCTGTTGTCTTTCATGAGACATTTCCCATTCTACTTCCACCTAACTCTGTGCATCATTTGAAAGGTACCCAGGAACGATCTAACTTTGTTGGTTCCATGTGTGATTTGACACTAAAACTCCAGCCAAGAGTTCTCAAAAGAACTCTTCCTCAAAAGAAACCGTATTGGAAAGATCCTCTTTAAAATAAAATAAGCTGTCCACTGGGAAATTTAAAAATACATTGAAACGAAATCAGCACAACTGAAAGGAAATCAAATCTTGTATTTATGGAGTGCCGTTCGTTCATGATGTCATGATATCCTGCAGTGTAGTGCATCCAAACAAAGTGGTGTTAAATGGAGACACAAGAGACTGCAGATACTGGAATCTTGAGGATAAAACAAACTGCTGGAGGAACGCAACAGTATCTATGGAGAGAAATGAACAAATAATATTCTGAGAAGAAAGGAACTGCAGATGTGTTACTATTGGCCAAATTAGAGCTTTTATAAAATGGAGGATCTTTGCATTTGCAGGGCCTGCTTGGTCTCTTTCTGTGAAAGTTGCAAGATGGAGCCACGGCTCTAAGAAGTCTGGATCCCAGATGGAAGTTGATGATAAGGAAAGGTCCAGATGTCCTAACTTTGTTAATATGTATGAAGGTTTGCAGAGGGAGATAAGAAGGTCTGCGATTGCATAGTGGGGATTGGTTATAAAAGGGGGTGGGAAACGGTGTTGTAAATAATGTCGCAGAGTGTTATGCTGTTATTTGATGATGGGCTGAAGTGTGAAGCCTTGTTTGAATTGTTTATACTACCTGGGAAAATGTTGCATTACTTAGTCCTTCCAGAAGCTTGTGTAAAAACATTGTAATGGGGTACTTTTTAATTGGGTTGGGGAACTGTCAATTACTGCATAAGGTGTGATTGGCTGGTAGGGGTCAGTGGAGAGGGGAACTAGAGGTATGAAAAGGCACAAAGAACAAGTTAATTATCCTGATTACGGGTGCTATAGAGAAAGTGCAGATTTTTTAAAAAGTGTAGGAGCTCCAAGAGATAGATTGGAAGATCAGGAATACAAACTTTACCATATGAGAGATCCTTTCAAGAGTCTGAAAACAGTGGGAAAGAAGTTGTTAATTAACCTGATGGTACAAGCTTTCATGTTTTGAATGTTCTGCGGGGCGGGAGAGGGGAGAAGAGAGATGACAAGGGTCTGAATGATCCTGGATAATGTTGGCTGGCTTCCCAAAGCAGTGTGATGTGGAGTCAATGGGAGTGGGAAAGTTCGTTTGCATCACGGACTGAGTTCATTCATAATTCTCTGCAGGTCTAGGACAGAACAGTTGCCAAACCAAGCTGGGATTCAGATAGGATGTTTTTTACAGTGCCAAAGAGTCACTGGACCATTGAGTTTTTACTTTAACTTGGAATTTAGAGATACAGCATGGAAACAGACCCTTTGGCCCACCGAGGTTGCACCGATCAGCGATCACCCGTACACTAGCACTATCCTACACACTAGGGAATTTGTTTACAACTTTCGGAAGCCAATTAACCAACAAACCTGTACCTTTTTTTGAATGTGGGAAGAACCCATGCGGTCACAGGGAGAATGTACAAACTCCATACAGGTAGTAGCCGTAGTCAGGTTCGAACTCGGGTATCTGGTGCTGTTAGGCAGCAACTCTACCGCTACGCCACTGCGCCGCTCTTAAATATAGTCATACAGCGTAGAATCAGGCCCTTTGGCCCAGCGTCCGCACCAACCAAGATGCCCCATCTAAGCTAATCCCATTTTTCCACAGTTGCCCCATATCCCTCTAAATCTTTCCTATCCATGTACCTGTCCAAGTGTCCATCATAGCACCTGTCGCAACAACGTCCTCTGGCTGCTCGTTCCATGTACATTCCAGCCTCGGAGTGAAAAAGTTGCCCTTGAGGTTCCTATTAAATCTTGTCCCACTCATCACAAAACCTGTGTCCTCTGGTTCCTGATTCATCTATTTTGGGTAAAATACTTTGTGCAGTTACCCCCTAAATATTCCCCTCATGACTTTGTACCCCTCTATAAGATCATCCCTCAGCCTCCTGCGCTTCAAAGGAAAAAGTCCTAGCCTGCCCAACCTCTCCCAATAGCTCACCCCCTCAGGTCCTGGCAACATCCTTGTAAATCTTCTCTGCACTCTTTCCAGCAGCACCGTGGCATAGCAGTAGATTGCGGCCTTACAACAGCGCCAGAGATCTGGGTTTGATCGTGACTACTGGTGCTGTTTTTACAGAGTTTTCACGTTCTCCCTGTGACCGCGTGGGTTTCCTCCGGGTGCTCCGGTATCTTCCCACATTCTAAAGATGTGCAGTTTTATAGGTTAATTGGCTTCTGTAAATTGTTCCTAGTGTGTAGGATAGAACTAGTGCAGGAGGTGTTCGTTGGTCGACACCGACCCAATGGGCCGAAGGGCCTATTTCCACACTGTATCTTTAAACTAAACTAAACTAAACTAAACTAAACTTTATGAGTCTTTCCCGTAGCAGAAAGACCAAAACTGGACACAATACGTCAAAGTGCGGCCTCAACAACATCTTGTACATCTGTGGAAATTGGTAAGAGTCATTGGGGACATGTCATACTGTACGTCTAATGACATTTTGCCACACCTCGTATGTAGCAGGTTCAACCATGCAGCATTCCTACATTGTTCCACGGGAAGAACCTTCTTGGATTTCTATGCTCCTGCTGTAGACATACCCTTGTTGAAACATTTTTTTCACCCCAGAGGCTCTTTGCCTCGTGACAGAACATTATTTTATCTCTCTGACTTACAACAGATGTTGAATGCTCCTTTAAACTGTGTGAATATTTCTGCTATAATGTGAATCCACCTCTTTAAGCAACTGTGCATATAATGAGGCATGACCTGTGGCTCTTGGCCTGAAATCACAGATAATTAGTGGATCACAGAATTTGGCAAATTAACATGGGTCTTTACAGAATTATTATTTTTTGTGTTGCAAGGAGCTTAAAGTGAAGATGAAATATTGTTTCTTAATGGGTCCCATTCCCTATTCACTGTCTGTGTCTTTCATTCATTACTTCTGACAATGGAACTCTGCCAGTAATTTGTCAAAACTTGGCCTCTCTGGAGACTAGTGTGCGCTAGGGTGAAGTGAAACCCCGCTGATAAATTAAAGCGATGGCAATTGATTTAATATTTTCATGGCCACAACACATTCCATCAGCAACAATGAGTCAAACCATTAGTAAAGATGGATGAACTTCAAGGTCGCTGAGTTCAAGTTAATTAAAAAGCGTTTGTGTTGCATGGTGGGTAGGTTGCTACAGTAGACCTTCAATTCTCCCAAGGGCTCAAAGATGTCCTGACTAATACTTCTCACCCTGGAGGTTAACGTACATGATCTAGTCATTCATTTGTTTTATTTTAGTTTGGTTTAGCTCAGTTCATTTTCACGTGTGCCTAGGTACAATGAGGAGCTTATTTGTTGCATGGTATCCAGTCAGCGGAAAGACAATACATGATTACCATCAAGCCGTCCACAGTGTATAGATACAGGATAAAGGGTACAATGTTTGGTGCGAGATAAAGTCCAGTAAAGTCTGATTAAAGATAGCTCGAATGTCTCCAATGAGGTAGATGGGAGATCAGGCCCACTCTCTGGTTGTTGATGGGACGGTACAGTTATTCAAGAAGGAACTGCAGATGCTGGAAAATCAAAGGTAGACAAAAGTGCTGGAGAAACTCAGCGGGTGCGGCAGCATCTATGGAGCGAAGGAAATAGGCAACGTTTCAGGCCGAAACCCTTCTTCAGACTGAAGAATGGTTTCGGCCCGAAACGATGCCTATTTCATTCGCTCCATAGATGCTGCCGCACCTGCTGAGTTTCTCCAGCACTTTTGTCTACCTAGGACGGTTCAGTTGCTTAATTACAGCTAGGAAGAAGCTGTCCCAAAATCTGGAGGTGTGCGTTTTCACACTTCAGTACCTCTTGCCTGATGGGAGAGGGGAGTAGGAGTGACCGGGTTGAGACTGGTCCTTGATTATGCTGGTGGCCTTGCCGAGGCAATGGGAGGTGTAGATGGAGTCAATGGAAGGGAGGTTGGTATGTGTGAAGGTGTGGGCTGTGTCCACAATGCTCTGCAATTTTTTTTGCACTCTTGGATGCAGATCAGATTGTTTTAGGTAGAGACGCTACCTCACAGCGCCAGAGACCCAGATTCGGTTCCAAACATGGGTGGTGTCTGTGTGGAGTTTGTACATTCTACCCGATCTATTCCATTCATCAATTATACACTTCTATCTGGTCTCTCCTCAGCATTCAGTGCTCCAGAGAAAGCAATCCACGTCTGTCCAACCGTTCCTTATTAATGATATCCGCCCACCAATCCTGGTTAACCTCCTCTGCAACCTCTCCAATTAATCACAAGAAGCTCCTTGCAAATCCTGGAAATTGATATGGAAAATCTTCCAAGTCAGAGCCAAGTATTCTGCCAACTAAATCACATGCTGAGATTATCCTAAATCATCCCTCTTGACAATCAAGAGTGACTCCTAAAGGGCCTGTCCCACTTACGCAATTTTTTTGGCAAATGCTGGCACCCGTCATAGTCGCTGTAGGTGGCCAAAAACTTTCAACATGTTGAAAATCCAGCGGCGACCAGAAAAAGGTCCGACTCTTTGGGCGACTACTCACGACCATACAGGCGTCACCCCGCGACATGTGTGTATGGTTATGAGTAGTCGCCTAAAGAATCGTACCTTTTTCTGGTCGCCACTGGATTTTTAACATGTTGAAAATATTCGGCCACGTGCTGCAACTATGACGGTGCCGGCAAGTCACCGAGAAAATCGCGTAAGTAGGGCAGGCCCTTAAACATACCCAATATACAACTATAAACACTATTCACATTATTCCCTTTATCGTGTATTTGCACACTGAGGATGGCTCAATTGTAATCATTTATTTCCACTGACTGGTTACCGCACAACAAAAGCTTTTCGCTGTACCTCGGTACATGCGACAATGATCTAAACTCAAATGCAAACTATAATGTTATCTTGGACGATTTTATCAGAAATAATTGCTCTAATTTCCGTCTTCTCTCATTTAAATTCTTCCCTTCCTGTTCTGACAATTTGGCTTACTGTGATATGATTTTCTAGGCTAATAGAATTCATTCTATTTCTAATGTTATTTAGTTCAATTAATCGCCCCATTCCCTTCATCGTATTCCCTTCTCTATCTGTGTGATCTTCATTTCTCTGAATGAGTGCAACTACAAGCGCTCTCAAGAGACTCCACTCCATCTGAGACAAAGTAACCTGCTTCATTGGTACTCTATTCATTCATTCCTTTCACTATCAGTGCTCAGCGGATGAAGTGCATTTTATCGGGATGCATCACAGTATTGTTTGGGAACAGCTCCATCCAATTCCGCAAGAAATTGCATGCTGTTGTGGATGTAGCCCAGACCATCATGTAAACCAACCGCCCTTCCATCAACTCCATCTACACTTCACGCTGCCTCGACAAGGCCACCAGTATAATCAAGGATGTGTCTCACCCCGGTCACTCCCTCTTCTCCCCTCTCCCACCAAGCAAGAGGTACAGAAGTGTGTAAACGTATATATCCAGATTCAGGGACAATTACTTCCCAGCTGTTATCAGGCAACTGAACCATCCTACCACCAACTAGAGGGCGCACTTGACTTAACATCTGCCTTATTGGAGACCTTCGAACTATCTTTAATCGGATATTACTGGACTTTATCTTGCACTAATCTTTATCCTGTATCTGTACACTGTGAACGGCTTGATTATAATCATGTATAGGTCATAAGTTCAGAAGTTGAGAAGTTATAGGTTCAGAATTAGGCCATTCGGCCCATCGTCTACTCTGCCATTCAATCATGACTAATCTATCTCTTCCTCTCAATCCCATTCTCCTGCTTTCTCCCCATAACCTGTAACACCCATACTGATCAAGAATCTGTCCCTCGCCACCTTAAAAATATCCATTGACTTGGCCTCCACAGCCTTCTGTGGTATTGAATTCCACAGATTCACCATCCCTTGACTAAAGAGAGTCCTCCTCATCTCCTCTCTATAGGTATGTCCTTTTATTCTGTGGCTATGGCCTCAAACCTAGACTCCCCCACTAGTGGAAACATCCTCTCTACAGCCACTCTATCCAGGCCTTTCACTGTTCAGTACGTTTCAACGAGGCCCCTCTCAACCTTCTAAACTCCAGCATGTACAGGCCCAGTGCCGTCAAACGCTCATCATATGTTAACTCAATCATTCCTGCTCTTTTCATTGACTGGATAACACACAATAAAAAAGCTTTTCACTGTACCGCGGTACATGACAATAATAATAAATGATACTAAACAATATGTACCATCTACAAAATACACTGCAGTTTATTGCCCAGGCAACTCCGACAGCACCTCACAAACCCACAACCACTAACACCAGGAAGGTCAAGGGCAGCAAATAAGTCAAGAGTCATGGTTGTTTTATTGTCGCATGTCCCAAAACAGAACAATGAAATTCTTACTTGCAGCAGCGTAACAGATATGTGAACATAATCTGTAAGCTCCATAATAAACAAAAAAAGTTCAGTACATATTATTTGTTTTTCCAGAGCACAGGAGGTTGAGGGGTGATGTGACAGAGGCTCTAGAATAATGAGGGGGATAGCACAGTGAGCAACACAGTGGGTCAGCTGGTAGAGTTGCTGCGTATCCATCTAAAAGAGACACAGTAGTGCAGGAGGTAGAGCCACTGCCTCACATTGCCAGATACCCAAGTTCAATCCTCACCTCAGGTGCTGTCTGTGTGGAGTTTGCACGTCCTCCCTGCGCGACAGGGTGGGTTTCCTCCAGGTGCTCCGCTTTCCTCCCACATTCCAAAGATGTGCTTTTTTGCAGGTTAATTCCTGTCTGTAAATTGCCTCCAGTGTGTAGAGAGTGGATGAGAAAGTGGGATAACATAGAACTAGTGTGAACTGGTGATCGATCAATGGTCGGCATGGACTCTGCTGGCTGAAGACCCTGTTTCCATGCTGTATCTCTGAGCTAAACTGATGTATTCTGCCAACTAAACCACAGGCTGATATTGTCCCAATTTTTTCCGCTCCACAATCAAATCAAAGGCTATGACGCTTTGTGTAGTTGAATAGCCTGTTGACACAGCCATGTAGCCACAGGTATAATGACAACTTGGTGGACAAGCTTAATGTACTCATTACCGTTTACTAGCTTCAGGAAATTAGGGTAAAACAGTTCTTAACTCGAAGAGTTTTAATTACAAGCAAATTACTCACCAAGGAAACAATAATCAGCAGGTACTTAAAGCAAATTTGGTTTGTCTTTTGCAATTAGTAAATAGCTGTATATTTATGTAAAGTTGTGTTATTTTGAGCTCAATCCCTGGTTGTTAATCATGTGTGGGCTGAAGTTTCAGATTAATCCTGAACTCCTTTAATATTCGACAGCTGAATCAATCTCCCTTTGAGCGTATTCTGAACTCTGAAAAAGTCTGAACATCATTCAAAACAGATTTCTCCAGCTGATGGCATAGACAGGACATCAGTTTGAGATCTCAGCTAAAATAACTATTTCACAGAGCAAAATGCTCTGGAACGCTGGGGGGTGCAGGGTGACTTCATAGAAGTATATCGCAACTCTATCGCTGTGCCACTGAGGCACCCAGCTCCAGTTTCTTGGAGAGTCAGGGATGGGTCAGTCCCTGGACCTCCTCACCCACCCGTCTCCTCATGTTGGGCAGTAGTGAACTGGCAAGGTGACCACACAAGGACAGTACGTAGAGCAAAAATCATGGCACGTGGAAGTGAATTCAACCACAAGGATAACCGGTTGGACAAACCTTCGGTCAGCAGGGTTGTGGATTTGTTCCTGGAGAACTGAGCACCACTTTCTGTCTGACATTTCAGCACCATATTCTGCATCGTCAGAAGAACAGATAGCGTCTTTTACCAGAACAGAGAGAGTAGGGGCATCAAGAACCAGAGGTCATAGGTTTAAGGTGAGAGGGGAAAGATTTAACAGGAACCTGAACGGTAACTTTCTTTACACAAAGGGTGGTGGGTGAATGGAACAAGCTGCAGAGGAGGCAAGTACTCTCACAACGTTTAAAAAACATTTGGACAGGTTCATGGATATTAGTTCATTGGTTAGTTTATTGTGACGTGTACCGAGGTGCAGTGAAAAGCTTATTTGCATTGCGTGCTATCCTGTCAGACGAAAGACTATACATGATTACAATCAACATTGTATAGGATAAAGGGAATAACGTTTAGAGCAAGATAAAGTCCAGTGAAGTCCGGAGGTTTCTCGACCCGAAATGTTACCCATTCCTTCTCTCCAGAGATGCTGCCTGTCCTGCTGAGTTACTCCAGAAATTTGTGTAAATTTCCAATTAAAGATAGTTTGAGGGTCTCCAATGAGGTAGATGGTAGGTCAAGCCCACTCTGGATAGGTTTAGGACTGGTCAGGATAGGTTTGGAGGGATATGGGCCAAATGCAGCCAGGTGGACTAGTATAGAGGGGGCTTGTTGGTTGGTATGGGCAGATTAGGCCGAAGGGCATGATTCCACGAAGTAGTGCAGAGGGAATGCGGGCAATGCAATTCTGCCGCCATCCTACTGAGCTGATATTTGATGGATTTGTCCTAGTGACTTAATGTCTCCCTGGTAGAAAGCCTATATATCACTTGTATATATAACAGTTATCTTGACTATGAATCAGAGGAAAGCATCCTTGCCACTGGCAGAATTTAATGGGTTTAGTTTAGTGTAGAAATACAGTGCAGAAATAGGCGATTCGGCCCACTGAGTCAGCAACGATCAGCAATCCCCTCACACTAACATTCTCCTACACACACCAGGGACAATTCACAATTTTACCAAGCCAATTAACCTACAAACCAGCACATCTTTGGAGTGTGGGAGGAAACCAGAGCACCCAGGGAAAGCTCATGCAAGTCACGGAGAAAACATACAAACTCCGTACAGACGCCACCCATAGTCTGGATCAAAGCCGGGTCCACAGTACCACCCCGTTTAAGAACCACTCTAGTGACATGAGCACAGAATCCATGATCCAGCAGTGATGCACATGTGGGGTGAGAGAGACATGCAGCTCCAACAGTGTAACAGTTAGAGAGCTAGCAGAGCTCCTGCCTCACAGCGACAAAGACCCAGGTTCGATCCCAACCCCTGGTGCTATCTGTATGAAGTTTGCACGTTCTTCCTGTGATCACGTGAGTTTCCTCCAGGTGCTCCAGTTTAGAAACATAGAAAATAGGTGCAGGTGTAGGCCATTCGGCCCTTCGAACCAGCACCGCCATTCAATAGGATCATGGCTGATCATCCAAAATCAGTACTTTGTTCCGGCTTTCTTCCCATATCCCTTGATTCCCTTAGCCCTACGAGTTAAATCTAACTCTCCCTTGAGTTTCCTCCCACATCCCAAAGACATGCAGGTTTCTAGGTTAATTGACCTCTGTAAATTGCCCCGAGTGTGCAGGGAGTGGATGAGAAAGTGGGATAACATAGAACTAGTGTGAACGGTGGGTGGTCGATGGTCAATGTGAACTCAGTGGGCCAGTGAGCCTGTTTCCATGTAGTATCTTTCAATCTACCAATTTATCATGCGTCACTCAGTAAGCTAGGGTTCGATTCACCTGCACTCCATTATTGACATTAGATTTTGTCTCAGGATCTGATATGCTGAGAACTACATTCTGCACTCTGTATCTTCCTCTTTACTCTTCCTATTGTACTTGAGATTGACCTGATTGTATCTATGCATGGTATATCTGATCTGTTTGGATAGCATGTAAACAAAGCTTTCCATTGTACCTCGGTACATGTGACAATAATAAACCTGAACCTAAATCTAGAGTCATGGATTCATACAGTGTGAAAACAGGCCCTTCGGACTAACTTGCCCATGCCGACCAACATGTCTCATCTCATCTGCATTTAATTGGTGATGTAATAGGTGAAAGCTTTTCACTGTACCTCGCTACATGTAACAATAAACTAAACTAAACCAACACATGAGGCTCAAAATGCCAACAGCAGAATTTGTAGCTCATATTTTGTTTACTGGTAATTCCAAGATGCAGAAACCTCCCATCGTTCTAAACAGCTGCAGAGAGGAGCGTTGTCTCTGGCTAGTGATGGTGATTTACATCTCGTTAGCATGCACAGCCTAATTGGCGTTAGGTTTAATCTCTTAAGAAGCCCTCACACTTCCAGGTCAGGATAAATCTGATCAAAAATACATAAACTGCCCAGCATACCACCTCTACCCCACCACACCACTCTCCCTCTAGAGCAGTTTAGTGAGTGAGTTACTAGAAAATGAATAATACTTGACTTGTTCAGTGCTTTGAGCCAATGTGCACTCAAATGGAAATCTACCACTTACCAGAGAGGAACGATGCTGCAAGCTGCTTACTTGATCCTAAAAACTGGCTTGCTTCTGTCGCTAGTGTATAAATGAGGGCACTTGTAACTCCTCTCTGCCTGACACTGGGCAGCTTAATGCCTCTGCCATCATTATTCCCACTTGTCAGGCTTTTCAACTATTCAACTGCGGTGAAAAGCTAGTGGCTGCAGCACGTGCCGTTTTAATTATTCATTGCTGAATGTGTGTGTGTGTCTTTGACAAAAAGTATTGGTAACCCTACCTAGACTCAAAGGCACAATAGAGACACAAGGAATGGCAGATCCTTTCTGCACCGTTGGAATCTTGCTACCAGTGCACACTGCCCTAGGATTTGGCTGCTATGGAAAGGAGACAGTTGCCCAAATCTATAGGGAGTCTGGATTTGGAGCACAGAACACAGAACACAGAACACAGAGCACAGAGCACAGAGCACAGAGCACAGAGCACAGAGCACAGAGCACAGAGCACAGAGCACAGAGCACAGAACACAGAACACAGAGCACAGAACACAGAGCAATGAACACAGAACATAAAACATCTATATACTTAAAAGTCTGATCTCGGGTGTGTATTTATTTGTGTGTGTGTGTGTTTGTGTATAATCACATCTTCTCGAAAAAACGTTGCGCTAAAGGTAATTTTTTTACATATTCCGGTAGAGATTTTCCCCGTGGAGTCCAAAAACACCTTATCTGAAAATCTCATGCTTTGTTTCTCGAGTTATTACTGAAAATGTTCAAAAATATGACAAAACTTTGAATTTAAAAACGACTGTCTTTCGCTGATGACGTCACAATGGGTCTGCGTGCCCTTCTTCCTCGCACTGCGAATGACGTCAACCCCCCCGACCTCTCCCTCCTCCCCCCCCCGTTATTCAAGACTCTGCCCGTCCTCCCGCTCCAAAAAACACAGAAAGAACAAGCAAGTTTGGCCCGCCAAGCTCGCCGGGCGCCCCGCTCGCCGAGTCCACGACCCCCACTCTTTGCCCTCGTTCAGGGGACGGGACTGAACTGTCAGGTCCTCGGGTCGGGTCCACGGGTCAGGTCCTTGAGTTGGGTCCTCTCTCTCTGCCCTCCCTCTCTCTGCCCTCCCTCTCTCTGCCCTCCCTCTCTCTGCCCTCCCTCTCTCTGCCCTCCCTCTCTCTGCCCTCCCTCTCTCTGCCCTCCCTCTCTCTGCCCTCCCTCTCTCTGCCCTCCCTCTCTCTGCCCTCCCTCTCTCTGCCCTCCCTCTCTCTGCCCTCCCTCTCTCTGCCCTCCCTCTCTCTGCCCTCCCTCTCTCTGCCCTCCCTCTCTCTGCCCTCCCTCTCTCTCTCTCTGCCCTCTCTCTCTCTCTCTCTGCCCTCCCTCTCTCTGCCCCCCTCTCTCTCTCTCTGCCCTCTCTCTCTCTCTCTGCCCCTCTCCCTCTCTCGCCGCGCCTGCGAGTTGGGGGTATGCGCTGAGCGGATAGGGCGAGTGATGGGGTAAAAGGAGCGAATGAATAATATGAATATCATATCAAGGGGGCTGGTTAGTGTGTGTGTGTGGGGGGTGGTTAGTTTGTGTGTGACACCGCAGGCCGCCCCCCCCCCCCCTGCAACTGTACGTTGAGACGGGACCTCCCACTTAGTCTAGTAAAATATAAAACATAGAACATAGAACATAGAACATAGAGCAGCTCAGCATGACTCTCTGTGTAAAAAATCTTACCCCACACCTCATCTGTCAACTATCTCCCTCTCACATTAAAGCTATGCACTCTGGTCTTTGACATTACCACCCTGGGAAAAATAATCTATCTAACCTTTCTCTACCTCTCTTAATGTTATATACAGTACATTTATCAGGTCTTCCCACAGCATCTGTTGCTCCAGAGGGAAACAAAATCCAACGTTTAACATGTGCATCTTTATACACCATGCAATCTATCCAAATAAAAATACATGGAACAAGGCTTAAAGGTTCTATTTCTCTGTGTTTTCATGCATCCCTTCATAATATTTTTCATGATATCGCATTAACACTCTGTTGCGGAAGTAAATGTTTCATTCCAACCTAACACATGGTATTTTGAGATTGCACACTGCGATTCACTAATGAAGCTGTTGTAACATTAAGTTAGCTTATTGTATGTGTCTGTCAGTTCAATGGTATTGCTTGGTTGAAATAACTTGGAACTAAGCAGGGCGGCACAGCGATAGAGTTGCTGCATTAAAACGCCAGAGACCCGGGTTCGATCCTGACTATGGGTGCTGTCTGTATGGAGTTTGTACGTTCTCCCCGTGATCAAGTAGGTTATCTCTGAGTGCTCCGGTTTCCTCCCACACTTCCAAGACGTCCAGGTTTGTAGGTTAATTAGCTTCATTAACATTGTAAATTGTCCCTAGTGTGTAGGTTAGTATATGGGGTGATCGCTGGTCAGCAGAGACTCGGGGGGCCGAAGGGCTTGTTTCGACGCTGTATCTCTAAAGTCTAAAGTGTCAAGTCATGATGCATTTCTATAACACTTTGGTTATGCTGCATTTGGAGTTTTGTTGCAGTTCTGCATGCCCCATTTCAGAAAGGATGAGGAGGTATGGTGAAGGGTACACAGGAGGCTAAGCAGAATGATGAATGGATTGGGTATTGGCTAAAGGGAGAGGTTGGACAAGTTTGGTTTGTTATTTGTGAAACACCGGAGGTTGAGGGGAGACCTGATAGACGTATAGATACAAAATCATGAGAGGCATAAATAGGATAGTCAAACCTTTTTCACAGGATGGAAAGATAGAGGGCACAGCTTTAAGGTGTGAGATGGCAGAGTTTAAAGGAGTTGTGCGTGGCAAGTTTTTAAGACAGTGGGTGGTGGGTGGGAGACCGACGCAGTCACAGGGAGAACGTACAAACCCATAGTCAGGATCGAACCCGGGTCCCTGGCGCTGTAAGACAACAACACTACCACTGTAAAGTTTGTGATAAAGTGCCGATGTGATGCACCATTTATAGCTGTTTCAGTGGTAACAGTTTGAAATGACTTTGCTTCATACCAGTGTTAGTCTTTCACTGTGAATCTTAGTCAACAGCTTGTCATTAAATATAAGAAGAGCAAGCTTTAACTTATGCCTTACCTTACATGCTGTCGCAAGATATATTAGAACCAATTATCTACTAATGAAGCGTTGTTGCTCTTGTCAGAAATGTAGCAGTCTCTTTGAGTACAGCAAACTTCATCAAACAGCTACAAGTGAATAACCAAATGTCAGAAATATTTGACCAGGCTAGAGGGAGACAATTTACCTGCTGCTCTACAATTTAACACTTTGGGATAGACACAAAGTCTGGAGTAGCTCAGCGGGTCAGACAGCATTTCTGGAGAAAAAGGATGGGTAACGTTTCAGGTCAGAACCCTTCTTCAGATGAAAGTATAGGCAAGGGAACTGGAGTTAAGAAAAAGCCAGAACAAAACAGGGCCGGCAACAGATCCTCCAATTTGCATGTGGCCTCACCCTGACAGTGGAGGAGGCCCAGGACAGAAAGGAGAGTATGGGAATGGGAATGGGAAGTTAAAATGTTTGGCAACCGGGAGATCATGTAGACTTTGGGATTATTTATTTCAGAGCCTCAACAGGATCTTGGTTTACTCTTTCATCTACAAGGTAGTAGTTTTCTCAAGAGTCAAGAGCGTTTAAATGTCATATGTATTGGTCATGGAACAATTAAATTATTACATGCTGCAGCTTACCATCCTGTTAATACAGACAAGTGCATAACAATCAATAATACAATGAATTAATAACCACAATACTAGGTAATCATATTAGTGCATAGCCGGTCAGTTGTGCAACCAAAGAAACATTCCATAGATTCCATAGAAGATCATCGTTGCTGAGGTTTACTGTTGTGCAGTGTTCCAGAGCCTGATGGTTGTCGGGAAGAAGCTGTTCTTTAACCTGGTGGTCATGGTTTTCAGGCTTTTGTACCTTCTTTTGATTGTAGTAGTGAGATGAGAGCATGAGTAAGGTAGGGTGTCTTTGATGATATTGTCTTGCAGTTAAGATAGCCACAAAATGCAGGAGTAATGCAGTGGGTCAGGCAACGTCTCTGGAGAAAAGGAATAGGTGACGTTTCAAGTCGGAACCCTTCAGCAGTCTTGCAGTTATACTGAAGATACAAGGAACTGCAGATGTTGGAACCTTGAGCAAAATGCAAAGTGCAGGAGGAATGAGATATTGACAGACAATTTTAGTCAGAACCCTTCTTCAGACCCTTCTTCTACAATCTGAAAAAGGATCCCGACCCAAGTGTAACTTGTCCATTCCTTCCAAACATCACTCCGCAACAACCCAGATTGGGTTATCAAACCCGCCGACAAGGGAGGTGCCGTGGTAGTCTGGCGCGTCGATCTCTACAAAGCTGAGGCCACGCGCCAACTCTCGGACACCTCCTCCTACTTACCCCTGGACCATGACCCCACTGACGAGCACCAGGCCACCATCTCCAGCACCATCACCGACTTCATCCACTCCCACGCCCTGCCCGACCGAGCCTCCAACCTCATCGTTCCCCAGCCCCGCACGGCCCGATTTTACCTTCTCCCCAAAATCCACAAACCCGATTGTCCCGGTAGACCCATTGTCTACCGGGGAGCCGCCATCTTGGAGGAACGGCTGCTAAACAGCAGCCGTCCGTCAAATTCACTGTTTCTTTAGTTTTAGTGTTTTTTATTTCTTTGTTTGTTTGGGGTTTTTTGACTTTTAATGTGGGGGGGTAAGGGGGAAACTATTTCTAGGTCCCTACCTGGTCGGTGAGGCAGCTTTTTCTCCAGGCTGCCTCGTTGACCCGTCGACCCGTCCTCGTGGCCTACCAGCGGGCATGGAGCGCCGTTTCCTGACGGGGACCGCCCAGCACCTTCAGCTTCGGTGGTGGCACAGCGCTGGAGCGCTATCGGGGAGCGTAGCGGGCGATGCCTTGCCTGGGTCGCCGCGCTGGATCGACGCGCTGGAGCTCCGGTGAGCTGGACCGCCGACTTCAACACCTCCGGGCTGCGGGACTGCGGAGCGACCAGCTGCGGGCGGCGGCGCCGACTCCAACATCGGGAGCCTCGTGGCTCCGAATGAGCGCGGCCCTGTCGGCTTCAGGTGCCATGGACTCCGCTGGGAAACCGGCCGTTCCAGACGCTCCGAGGACTCTCCCGACGGCCAGGAACATCGGGCCTCCGTAGAGGCAACTGTGGAGGCCTCATTGGGCCTGACTCTGGGGAGAACTGGGTTGGGGACTGGACATTGTGCCTTCCCCCACAGTGGTAACCATTGTGGGGGGATGATTTTGTGTGCTGTGCCTGTGCCTGTGCCTGTCAGTCCGTGTACAAGATGGCGGTCGGAGGGGAGAGTGGACGCTGGCGCGAATTGGTCGCCGCTGCTCTCTCCTCAAATTGTGTTTCTTATTTTCTTTTGGTGCTTTTGAAATTGAATTCTGTCCTTGATTTGTGTACTGTGGTGTTTTTTTATTTAATTTATTCCGATTATGTGTTTTTTTGTTTTGTTGTGATTCTATGCATGGTAAGGTGTACTTGGGTTTTAGAAAGGCGCCAGTAAATAAAATGATTATTATTATTATTATTGTCTCTGCCTGTTCGTGCCCCACCAAACTCATCTCCACCTACCTTGACTCCATCCTATCCCCCTTGGTTAAATCCCTCCCTACCCATGTTCAAGACACCTCAGACACTCTCCGTCATCTCCGCGCATTCCACTCTCTAGGCCCTCACCCCCTCATCTTCACCATGGACATCCAGACACTCTACACCTCCATCCCCCACCAGGATGGTCTCAAAGCCCTCCGGTTCTTCCTCGACCAGAGAAGCAACCTATACCCTGCCACTGACACCCTCCTCCGCCTAGCGGAGCTGGTCCTTACCCTCAACAACTTCTCATTTGACCTCCCATTTCCTCCAAATACAAGGCGTAGCTATGGGCACACGCATGGGCCCCAGCTACGCCTGCCTCTTTGTCGGGTACGTAGAACAATCCTTGTTCAAAACGTACCAGGGCCCCATCCCCGACCTCTACCTCTGTTACATCGATGACTGCTTTGGTGCCACCTCCTGCACCCACACACAACTGACTGACTTCATCCGCTTCACCACCAACTTCCATCCGGCACTCAAATACACCTGGACCATTTCCGACACTTCCCTACCATTCCTTGACCTCACTATCTCCGTCGCAGGTGATAGACTTCTTACCGACATCCACTACAAACCTACCGACTCCCATGGCTATCTGGACTACACTTCTTCCCACCCTGCTTCCTGTAAGGACTCCATCCCCCACTCCCAATTCCTCCGTCTACGCCGCATCTGCTCCCAGGATGAGGCGTTCCACACCAGGGCATCCGAAATGTCCTCATTCTTCAGGGAACGGGGGTTCCCCTCCTCCACCATAGATGAGGCTCGCACTAGGGTCTCTGCCATACCCCGCAACACTGCTCTCTCTCCCCATCCCCCCCACTCACAACAAGGGCAGAGTCCCCCTAGTCCTCACCTTTCACCCCACCAGCCGTCACATACAACAAGTGATCCTCCGTCAGTTTCGCCACCTCCAACGTGACCCCACCATTCGCCACATCTTCCCATCTCCCCCCATGTCTGCCTTCCGCAAAGACCGCTCCCTCCGTAACTCCCTTGTCAATTCTTCTCTTCCCCCCTCCCCGGGTACTTTCCCTTGCAACCGCAAGAGATGCAACACTTGTCCCTTCAACTCCCCCCTCGACTCCATTCAAGGACCCAAGCAGTCGTTCCAGGTGCGACAGAGGTTCACCTACATCTCCTCCAACCTCATCTATTGCATCCGCTGCTCTAGATGTCAGCTGATCTACATCGGTGAGACCAAGCGGAGGCTTGGCGATCGGTTCGCCGAACACCTCCGGTCGGTCCGCAATAACCAACCTGACCTCCCGGTGGCTCAGCACTTCAACTCCCCCTCCCATTCCGTATCTGACCTCTCTGTCCTGGGTCTCCTCCATGGCCACAGCGAGCAACACCGGAAATTGGAGGAAATGCACCTCATATTCCACTTGGGCAGTCTACATCCTGGGGGCATGAACATTGAATTCTCCCAATTTTGCTAGCCCTTGCTGCCTCCTCCCCTTCCTCAGCCCTCTGGTTGTCTCCTCCCATCCCTCAGCCCTCGGGCTCCTCCTCCGCCTTTTTCCTTTCTTCTCTCCACCCCCTATCAGTCTGAAGAAGGGTTTCGGCCCGAAACGTTGCCTATTTCCTTCACTCCATAGATGCTGCTGCACCCGCTGAGTTTCTCCAGCATTTTTGTGTACCTTCCAAATATGCTGTCTGACCTGTTGAGTTTTTCCTTGTGTTTTTCTTGCATTTTTTATTATGCTGCTCACATTCCTTTCAGGGAATCTAAATCCGGGGTTACAGGTTAATATTGTATATGGTGATTGCTGCAATATGTGCAAACAATCTGTGCAACAGCCCACAAATAAAAGCAGTGCAAGATAATTACTGCCCACATGTCACAAAGATTATTCCATCAGACCATTGAATCCTTTCTCTAAAGAACAGATAAAGCCTGGATTTTTTTTCTCAAAAAATAAACTTTATTCAGAATTAAAAAAACAAAAACAAAAACACTGTGAAAACTCTTCATCCATGCTCAGTGTCTATACATCCATTAGTGTCATACTCAGTGAGTGGTGTTTGCGCCTATCTTTGAACAAAACACCCTTGCCACCCATGTGGCCCCCTGGGATGATATCCCTTCCTTTGTTTGAGGGGTATCCCCATTGGATTCTGAATGCAAGACATTGCAGAGAACAAGCTGCCAGAGGAGATAGTTGAGGCTGGGACTATCCCAACGTTTAAAAAAAAGTTAGACAGGTACATGGATAGGACAGGTTTGGAGGGATATGGACCAAGATGGGACTAGTGTAGCTGGGACATGTTGGCCGGTGTGGGCAAGTTGGGCTGAACTGGCCTGTTTCCACACTGTATCTCTCTATGATTCTATGACTCCATGACGCTATGAATCAACAGCAGGGCGAGTAGTTATTCTAGTTATTCCAGATATGAAAAAAAAAGATTGATACAAAAGGATTGAAGAGTTGTGTATTGTTTAATTCAGTTTAGTTTTGATTCACGTGTACCGGGATACAGTGACAAGCATTTTTATTGCCTGCTATCAGGTCAGCAGAAACACTATGCATGATTATAAACGAGCTGTCCATGGTGTACAGATGCAGGATAAAGGGAATAATGTTTAGGGAAAGATAAAGTCCAGTAAAGCCCAATTAAAAATAGTCTGAGGGTCTCCAATGAGGTAGATAGTTCAGGACCTCTCTCGAGTTGTTGATAGGATGGTTCAATTGCCTAATAAGAGCTGGGAAGAAATTGTCCCTGAATCTGGAGGTGTGCGTTTTAACACATCTGTACCTCTTGCCTGATGGGAGATGGGAGAAAGGAGTGTGACCGGGGTGAGACTCGTCCTTGATTGTGCTGCTGGCCTTGCCAAGGCAGCGTGAAGTGTAGATGGAGTCAATGGAAGGGAGGTTAGTTAGCTTGATGGCCTGGGCTGCATCCACAATTCTCTGCGATTTCTTGCGGTCTTAGATGGAGCTGGTCCCAAACTATGCTGTGATGCATCCCGATAAAATGCTCTCCACGGCTCTCAATATAGCGGACCATCGGCAGTAACCGACACTATTCCCTCCCCCCCAAGGCTCATAATAACAAGGGTTTACTGTGTAGGTCTAAGGAAAGGGTGCAACGTGAGCAGATGATGTTGATCTTGTAACAAAGTGGTGAATATATTCACTCGAGTAAGCCTTTATCTGTGCTTATGCATTTGCATTCCACACGGCACTTCAGGGTTACAGGATGGAACAGAATACTTCAGAAAGATTGTCATTTCTGTACCTTAAATCTATGTTCATATTCAGTGCAGAAAGAAAGGTCAGTGCCCTTGATGTGATGAGTTTAAGCACAATGATGTGAAAGCTAAAGGTTTTAATTTTGTGCCTCTGTAGTCGTGACTTCCTAATGCAAAAGTGTCTGAAATGTGACAAAGGAATAAGTAATTAAAGCTCTGCAAAGTTAGAATTAAGTACGAGGAGAATGTTCCCTACATACAGAGAATGAAGGGTATCAGAGTCAGCAAGAGGCTTGTTATAAAAAGTGTACAGGTTGCTGAATGTCATTCATTTCCTCGAAGCTACATGGTGCTTTGCATGTATAAGTATTGTGAGAGAAGTTAAACTTTAAAAGAATCTTTGCTCGACCAAAATGTAGAAACAAGGAACTTCAAATGCTGGTTTACAAAAAAAAAGGACACGTCAGTCTGAAGCAGGTTCCTAATCTGAAAAGTAATCTAACCATGTTCTCCAGAGATGCTGCCTGATCCACTGAGTTACTCCAGAAATTTGTGTTCTTCTTAGTTTGACCAAACCAAAATTATTCATTTTAGCTTTTTTTTTGAGATGCAGCATGTGGTGACAGGCCTTTCGGCCCACCGAGTCCATGCCAACTGAATTGGCATTGTGGGTTAGTCCCATTTGCCCACATGTGGTCAAGTACCTCTAAACCCTATTTATCCATTTATCTGTCCACTTGACATATACAGATCAAATACATTAGAATGGCAACCTGACAGCATCATGTAATTCTCTAATGGTTAGCTTCAAAATAATACAGAATTATTCAATTACTTGAATGCTTGAGTTCAGGCAACTGAACCATCCTTCCAAGAACTAGAGAGCAGTCCTAAACTACTGTCTACCTAATTGAAGACTGTCTTCGATCAGACTTCACTGACTTTATCTTGCATTAAATGTTATTCATGTTATTCCCTTTATCACGTATCTCGACACTATGGACAGCTCAGTAATAATCATGTATTAACTTTCTATTGACTGGCTAACACCCAACAAAAGCTTTTCACTGCTCTTCGGTATACATGACAATAAACTAAACTCAAATTCCACAGTTTCCATGGTCGGATTTGAATCAAATTTAAGACTGATGGAGACACAAGAGTTTACAGCTGCTGGAATCCTGGCCAAAAAAAATGTGGACATGGGAATGGGAAGAGGAGTTAAAACTGGAGACACAGGGAACTACAGATAGCGATTTACAAAAAAAGACACAAAGTGCTGGAGTAACTCAGCGGGTCTAGCAGCATCTCTGGAGAACATGGATAGGTGATGTTTTGGGTCGGGACCTTTCCTCAGACTCAAAAGAGTTAAAACTGATGTTTTGAGTACTTCATTTCCTTGGAGATTAAAATGGACGGATAAAGAAAGACAGGGAAATAGTTTAACCAGATCCACAGTTCGCAACCATGTATCCCTCTTGAGATCACACCTATCTCAGCCAACAACTGGCCTACCATGAAACCACCCTGCTTATGGCAATTTGTTGCTGGCCATGATTTTTCCTTGTCTTTTCTTGCCTCTAGTCCTTTAACCGCCTCCTACCCCTCCCCCCCCCAACTCTACTTTCAGTTTGAAGAAGGCTCCCAACCCAAAATAACACCTATCCTTTTTCTACAGAAATATTGCCTAACCCACTGAGTTACTCCAACACTTTGTGTCTTCAGACTTTAGACTCTAGAGATACAGTGCAGAAACAGGCCGTTCGTCCCACCGAGCCTGCGCCGACCAGCGATCACCCCGCATCCCTACACACCAGAGACAATTGTATAATTTTACTGAAGCCAATTAACCTACATCTTTGGAATGTGGGAGGAGACTGGAGGACCTGGAGAAAACCCACATGGTCACAGGGAGAGCATTGAAACTCTGCATAGACAGCACCCCTAGTCAGGATCAAACCTGGGTGTCTGGCACTATAAGGCAGCAACTCACCCGCTTGCCACTGTGCTGCCCCGGTCAGGACCTTTCTTCAGATTCAAAAGTGTTAAAACTGTTGGTTTGAGTACAAGATCCTTCCTCAGAAATAAAAAAACAAGTGAATAAAGAGAACCAGGGAAAGAAATACCTTCTGCAAAGTGCAAACAGAAAACTGCTGGAAGAATTCAACGAGTCAGTCAGCATCTGTGGAGACAGACAGAGGAATGGTTTATTTTGTTTTGGGTCCACATACAGAGTCACAACATGAATAAACCCTCTGCCTCCAGCGATGCTGCTTGACCCACTGAGTTCCTCCAGCAGGTGTGTCTTTTGCTCCAGATGACACCGTTTGCAGTCTCTTGTGATTTAAATGACAGGATCATAACAAATCTATTCATCTTGGAGCTGATTCTCCATGGATCTGTCTAATCTTAATATCACAATGATATATATCGTCGGGGAGGAGAAATCTTATCCAGTATCCCATTTCATCTCAACACCATTAATATTGCCACGAAGCTATTGCCATATCCTACAGCTTCATCCTTCATGTTGTTGATTGTAACCATCTAACCCCATCAATTCATTTGCTGATTTTTTTTTCAGAGATACAGCGTGAAACAGGTTCTTCGGCCCAGCGAGTCTGCGCCGACCAGCGATCACCCCTTACACTAGTTTTATCCTATGCACAAGGGGACAATTTGCAGAAGCCAATTAACCTACAAACCTGCACGTCTTTGGGATGTGGGAGGAAACGTAGGTAGCACGTGGAGAAAGCCCACGCAGTCACAGGGAGAATATACAAACTACGTACAGACAACAACTGTAATCAGAATTGGGTCTCTGGTGCTGTGAGGCAGCAATTCTACTGCTGTGCCACTGTGCCCCCTGTTAGAGATGCTCAAAAAAAGAAAGACTTGCTTTTTATAGTGTGTTTTACATGGCATTCAGTTAATTTGTTCAAAGAGAAATACCCAAAAATGACATGCAAAAATGATCATAAGATTTGTACTTTATGAAGGTTTCAGAGAGTCATAGTCATTTTAGATTAGTGACTCATGTTATGAGTCATGCAGTTGTAGTTACGCCCACTAGCTTTTCAGTTATCACAGCTTGCTGCAATCCTCTTGTAAAAGTGGAACGCACAAGAGAGAAGTTGTGTAGTTAACTATGTAGTTAATAAAGTCTTTGAATCCTTATCATGGTGTGAGGCTACTGTTATTATAAGGACATCAATCGACATGGTGTCAGAAGTGGGATATGAACCCATGCCTCCAATTGGAGACCAGAAGTGTTTCCACCTGAGGAGGTTCAATGCAGGTTGCAACAGAAGCATGACATTCAGAAACAATGGTTTGTCAAGACAAGTAGGCCCCTGCCACCGCTGACCAAAGGGCAGGTGGTCCGCTTACAGACTGACAAAGGCCACGACCGTCTTGGAGTAATTTCTGGACTTGCTTCGAATCCACGATCGTATATTGTTAGTGCCGATGGCGGCACCTACAGTTGCAACAGGCAACATATTCTGTCTGTGATCGAGCCAGTTCCTCCTCCTTACTATCCACATCATACATGTTCACTTCCATCTGCATCTGGTGGTACTCGCATGCTCTTGCCAGCACAACAATCCAAGCCTGCGACAGTTCCTCTGTCCGTTCCATCTTCGCCTGCGCCACAGTCTCCTGCTTCGTCTCCAGGGACGTTGGTCCAGTCGCCCTCGGAGGTGAAGTCGCCTGCTCTTTATGGTCTCTATCGTACATGTACTGGTCGTGTTTGCAGGCCGGTCGTGAAATATCCGGACTATGTTTGACTTTCCTCCAGTCTGTCATTGATTGTGATACTTGATATACTTTAGTTTATGGGTCTGTATTGTTTTAGATTCGTTAAGAGGGTGGATCTTCTTCTTCTGTCGTATGTCTTTTAGACCTGCAGCTCCGTTGAGGCGAGCCAGGCCAACGTGTCATCGTCCAGGTCAATCAGACCTCGTTCACCATTCGGTGGCCGGTGTTTGGGGCAACTGGTGACTATGTGCTCCACTGTCTGTGTTGGGTCCCCACACACGAGGCCCCACCTCTTCACCGCTACTCCATAGCATCCTCAAGCAGTTGAGGGTTGTCCACTGCTTTCGGGACAGGACCTGGCCAGGGACCTCCATGGGGTCATTGATGTACTGGTGCAGCCTAGATGGTTCCGCTGACTTCCACTGGTCTCTCCATCTCATCTTGACCCAGGCGGCCTTAGAAGCATCAGCCGGTGTTGTGCAGAGCAGCTCTTGGGCTTGCGTGGCAAAGAGGTGCCGTGACTTGAGGCGCACTCATCGTGGTGTCTCTGTGACGATCTGATGGAGGAGGTGGGATTCACTGGTCTGTGCCTTTCGAGAGAGGGCCAGCGTGGCTGCTTCTCGTCTGATGTTGGCGAGGACGGCCAGTTGGTTTACTGTGGTGGCTCGTAGGCATCCGGAGACAGTCTGCAGGGCGCTGTTGTGGGCAGCATCCAGCTTCTTGGCGTGAGGGCTATGGCACCAGACCGGGGCGCAGTTCTCGGCGGCTGAGAACACCAGGGCCACTGTGGACATGCGCAGTGTCTTCGTCGTGGCTCCCCATGTGGTGCCGGCTAGGCGGCGTATCAGTGCAGCACGGGCGCTTGTCTTTGCCTTGGCACCTTCCAGGTGTTGTTTGAATGACAATGTTCTGTCGAACTTCACACCGAGGTACGTGGGGACGGGCTGGGACCGTAACCGGGCGTTATCCACCATGACGTTCATCTCGCGGGTTGCTTCCCTGTTGTTGAGGTGGAACATTGAAGATGTTGCCTTACCCATGCTGAGCTCAAGGCGCCAGTTCCTCAGGTATGAAGACAGGATGTTCATGTCTTCAGAGAGGCCCTCTTCTGCTGCTTCCCAGGATGGCTTACTGAGTAGGATGGCCAGGTCATCAGCATAGCCATACTTCTTTGACTGGGTTGCAGGCAGGTCATGGATGTAGATGTTGAACAGCATTGGTGCCAGCACAGAGCCCTGTGGGACGCCGTTCTTAAGTATCCTCACCCTGCTGCATTGCCCGTTGCTGGTGTGTAGCTTGAAGCTGCGGTTGCTCAGCATCTCCATGATGAAGCTCACCATGTGCTTGTCTGGGGTGGTTTCCAGAAGCTTCATGTGTAGTCCACGAAGCCAGACATTATCATATACAGCGGGGGGATGTAGACTAGAGACTCATGTTACGAGTCATGTGGTTGTAGTTACGCCCACTAGCTTTTCAGTTATCACAGCTTGCTGCATTCCTCTAGTATAAGTGGAACGTGCAAGAGAGAAGTTGTGCTTGCTATGTAGTTAATAAAGTCTTTGAATCCTTATCATGGTGTAAGGCTTCTGTTATTATAAGGACATCAATCGACAGTCATCCAGCATGAAAACAGGCCCTTCAGCCCAACTCATCCATGCCGACCAAGATGCCCCACCAGTTGCTCGCTCTTGGCCCATATCTCTTTATTTCCATATACCTGTCCAAGTGTGTGTTTTAACTACTGTCTCTAGTACATGCCTCAACTACCTCCTCTGGCAGCTCATTCCATAAAACACCCCTTTCTGAGTGAAAAGGATGCTCCTCAGGTTTTTACTCAATCTTGCCCTTCTTGCCATAAACCGATGTCCTCTGGATCTTAATTGCCCTAGCCTGGGTATGACTGTGCATTCATCCTATCTATTCACCACATGAGTTTATACACCTCTCCACATAATGACTGGAATTCATGAAAAAAAAAAAACATGTGATGATGAAAATCTAAAATGGAACCAGAAAATGCTGGAAATATTCAGCGGGTCAGGCAGCATCTGTGGGAAGGGGTATAGAGTGAACATTTCAGGTCAATTATACTTTGTCAGAGGAGAGGGTACTGGCCTACTATGCCCTCAAGTTTGAATGCGGGAGACACCCCCTGGGAATAATGCAGGACGGGCGAGGAGAGGGGCATGGCATCCAAGGAAGGAGATGGCTGGAGGTCTGGGACTTGCTTGGGACAGGCACCACTCATAAGAACTTGAGTATGGATTTTGAAAATGGGGCCAATACATGGCACCTCTTGCATGCGGGCTCAGTAGACTATTTCTGTACACTTGCTAATCAAGGATTGGGGCTAGGGCAATACTTTACTGGACGGTTTGTAAGAAAAAAATGGCACCATGTTAGCACTTTGCACATTTGACAATAAAAGGATCATTGAACCATTGTCAGTACTGGGTAGGAGTGGAAAAAGAGAGATAGAAGCGTGTCTTGATTAATTGAATTGATTAAAAAGTACAGCTTGGAAAAAAGGCACTTCAGCCCACCATGTCCACACCGACCATTGATCACCTATTAACAGTAGTTCTATGTTTAGTTTACGTGGACCAAGGTACAGTGAAGCGTTTTTTGTTGTTTGCTATCCAGTCTAAAAAAAGACTATACATGATTACAATCAAGCTGCCCACAGTGTACAGAGAATGGATAAAGGATACTTGTTAGTGTAAGATAAAGTCCGATTAAAGACAGTTCAAAGGTCTCCAAAGTGGTAGATGGTAGGTCAGGAACTGCATTCCACTGGTGAGTGGACAGTTCAGTTGTCTGATAACCACAGAAAAGAAACTGTCCTTAAATCTGGACATGTGCATTTTCAAATTTCTGTACCTCTTGCCTGATGGGAGAGAGGAGCATTGGGTGGGCGGTGTGACTCACGTCGCAGCCGCCTCTGCAGTCCGTCTGTCTTTTTTTTTTTTTTTTTTCCGTTTGAGTTTTGTTTATAGTGTTTTTTTTTAACTGGGTATGTGTGGGGGGCGGGGGATGGGGGGGTAGGGTGGGGGGAACTTTTAAAATCTTTTCCCTGCACGGGAGACCAGACCTTTCTCAGTCGGGTCTCCGTTGTCGTTGGGGCCTAGCACCGTGGAGCGGCCTCGAACCGGAACGACCTGGGGCTCCAGTCGCGGAGCCGGCGGACTTACTCACCATCGTGGAGCTGGCCGAGTTCGGAGCGGGAGGAGCTGTGGTGGCGCGCGGCTGCGGCCCGACCCCGGAGATTCGGAGGCTCCAACCGCTGGTCTGGTGGACGGTGACATCGGGAGCTCGCGGGTCCCTGGTGGGAGACCGCTTTTCGGGGCTCCCGCAACGGCAACTTCTCCCGCCCGAGTTGCGGGGTTGAAGATGACCTGGAGCGGGGTCTTACATCGCCCGGCGCGGCTTTAAATGGCCGCTGGACTTGCTAGCGCTACCGGGGGCTCCAACATCAAGACCCAGAGCGCGGCCTTGCATCGCCCGGCGGGGCTTTAATGGCCGCGGGACATATTTACCATCACCCACCGGGGGCTTTGACTTTGACATCGGGAGGAGAATGTGGAGTGCAGGGGAGGGATAAGACTTTGCCTTCCATCACAGTGAGGAGGAGATTCACTGTGATGGATGTTTGTGTAAATTGTGTTGTGTCTTGGTTCTTTTTACATGTTTGTATGACTGCAGAAACCAAATTTCGTTTGAACTTCATTTGAGGTTCAAATGACAATAAGCGCTACTGTATTGTATTGTATTGTATTGAGCAGAGAGAGTGACCAGGATGAGTGGGGTGTTATCCCACTTTCGCATCCGCTCCCTAAACACTCGGAACAAGTTACAGAGGCCCAATTAACCTATAAACCTCGACGTCTTTGGGATGTGCAGTAGAACCAGAGCACCCAGAGGAAACCCATATGGTCACACAGGGCGAAACATAGAAACATAGAAATAGGTGCAGGAGGAGGCCATTTGGCCCTTCGAGCCTGCACCACCATTCATTGTGATCATAGCTGATCATCCGCAATCAGTAACCTGTGCCTGCCTTCTCCCCATATCCCTTGATTCCGCTAGCCCCTAGAGCTCTATCTGACTCTTTTTAAAATTCATCCAGTGAATTGGCCTCTACTGCCTTCTGTGGCAGAGAATTCCACAAATTCACATTTCTCATCTCAGTTTTAAATGGCCTCCCCTTTATTCTTGGACTGTGGCACCTGATTCTGGACTCCCCCAAATTTGGGAACATTTTTCCTGCATCTAGCTTGTCTGGTCCTTTTATAATGTTATACTTTTCTATACGATCGCCTCTCATCCTTCTAAATTCCAGTCTTTCCAATCTTTCCTCATATGACAGTCCCGCCATCCCGGAGATTAACCTCTTGAGCATGCAAACTCCACACAGACAGAATCCAAGGTCAGGGTGGATCCCGGGTTTCTGGCGCTGTGAAGTAGCAGCTCCACCCGTTGCGCCGCTGTACCATCCATCTGTCGAGGAAATGGACAGACGGCTCTTCGGGTCGGGACCCTTCTTTGGACTGAAAGAAAGAAACTCATTAGAGTCCAGAGAGGAAGTATTATGCAACATGTTTCATTTTCTCTTCTTTTCTAATCCTACACACATAAATGTCTAGCCTGCCGGGCAAGCCAACACTTTACCATCAGCAACTCATTACGCAGGCATAGAAGCTTAATGTGTTGATAACTGTCCCAATTAAGACATATTGATTTTTTCCATCACAGTCATCCTATTTACACAGGCACACAAAAATGCTGGAGAAACTCAGCGGGTGCAGCAGCATCTATGGAGCGAAGGAAATAGGCAACGTTTCGGGCCGAAACCATTCTTCAGACCCTTCTTCAAAGTTCTCCATAGACGCTGCTGCACCCGCTGAGTTTCTCCAGCATTTTTGTGTACCTTCGATTTTCCAGCATCTGCAGTTCCTTTTTTAACAATCCTATTTACACACCTCCCTCACTTTTCCTTCTACAAGATACCTACTTCGGTACCTTTTGTACCGAGTTCTGTTCCTTTCCATACCTCTAGTTTCCCCTCCCTGACCATCAGTCTGATGACGGGTCTCGACCTGAAATGTCTCCTATTCCTTTTCTCCAGAGATGCTGCCTGACCCGCTGAGCATTTTGTGTCTACTTTCTATTTGCATTTCTCTCTTTCCCATCTGTGAGGAAGGGCCTCAGACCTGAAATGTAGAAACGAGGAACCGCAGACGCTGGTTTACAAAAAAAGACAAAGTGCTGGAGTAACTCAGCGGGTCAGGCAGCATCTGTGGAAACAAAGGATGGGTGACATTTCAGGCCTTGACTCAAGGATCCCGGCCCAAAATGTCACCCAGCCTTTTTCTACAGACCCGTTGAGTTACTCCAGCACTTTGTGTCTAAACTCGCTTGAATATTGACTCTTGTATCTTGATCCTTGATACCAAGAGTCCCGACCCAAATTATTGTCTGTCTATTTCCCTCCACAGATGCTGTCCAACCTGCCCAGTTCCTGCAGTGGTGAGTATTTAAAAAAAAAAAAATAATATCTCTTGTCTCAAAGAATGAGGCTCTGCTTCACTCTCCGTACATGCTGCATGACCTGCTGAGTAGAACTCTGAAGAAAGTTCTCCACCCGAAACGTCACCTGTCCATGTTCCCCAGAGATGCCGCCAGACCTGTTGAGTCATCCAGCATCTGCTCCGACCATACAAGGGGGAACTCTGGCTGAATATTCTCATCCCTGACCCTAACATTAATTTCAAGAACTACAAACTGATTGATTGATTGATTGATTGATTGATAATTTATTGTCTCATGTTACAGTCACATTAAAAATTTGTTTTGCATACAGTATACAAATATGCAAACAATCGCCACTTAAAGGGCGCAGACAGATCTAGAAGTATTCAATATAGTCGCGATGGTCCCTCTTCCTCCTCGACCCCACCCCATGTCGAGTCCCTCTTTGTTCTCGGCATCAAACTATCCGGGTCCCTCTGTTCTCATAGAAACATAAAAAAATAGGTGCAGATGTAGGCCATTCGGCCCTTCAAGCCAACACCACCATTCAATATTATCATGGCTGATCATCCAAAATCAGTACCCCGTCCGGCTTTCACCCCATGTCACACGGCAGCCCCGACACCCCCTCCATACCGGGTCCCTCTTTGTTCTAGGCGGTGCGTCTTCGACCGGTTGCTAGACTCTGCTGGTGAATTTTTGACAGCGATAATAAGTGATTATCCGTAGCCAGGCACACTCTGGCAGAAAGACGACAGAAATAATGGGGGATGTTCAGCCAAAGACTAATCTTTCAATTGTTTTGTCGAGAGACAAGTGCTCACCGCTCTGCATTTAAATTTGAAAAGTGTCCTTGCCCATTGAACCATGTTGTTGCAAAATTACAACTCTGCTAAATTGTGTATAATTTTACAACATCATCATATGTTAATAATTATCATTTAAGATAAAGGGCAGGCCTAATCATATAAACCTTACCACTCTTTTCATTAGCACTGTATATTAAATCATTTTGATAATTAAGCAAGAAGAAAAGCAGGAGTGTATTTTTATTTTAAGAAGACGGAGGAAATTTGGCAACTCTTACCAACTTGTACAGATGCACCGTGGAAAGGATACTGTCGGAATGCATCACAGCTTGGCTTGGGAACGACTCTGCTCAAGATCACAAGAAA
The DNA here is from genome assembly GCA_038087875.1 of Malacoraja senta. Taxonomy (NCBI): domain Eukaryota; kingdom Metazoa; phylum Chordata; class Chondrichthyes; order Rajiformes; family Rajidae; genus Malacoraja; species Malacoraja senta. Next base: position 171,935,681 of record CM075978.1, read on the forward strand.
CTGCAGAGAGTTGTAGATGGAGCCTAGTCTTCACACAGACCAGCATCCCCACCATTGACTCTGTCTACTCCTCATGTTGCCACGGGAAAATAGCCAACATCATCAAAGACACGGTGCAGCATGGTGGCGCAGTGGTAGAGTTGCTGCCTTACAGCGAATGCAGCGCCGTAGACCTGGGTTCGATCCCGACTATGGGTGCTGTTGTACGGAATTTGTACGTTCTCCCTGAAACCCTGTGGGTTTTCTCCGAGATCTTCGGTTTCCTCCCACACTCCAAAGACGTACAGGTTTGTAGGTTAATTGGCTTGGTAAATGTAAAAACTGTCCCTAGTGGGTGTAGGATAGTGTTAATGTGCGGGGATCACTGGCTGGCGCGGACCCGATGGGACGAAGGGCCTGTTTCCGTGCTGTATCTCTAAACTAAAAAACTAAACTAAACCTTTATTTAACCCAGGAATTCCTTCTTCTCCCATCTCCCATCGGGCAGAAGATATGAAAGCTGGAAAGCATGTTCCACCAGACTCAAGAACATGTTTGAGCCCTTTAGAGGCATTGATAGGGTAGACAATCAGAACCTTTATCCCAGGATGGAAATATTGTGTGGGCTAACACTGGCAGGTGGGACTAGCTTAGATGGGACATCTTGGTTGGCATGCGCAAGTTGGGACAAAGAGCCTGTTTCCATGCTGCATCATTTAAAGACACTGTGATATCAAATACTAGAGGGCATAGCTTTAAGGAGAAGGGGCATTTGAAGAAAACGTGCAGGACAAGATTTTTTACAAAGAGGTGTGTGAGTGCTGGAACGCACTGCCAGGGTGGTGGTTGGGGCAGATGTGATAGTGGTGTTTAAAAGACGTTTGGACAGGTGCACGGATATGCAGGGGATGGAGGGATGTGGGGAGAAGGCAGGAGAATGGGTTAGGAGGGAGAGATTGATCAGCCATGATCGAATGGCAGGGTAGACTTGATGGGCCGAATGGATTAATTCTGCTCCTATCACATGACCTTATGACTTTATGGATGTGGATTATATGCAGGCAGATAAGAGTTGGTCTTGGCATTATGTTTGCCATTAACATTGTGCTGTAGTGTTTTATATATTTATATTCTGTTTGACGTCTTAGACAGAAATCAGCACCTCCAACAAATGTATCAGAACGAATTCACTCCCAATACAAATGATGGGATTGAATCCAAATGCGTAAGTGAATCCTTGTACATAAAATTCCAAGGCAAGGAAGGCCCCATTGTGGGGCCTACGATTTTACAAGTTTGGGGTAATCCAGAATTGGAGGGCATAGAAAATGTGAGAGGGAACATTTTTTACAGGAACCTAAGGAGCAACTTTTCCATATGGAGCGCGTGGAACAAGCTGCCAGAGAAAGTGGTTAAGTATGTACAATAACAACATTTAAAAGACATTTGGATAGGAACATGGATAGGAAAGGCTTTGAGGGGTATGGCTAGAATGCACAAAAATAGGACTAACGTAGATGGGCATTTTGTCTGCATGGATACGTTGGACCAAAGGGCCTGTTACCTTGTTGTATGACTATGATTCTATGACATGAGATTATCAGGTAACGTCCTCTCACCAGTTGGAGTGCAGGCCTGACCTCCCTTCTACCTCATTGGAGATCTTCAAACTATCTTTAATCCAACTTTATCAGACTTTATCTTGCACTAACTGTGTCCCCTTAATCCGTTAACTGTGCACTGTACAATTATAATCATGTATAGTCTTTTCTTTGACTGGATAGCATGCAAACAAACGCTTTACACTCTACCTTGGCACAGGTGAAAATAATAAACCTCAACTTAAACATCACTCTAAACATGAACCTAAATATAAAATTATCTCTATCAGCATCATCCCTGACCACTCTGGCCACACTTGTGGGAAAAAAAGCAGAGTTGATGTTTAAGGTTTGAACAAGAAAATACTGAGCACTGGGGGTGACACAATGGTGCAATGGTAGAGTTGCTGCCTGACAATGCCAGAGACCCAGGTGCAACACAGAGTCAGTGCAACACTGACTGACTGACTGACTGACTGACTGTATGGAGTTTGTACTTTCTCCCCATGACCTGGTGGGTTTTCACCTCTCATACTCCAAAGACGTACAGGCTCGCAGGTTAATTGGCTTTGGTAAAATTGTAAATTGTCTCTAGTGTGTAGGATAGTGCTAGTGTATGGGATGATTACTGGTCAGCACGGACTCAGTGGGCCTAAGGACCTGTTTCCGTGCTGTATATCTAAAGTCTAACGTTTAAAGAATCATCTTCTAGGCAAGGATAGGCAGTGACTGATAGAAGTTGGAGGAAAGGCAGCAGCTAGCTCCATCACAAACCATAATAAGACAAATCTCCAATTAATTTGGTATTATAGCGGTGAAAAAATGAACAAAAATTGGCAAACACAGCAGAAGAATTTCCCTGCTTGAGCTGTGTAATGGCAAACTTGACATTCACCGGAGCACCAGGCATGGTCTGGCTTCAACAACCCATCCGAAGACAGCAGTTTTAATGATGTTGAGTATTATCCTGGATTATGAGGAGTGTATCTGGGGTTCTCCAGTATTAAGAGGTTAAATGTAATATACTCACACTAAGGAAAGACCCAAAATGCTGGAGTAACAGAGCGTCAGGCAACGTCTATGGCAAAAAGGAATAGATGATGTTTTGGGTCGAGACCCTTCTTCAGACTGAGAGTCGGGGAGAGGGAAACTAGAGGTACAAAATTGTACATAACAAATCAGAGCCGGCACCGATGACCAATAAAAGGTGGAGCCCACAAGGGGTGTTGTCTGTGGAAGAGGTGATAACGAAGGGATATAAACAGTGAATCAAGCAGGATGATGGTGAAGCTAGAGAAATCAAGAATTAAACTGCTGGGTTGTAAGCTGCCCAAGCGAAATATGAGGTGCTGTCCCAACATTTTGCGTTAGATGTTTTCCCTTCTTCGCTGTTCTGACAAAGAATCTTGGAACAGAAACTATGACAACATTTCACTTCCTACAAATGCAGCATGACATACTGAGTATTTTCAGTTTTTCCTGTTTTGGTATTGGCTTTGGTTTAGTTTAGTTTAGAGATACAGCATGGAAACCACTATGTTGCCTCGTGATTGAGCAGATTTAATTCAATCAAGGGCAAGGATAGGCTCCTATTTTTGGTAAATTCATTCTCAATTGGGTTTGTGGAATATGTCATATAATGACAGCACATTGGACAATGCCTGTGACTATGAAATAAGTTTGCAAAGATTACATTTGGGGGATGGATTGCAGTGCACTATTGGAGCACTGAAGGGCTGCAAGGTGGCACAGTGGTAGAATAACAGTCTTACAGAGCCAGAGACCTGGGTTCGATCCAGACTATGGGTGCTGTCTGTATGGAGTTTGTACATTCTCCTGTGAATTTTCTTTGGGTGCTCCAGTTTCCTCCCACACTCCAAAGACATGCAGGTTTGTAAGTAAATTGACTGTGGTAAAAATTGTAAATTGTCCCCAGTGTGTGTAGGATAGTGCTAGTGCATGTGGTGATTGCTGGTCGGCGTGGACTCGGTAGGCTAAAGGGCCTGTTTCCGTGCTGTATCTTTAAACTAAACTATACTAAAATAAAATAAAATAAAATAAACTAAAATAAACTACCACTGTGGAACACATTTAATGCAACCACGCCAACAACGCCAAAATGAATTTCTGGGGAAATATGCCCCTACACCTTTCCAATACTCCTTGCCTCATCCTCTCAATATTCCATCTACAACGGTACCAGTCGAGTTATTGACACTTCAGCAAAATCTTCAGGGTTTCTATCAGCATCAACAGTTGTTATCACTGCCACTCAACGGCTGAATCTTTATCCATCCAACTGTCAGGAGGCAGAGGACAGACAGAATTTTAATCTCTTTGTCTGACCTGCAAAGTCTGAGCAGGGGAAGCAGAATTGCAAGTGCAAAGTATGTTATTAGTTCTCAAGTCAAGTCATTAACGTTAATCTATTAGCATTCACCAGCCTTTAGTCTGATGACCTGAGTGTCAGCATTTGAAGACACAAACGTATTTTAAAAAATTTCAAGAATAAAATTAATTCATAAAAAATATGTACCAGTTCATAAAACAGTGTGTAGCTATCTTGACATTTATGGCATTGTTTTTGCTCTATACATTTACAGTGTAATCAGTTCCATACACTGGTAGTTTAGGAAGCAACTGCAGATGCTCGTTTACAACGAAGATGGACACAAAACGGTAGGGCAGCACGTTGGCACAACGGGAGAGTTGCTGCCTTACAGCGCTTCCCGAATACGGCTGATGTCTGCACGGAATTTGTATTTTCTCCACGTGACCTGTGTGGTTTTTTCTCCGAGATCTTTGGTTTCCTCCCACACTCCAAAGTCATACAGGTTTGTAGCTTAATTGACTAGGTATAAGTATAAATTGTCCTTAGTGTTTGTGGGGTAGTGTTAGTGTACGGGGATCGCATGTTGGTGCAGACCCGATGGGCCGAAGGGCCTGTTTCCGTGCTGGATCTCTAAACTAAACAAAAACACTGCGGTAGCTCAGCGGGTCAGGCAACATCTCTGGAGAAAAGGAACAAGTGGCGTTTTGGGTCAAGACCCTTCTTCAGACTGCATTTCTTTTCCTTTTCTCCAGAGATGCTGCCATACACTGGTAATGTTCACACATTTTGTTCTTGATTTATTATTGTCCTGTGCTTTTCCTGTCCCTGCCTCTTTTCCAGCATTCACCCCTCCCTCCCCCTACTACAATCACAACACACAACCCTGCCTTGTGAGCGGCACAGGGGTAGAGCTGCTGCCTCACGGCGCCAAAGTCCCAGGTTCCATCTTGACCTCAGGTGCTGTCTGTGCGGAGTTTGCACGTTCTCCCTGTGACCATGTGGGTTTCCTCTGGGTGCTAAAGTTTCCTCCTAAATCGCAAGGACATGCAGGTTTGTGGCTCAATTGGTCTCTGAAGTTGCCCTAATATATAGTGAGAAGACTTGTCTGAATGGGTGATCGATGTGGACTCAGTGGTCCAAAGGGCCTGTTTCCATGATGTCCCTGTAAACTAAACTGTCCTCATCAACCGAGGTGCTGTAGAGTAATCTAACCTGGTTCCTTTGGACTGATGTGGCGAACAAGAAGTCAGACCAGCGTGTATCTATCCCACTGTTTCATGCTGGCCAAGATGACCATTCACGGGTTCAGGCAATGGGCAGTCGAGGATTCTGCCCGAGTCGACTGCCTGCCCCTCTTCTGGCCCTACATCCATACTCGCAAGTCCTTGGAGAGGGAACGCGTGGTGTCCTTAGGGACTCAGGAGGCCTTCCGTGAACACTGGTCACCGCAGGGGACAATAACATTGTAATTTAATGATGGATTGATGTTTGCAAACTGCTAGGCAGTTTTAATCTTTCCAGTGCTTTGTAACTATGATTATGAAATAAAATCTCAAGAGTCAAGAGTGTTTTATTGTCATATGTCCCAGAGAACAATGAGATTCTTACTTGCAGCAGCACAACAGAATATATAAACATAGTACTCTGTAAACAATATAATAAACGAGAAAACAAGTTCAGTATTCACACACATACACACCCACACCCACACCCACACCCCACACCCACACCCACACCCACACATACCATGCCATACCAAACATACACATAAAACCAAGCAAACAATAACAACATAACCTAATAACAACAAGCAAAAAGGCAAAACCGATGCCCCCAAGTCTATGTAGGTCAGAACTTATTTGGAGATTGTATTATGTAATAGCCTGATGGATATAATGAAGCAGCTGCTCCTGAACCTGGACATTACAGTTTTCAGGCTCCTGTACCTTCTTCCCAATGGCAGGAGTGAAATAAATGTGTGGCCAGAGTGATGTGGGTCTCTGATGATGCTGGATGACTTCTTGAGGAAGCGACTCCTGTAAATGCCTTTGATGGTGGGGTAGTCAGGACCCGTCACCACTTTTTGTAGTTTTCTTCGCTCCTGGGCGTTCGAATTGCCGAACCAGACCATGAAGTAACCAGTCAATATGTCCTTTACACCTGCAGAAGTTGATAAAAATCGTTGATAAGGGGAAAAAACACAGTTTCATGCTAACATTCTTCACTTCACTAAACATGTTTTTCTTCAAATAAAGTTTTGCCAAGTTTAATTATATTTTTGTTTTGCATTCTGTGTTCATAATTTTGTTTTTGGCTCTGGGGCCTTTCAATCTAACTCGCGTTCACAACAATGCAAGCAGCACAGATGGGTTCCTGATTAACCGCTGAACAGGCAATCAGACCGGTGCCGGAATGCAGATGGGGTGTGAAATCGACACTTATTGTTTCTGCTTTCAAAGCGGAGAGCTCATGCGGCACGGACTCACGCAAGCAATCTCGCACCTGCCCGTCGCGTGTAAAAAAGGTGAAAATGAAGTGGCGTCACACAAAGGATCCGGAGATGTGTTCTCCTCTCGGGCTTGCTGCTGCCTGCAAGGACTTTGATGAATTTCCTAAACAAGGAGATGGTGCAAGGTTTCATTCGGGGGGCCAAAGACCTACTCTCGCTTGTAATCAGCGTGCTATTAATTGTTCCGCTGATTGGCTTTTTATGATCTTCAGATGTTTACAAAACACGCATCTGTGGGTATATTTTTTACGTCTACAACAGTGGCTGCATACTAATTTAGTTTAGTGATACAGTGCGGAAACAGGCCTTTCGGCTCACCGAGTCCACACCGACCAGCAATCCATGTACGTTAACATTATCCCACACACACTTGGGACAATTTACATTTATACCAAGGTCAATTAACCCACAAACCGGTACGTCTTTGGAGTGTGGGAGGAATCCGAAGGTCTCAGAGAAAACTCACGCTGGTCACTGAGAAAACGTACAAACTCCATACAGATGGCACCCGTAGTCAGGATCGAACCCATGTCTCAGGCGCTGCAAGTGCTGTAATGCCCCTGTCCCACTTAGGAAACCTGAACGGAAACCTCTGGAGACTTTGCGCCCCACCCAAGGTTTCTGTGCGGTTCCCGGAGGTTTTTGTCAGTCTCCCTAATGGTCAAAAGTGGTTTCCGCTTCTTTTATGTTCCGGCGATTATTTCAAAAAATTCAAAACCGGCCGAGACTAAAAATATGTTGCCGTTTTAAAAATCGGTAATTTTTTAGTTGAAGCCGGTTGCGATGCTAGTTGAAGGTGGTTGCCGGAGGTTGCAGAAGGTGGAAGGTAAGACCTCCCTGGTGGAATAAAACTGGGTGAAAAAAAGGTCTTACTGCACGGAAATCATGGGTGGGGCGCAAAGTCTCCAGAGGTTTCCGTTCAGGTTTCCAGTGGGACAGGGGCATTAAGGCAGCAACTCTACCGCTGCGCCACTGTGCCATCCTTGTTAAAGGTGGAGTTTAGGAAGGAACTGCAGATGCTGGTTTACACCGAAGATAGACACAAAATGCTGGAGTAACTCAGCGGGACAGGCAGCATCTCTGGAGAAGAAGAATAGGTGATGTCTCGGGTCAAGTCCCTTCTTCAGAAAGGTGTAGCAAGGGTGCCAATGACGGGATATTACAGGTTAGCAACAGAAAGTTCCCTGAAAGTGGCAATACCAGTACATAGAGAGGTAAAGAACCCGCACCACATGCTTGCCACACACACCTACCCCCCGTGCCCTACCTGGACTCACACTTATTTCTCCCTCCCCCAACCCCCCCCCCCCTCCATCTACATTCCTTTCTCTGGCTTCACAATTTGCAACTCTTCAATCCTTTTGTCACACATCTTCTGTTTTAATCTCTGGCCGAATTACTATTGGGGCTTTATAATTGGTGTGGCCGCATTTGGAGCATTGTGTGCAGTTCTGATCGACTCATTATAGGAAGGATGAGGAGGCTTTGTAGAGGATGCAGACGTGGTTCACCAGAATGCTGCTTGGATTAGGTGGTGTTAACTAAAGGAGGGGTTGGGCAAATGTGGATTGTTTCCTCTGGATTGTTGAAGGTTAAGGGGAGACCCGATAGAAGTATATAAAATTATGAAAGGCATAAATAGGATTGCTGTAGAATGCATTGCCAGGAATGGTGGTGCTGCAGGCAGATACGATAGTAGCATTTAAGAGTCTTTAGATCGACATGGCACAAATACAGGGATGTAATGCTGAGGCTTTGGAAGGCACTGGTCAGACTGCATTTGGAATATTGAGAGCCGTTTTGGGCCCCGTATCTGAGGAAGGATGTGCCGGCGTTGGTGAGGGCCCAGAGGGGGTTTACGAGAATGATGCCGGGGATACTTGGTTAATGCATGACGAGTGTCTGATGGCCGTGGGCCTGAACGCGCTAGTGTTTAGAAGGATGAGGCGGGATCTCATTGAAACTTACCAAATGATGAAAGGCCAGGATAGAATGGATGTGGAGAGGGTGTGGGAGAAATAGGAACACAAAGCGTAAACCCACGTGGCCACATGGCGACTGTGCAAACTCCACACAGACAGCACTCAAGGTCAGGATTGAACCTGGATCCCTGGTGCTATGAGGCAACAGCTTTACCATCTGGCCCACTGCACTGTGTCATCATTATTAGTTTAATATTCAAGCCACTCACTTTCAAATGGGGCAGCATGGTGGCGCAGCGGTAGAGTTGCTGCCTTACAGCACCAGAGACCCGAGTTCGATCCTGATTACAGGTGCTGTCTGAACAGAGTTTGTATGTTCTCCCCGTGACCACGTGGGTTTCCCAACTGCTCCGGATTCCTCCCACACTCCAAAGGTTTGTAAGTTAATTGGCTTTGGTAAAAATTGTAAATTGTGCCTATTGTGTACAACAATGCTTGTATATGGGGATCACTGGTTGTTGTGGACTCAGTGAGCCGCAGGGCCTATTTCCACGCTGTATCTCTAAACTAGGCGAAACATATCTCAAGTCTTCCTTTAAAGACATCACATTGACCCCATGTCTCCTTCAATAACTTGCATCAGGGAAAATCATTGATTTCCATTCAAATCTTTGGCCTTTCATTTTAACGTTTAAGGCTTACAATTAAGATTTCCAATTAGTTTTGCTGAAGAGTGAAAATGTTCCTGAGCTTTTAGTTTGAAAATTCTGTGGCTGAGAATTGCCTTGTAACTCAGTACTCTGCTGAAACTATTTCACCTCACAATGCTTAAGGCTGGTGGTGTATAATTAATTCATCCTTCTTTCAAATGGACTGAGGTCTTGTCTTCTCCCTCAGGGTGGATGTAATAGATTCCATGTCACATTTTTTTAAAGGAAAATATCCCTGCAATACTGCCCCGTAATTATCCCTCACACTATAATACCAGTAATTGATTACAGAAATTCGAGTGGCACAGGTAAGAACCAGAGGACATAGGTCTAAGGTGAGGGGGGAAAGATTTAGTAGGAACCTGAGGGGTAAAGGGCCTGTCCCACTTGGCGATTTTGCCGGCGTCATATCAGTGTCGCCAAAAGATTTTGAACATTTCAAAATCCAGCGTCGACAAAAAAATGTTGCGACTTGAAAAAACACCGCGAGTCAAACGTCATCATGCCACGTCACCGCCGTGTTATACGTCATCACGCTGTCATCACGCCGCGTATTTTTCGGTGACCTGATACTTCAGTCAATGATGCAGGCAGTCGCCAAAAATATCGCCAAGTGGGACAGGCCGTTAACTTGTTCACACAAAGGGCGATGGGTGTATGGAACAAGCTGCCGGAGGAGGTAGTTAAAGCAGGTATTGTTGCAAAATTTAAGAAAAATGTAGGCAGGTACATTGATAGGACAGGTTTGGAGGGATATTGGCCAAACGCAGGCCGGAGGGAATGGTGTAGATGGCACATGTTTGATCGGTGTTGACAAGTTGGGCGTAGAGGCCTGCTTCCACATTATATGACTATGACTTTATGACCCCATGACAGTGGCCCCGTTTCCATGCTGCATCTCTTAAATCTAATGTTCAGCATAATAATTTGTCCATCGATTCTCCTATGCTTCGAGGGAGAGTACAGGAAACGGGACTCCAGTGATGTTTGAAAGGGAGCGTAAAACACAGAATGGGAAAGAGCGGTATAAAGGTGCAAGACCTTGAAGAAGGTGCAAAAACAAGACTTTGCTGTTAATTCTGAGGTAGTCAAGGACGTGTACTTGTTTTCACCTGATCCTCTCATTTCTGCAGAAGATGTTGTAGGTTCCCAATGGCTCATTACTTCCAAGTTGAAAAGGACACAAAGAGCTTAGTTTAGTTTGGTGATACTGTGCGGAAACACGCCCTTCGGCCCACCAAGTCCGCACCGACCAGCGATCCCCACACATTAGCACTATCCTACACACATTAGGGACAATTTACATTTACACCAAGGCAATTAACCTACACACCTGTACGTCTTTCAACGTACTAAAGAAAACTCTGGAGTAACTCAGTGGGTCAGGCAGCATCTCTGGAGGGCATGGATAGGTGACCTTTCGATTCAGGAATCTTCTTCTACTTAACTCGAAAAGTCACTCGTCGATGTTCTCCAGAGATGTTGCCTTGACCTTCTGAGGTAGTCCAGTGATAAATAGACAGAAAATGTTGGAGTAATTTAGCAGGTCAGGCAGCTTCTCTGGAGAATATGGACAGGGGACGTTTTGGGTCTGGAAGCATCCGTAGTTAGTTTAGTTTATTGTCACGTGTACCGAGGCACAGTGAAAAGCTTTTGTTGTGTGCTAATCAGACAAACTCTGTACAGACAGCACCCATCATCAGGATTGAACCCGGGTTTCTGGCACTGCAAGGCAGCAGCTCTACCGCAGCACCACTGTACTGCCCTAATCCTCTCATGATGATTTGTCCCACTAACCAATAATACTATATAGCTGAACGTCTTGACACACTTCATTGTATCAGCACCAACATATATATCTCAATGTTGTTTTTTTAATAAATCGAATAATGTATCCAGCTCCCTTTCACCAGCAGACACTGATCCCAACCAATTCCCCCAGTAACAGTGCTCAAAATGCAAAACTTGTATGAAAAAAATATCTGTGCATTAAGTTCCTGCCGTGTTTGTGGTTATTAGCTCTGTAGAAATATCCCACAGGAAAGAAAGAAGATAATTGGGCATGCGAGATGTCCATTTGTTTCGTCTTGCCTGAAATATATATCTCACTATTCAAAAATAAATTGCAAAGAAATCTAATGATAAAAATTTGCAACAGTTTGATTTTTTTTTTTAAATGAGGCATTGCTGATGGCTCTCTTTAATATTAAAAGTTGAAAATATAATTTATCATGTTTATTACTGGCACCAGGGTGCTCGTTAAAGCATTATTGGGACTGGAGCCCCTACATAAATCAGTCAGAAGAAGGTTCCTTATCCAGAGGAATACTGCAAGTTTTCATTTCCTCAGGAATCGTGGTTGCTTACGATGGCAACTGTGCTGCGTTGACTAGTCCAAAGAGACCATCTAATGATAAATTGAGCACATCCCATCAAGAAGGAAATTGGACACAACCTGTGGAGGTGAAGACAAAGAAATAAGGAACTACAGCTGCTAGTTAATACACAAAAGGACACAGAGTGCTGGAGTAACTCAGCAGCTCATGCAACATCGCAGGGCGCAATCTCCCAAAGTTTCCAAACATTATAACTCCCCTTCCCATTACCACACTGACATTTCTGTCCTGGGCCTCCTCCACTGTCAGAGTGAGGCCACACGCAAACTGGTGAAACAGCACCTCATATTTTGCTTCGACAGCAGTATGAAGGTTTGTTTCTCTAATTTTAAGTAACCCCTGCATTCCCTCTCTCTCCCCCCTCCCCCACCTACTAGTCATCCTATTAGTAGCACTGTTCGCATCCTGCCTTCCTTTCATTCTTTCTGATAATGATAACAAGAAGGAACTGCAGATGCTGGTTTATAACAAAGATAGACACAAAATGCTGGAATAACTCAACATATCAGGAAGCATCTCTGTAAAAAATGGATAGGTGATGTTTTGGGTCTGAAGAAGGGACCCAAACTAAAATGTCACCTAAGATATAAACAAAATGCTGGGGTAACTCAGCAGGTCAGACAGCATCTCTGGAGCAAAGGAATAGGTGACATTTTGGATCGGAAATCCAGTAGTGCTGCTAGGCTCCCTGTTCATATTCCTTCGTTATCACGTCTTCCCCAGCCAACAATGAACTATTATTGGCTCCAGTCTTCCTTAGTCATCTGTTTCCGGCCCTGATTTTTTCTGAAATGTTATAACCTCCTGCTCCCTTCTCTATTCTTTCAGTCCAAAGAAGGGTCCCGACACGAAATGTCACCCATCCTTTTTCTCCAGAGATGCTGCCTGTCCCGCTAAATTACTCCAGTTATTTGTGTCTATCTATGGAGAACATGGATAGATGATGTTTTGGGTCGAGAAGTTGTCCAACCATATGCCTATCAATTCCCCCCCCCCCTCAACTATATCCACTTACCAGGCCTTGTCCTGCCCCTCCTCTCTTCCAGCTTTCTCCTCACACCCCCCCCTCCAACCCTCTCACCATAATCAGTCGAAAGACCTGAAACACCACCTATCCATCATGTTCTCCAGAGATGCTGCCTGACCCACTGAGTTACTGCAGCGCTTTGCGCCTTTTTGGCAACCGTGAATCTGCAGTTCCTTGTTTCCAACCATCTCTTTGATGTCATGCTTTGCCCTTCAGACAAGATTGAAACTCTTGGTAGTTCAGTTCCTAGCCCTCTCAGAATCCATGTGGAGATTTCCCAGTGATTCTCAGAAGCTGCCACCAAGTTCCAAACTCAATAGTCAAGAATGTTTTATTGTCATATGTCCCGAAACGCCGCAACAATGACATTCTTACTTGCAGCAGCACAACATATATGTAAACATATTATTCTATAAAACCCACAACAAAAAGTTCACTATATATGAGAAAAAACAACCAGACAAATAAATGGACAATTGCAGTGGGCAAAGTAAAAAATAATGCCCTCATGTCACTATAGTTTGGAGCCTTTTTGGAGGTTGTAGTATTTAATAGCTTGACGGTTGTTCGGAAGAAGCTGCTCCTGAATCCTATACCTTCTTCCCAATGGCAGGAGTGAAATGACAATGTGGCCAGGCTGGTGTTGGTCTCTGACGATACTGACTGCCCTTTTGAGGCAGTGACTCTTGTAGCTCCCTTCGATGGTGGAGAGATTAGTATGCCTGATGGACTGGTCAGTATTCCCCACTTTTGGAAATCTTCTTCGTTCCTGGGCAATTGTTTTTTTTCTCCATAAATAAATGTTATTCAGAATAAAAAATATATACAAAGCTAGAACTGTCCGATAACTCTCCCGACATTCTCCACGGGTATACATACGTTCATTAGCATTGTAGTTGGTGGTGTTCACAAACACTGTCATTATACAAGGCACCATGGTGCAACCAGTCAATATAGAGTAGATACAGTAATAATTATGCAATCTCTACGGTACTGTAAAAGTTCAAGAGAGTATTCGTTGACATACCGAATTTCTTCAATCTTCTAAGGAAGTAGGGGCGTTGAATTCATGCTAACACACGTCTTTAAGACTTCAGTTCATGGTGCTGGATGCCAGCCAGTAGTTCCGATCATGGAGCCATCAAGTTTTGACCCATTGTTTGGGATAGTTGCCTGAAGGATGAGGGAGTTAATAGAGAGGTCAATGACAATCAAATTGCTTTCCACTTCAGAAGTAAAAAGCTCAGCTCCCCTTAAGGACAAATCTTCAAATCTTACATGACAGTAAGGCTGGCAAATAGATTTTCTTTTCTTTTTCCTTCTGACAACTTTTACATCTGTTGCTAACACAAGGGAATTCGGAAATTTGGTATAAAAGGGAAAAAAATTTAATGTTCAATATGAGGTCAGCATAATTTTTGTTCTATGATTCATTTTCAGAATATGAGCAATGTTTGCCCAACCCTCCCACATCCCAAAGACGTGCGGGTTTGCAGGTTAATTGGCACTCTGTAAATTGGCCTCAGTGTGAATGTAAAACAGTGCCAATATGGAACGTGTAACTGGGTGTTCAATGGGCTACCTGGACTCGGTGGGCTGAATGGCCTGCTTCTGTGCTGTGTCTCTAAATTTTGTTAGCACAGTTCGGCTCGATTGTAATCACATATAGTCTTTCTGCTGACTGGATAGCAGGCAACAAAAAAGTTTTTCACTGTACATCAGTAAACGTGACAATAACCTAAACAATAACGATTAGAGGTGTCATGGTGGCGCAGCAGTGGCTGCCTTACAGCACGAGAGCACAGTGTTCAATCCTGACTACATAGCTACATAGCTACATAGATACATAGATACATAGAAAATAGGTGCAGATGTAGGCCATTCGGCCCTTTGAGCCAGCACCACCATTCAATGTGATCAAGGCTGATCATCCACAATCAGTACCCCGTTCTTGACTTCTCCCCATATCCCTTAATTCCGCTAGCCCTAAGAGCGCTCTATAACTCTCTTTTGAATGCATCCAGTGAATCAGCCTCTACTGCCTTCTGAGGCAGAGGATTCCACAAATTCTCAACTCTCTGGGTGAAAACGTTTTTCCACATCTCAGTTCGAAATAGCCTACCCCTTATTCTTAAACTGTGGCCCCTGGTCCTGGACTCCCCCCAACATGGGTAACATGTTTCCTGCATCTAGCGTGTCCAATCCCTTAATAATTTTATATGTTTCTATAAGATCCCCTAACATCCATCTAAATTTCAGTGAATACAAGTCCAGTCATTCCATTCTTTCATCATATGACAGTCCTGCCATCCCGGGAATTAACCTTGTGAACCTACGCTGCACTCCCTCAATAGCAAGAATGTCCTTCCTCACATTAGGAGTCCAAAATTGCACACAATACTCCAGATGTGGTCTCACCAGGGCCATGTGCAACTGCTGAAGGGCCTCTTTGCTCCAATACTCAACTCCTCTCGTTATGAAGGCCAACATGCCTGGTGTACCTGCATGCTTACTTTCAGTGACTGATGTACAAGGACACCCAGGTCTCGTTGCACTTCTCCTTTTCGTAACTGACACCATTCAGATAATAATCTGACTTATTTTTCTTGCCACCAAAGTGGATAACCTCACATTTATCTACATTGTACTGCATCTGCCATGCATCTGCCCACTCACCCAACCTATCCAAGTCACCCTACATCCTCTTAGCATCCTCTTCACAGTTCACACTGCCACCCAGCTTTGTATCATCTGCAAATGTTCTAAAGTTACTTTTAATTCCTTCATCTAAATCATTGATATATATTGTAAATAGCTGCGGTCCCAGCACTGAGCCTTGCGGCACCCCACTAATCACGACCTACCATTCTGAAAGGGACCCGTTAATTCCTACTCTTTGTTTCCTATCTGCCAACCAATTTTCTATCCATGTCAACACCCTACCCCCAATACCATGTGCTCTAATTTTGCCCACTAATCTCCTATGTGGGACCTTATCAAAGGCTTTCTGAAAGTCCAGATACATTACATCCACTGGCTCTCCCTTCTCCATTTTACTTGTTACATCCTCAAAATATTCCAGAAGATTAGTCAAGCACGATTTCGCCTTCATAAATCTATGAATCCTGTTACTGCTATCTAAATGCGGTGCTATTACATCTTTAATAATTGACTCCAGCATCTTCCCCACCACCGATGTCAGGCTAACTGGTCTATAATTCGCTGTTTTCTCTCTCCCTCCTTTCTTAAAAAGTGGGATAACATCAGCTACCCTCCAATCTACAGGAACTGATCCAGTATTTCAGGAACATTGGAAAATGATCACCAATTCGTCCACGATTTCTAGAGCCACCTCCTTGAGTACCCTGGGATGCAGACCATTAGGCCCTGGGGATTTATCAGCCTTCAGTCCCATCGGTCTACCCAACATAATTTCCTGATTAAAGGTTTCAAAGGTTTCCACGTGTACTACTTAGGGTACAGTGATACTTGTATTACCATGCAGCCATACTAAAAAAAAGCAACAAGACATACAACTACATAAAAGTTAACATAAACGTCCACCACAGCGGATTCCCCACATTCCTCACTGTGATGGAAGTCAATAAATTCTAATCTTCTTCCCTCATTTATCGCAATGTTTAAAAATCATTTGGACAGTTACATGGATAGGATAGGTTTAGAGGGATAAGGACCAAAGATAGGCAGATGGAACTAGTATAGATGGTCGGTGTGGGCATGTTGGGCTGAAGGGCCTGTTTTCACACTGTACGCCTCCATGACACTATGACTCTATAACAGCATGTAACATTGAAGGGAAATATGGCACGACGTCAGGAACAGCAAGAGTGGGAAAGGATTGATATTGTATGAATGTTCAGCTAGATCCTAGTTTGGCATGTCATAATATCTGAATCGAAGTTTAATATGGACACTGAGAACTGGCACCAACCATGGAGCTTATCAGAAACAAGCTCAGTGCCTTCTTTAATTGGCAAATGCTGTCACAGCTTTGTTGAGTGTGAAATCCTCCCTCCTTCTTTGAAATGATGAGAAGAAGCACTGGTAATAAAGGCAGGGGAGCTTCAAAGTTCGCCAGAACTGAAATTACTTATTAATCCCAAAGAGAACCAATAAGTGGCCGGGAGCAACCATTTTTATTCATCACTGCACATCTCTAGCTGCCTCTACAGAGTACAAGCAGTGTTCAGTGAATAATAAGGTTTATCTCTTATTGTAGAAAGGCCTTAAGGTTTGCTGCAGTTTCTCCATTCATTTAAATGTCACGCTCAGTACGAATGTATGGGAATGTGAGTAATGGAACTAAATGATTTGGCTTGTTGTCCAAACTCACAACGACAGATCCCACTGCACTGTACAAATCTGGTTAGGATGATTGAGAAGGAGGGAGAAGGAGTGCAGACAACTTTTAAGAAGCCAGAGATACACGGCTGTGAAGCTCGGCGGACATTAACATTACCGGTCGGTTATCCTTGGTTCTGAAAACTACTGTAAACGTTTTTTCCCCCAATGAGCCAATGAAATTCACCGGTCAGCACCGGCTACAACTTACGAGAACCTCCGAGAACTTTCGACCTCCTGGCAACCCACTAGGACTTCCTGGCGACCCACCTACGGCACGAGAATTCTCGCTACTCTCCATGGCGGCTTCATTCTGGTTGCCGCTTATTTTTCAACATGTTGAAAAATTTGCAGCGACCATAATGAGGCCGCGACTAATTACCAGAAAGCAGGAACTCCTCACGACCACGAAGGCGACCTAAGTGGGACAGGCGCATTAGTGTACTGTTTCTGTGAAGTCTACTATTGGTTGGCATGGGCCAGTTGGGCCAAAGGGCCTGTTTCTAAGCTGTATGACTCTATCTGCGATGGGTTAGCTGCGAGTAACAGAAAGGGTTATTAACAGAACGTAATTGTGAGTGGGAGGTAATAGGATGAATAGTGAGGTGGTTTATTTCAAGCAGAGAATGTCTGAGCAGCAGTTGGCACAAAATCTACCAGCTTAACATTTTAATGAAGGTGGATGCGAGGAATTGTCGTGGATTTAGGTGGAATTTGTGGAGGAATTTATTCCAATGCTTCTCCGCTTTCAAAAGCTGGAATAAACATTAATGACAGGGGATCGAGAAGCCCTTCACGTTGCCGGGGAGGTCACGTTGCATTTTGCCACTGCACATCGAAATTGAAAAGTGGGCAATTAAGTTGAAGGAAAATTGTTCTTCCTGAGTTTCATCAGCATAAAGAATTTGAACTGTTATCATCTGATAGGATGCAATCTCCATAACATTATCTGCACGTGCATACACAATGAAATAACATACATCAGCCGATGAACTCAGCATGTAGAAACAAGTGAGTCCTCCTGAATGCAGGAATATAGCACATTCAGCCCATCGAACCAGCTCCTGTGTGCTGATGAAAAGGAAATGATGATTATCTCCAACCCATTTTACCTATTGATTCACGTGCAGTTCAGCGATTAATGGTATGTCGATGAATACTCCCTTGAACCTCTACAGGTGTATGGTAGACTTTAGACTTTAGACTACAGCGTGGAAACTGGCCTTTCAACCCACCGAGTCTGCACCGACCATTGATCACCTCGTACACTAGTTCTATCCTACACACTAGCGACAATTTACAATTTACAGAGGCCAATTAAACTACAAACCCGCACGTCTTTGCAATATGGGAGGAAAATGGAGCACCCGGAGAAAACCCATGGGGTCACTGGGAGAACATTCAAACTCAGTACCAACAACACCCGAGGACAGGATCGAACCCGGGTCTCTGGTGCCCTAAGGCAGCAACTCTATCACCCTTTATGTAGAATGGTAGAATTGTATGATAGAATTGACTGATTGCATCATGGCCTGGGTTGGCAACTCAAATGCTCAGGAATGAAGGAGATTACTGCCTGGTTGGTCCATCACGGTTACTGACCTCCCCACAATTGAAGGGATCAATAGGAGGCATTGACTCAGTAAGGCCACCAGTATTATCAGAGACCCACATCATCCTGGCCTCGCTCTTATTTCTCTCCGACCATCGGGAAGAAGATACAGAAGTCTAAAAAACCATGACCACCCGGTTCAAGAACAGCTTCTTCTAAACAACCATCACAATAGACAATAGACAATAGACAATAGGTGCAGGATAGGCCATTCGGCCCTTCGAGCCAGCACTGCCATTCAATGTGATCATGGCTGAACGGAGATGAGGAAAAACATTTTCACACAGAGGGTTGAGATCTGTGGAATTCTCTGCCTCAGAAGGCAGTGGAGGCCAATTCTCTGTATGCTTTCAAGAGAGAGTTGGATAGAGCTCTTAAAGATAGTGGAGTAAGGGATAAATGGGGAAAAGGCAGGAATGGGGTAATGAGTGTGGATGATCAGCCATGATCCCAGTGAATGGCGGTGCTGGCTCGAAGGGCCGAATGGCCTACTCCTGCATCTATTGTCTATTATCTATTATCTATAACATACATTAGTCCCACCTATTTTCATGTTTCCCCAAATGCCTCTAACACCTATCCTATCCTATTCTATCCATGTCTAAATGTTGCTTAAACGTTGCAATAATACCTGCATCATCTACCCCCTATGGCAGATCGTTCCATACACCCTCCACTCTTTCTGTAAATAAATATGCCTCTCATGTTCCTATTAAATCTTTTTCCCTCACCTTGAACCTATGTTCTCTGTTTCTCGATTCCCTTGCTCTGGGCAAGAGACTCTGTGCGTCTGCCCAATTTATTCCTCTCATGATTTTGTACACCTCTATGAGATGACCCCTCATCCTCCTGCATTCCAAGGAATAGCGTCCTAATCTGCTCATCCTCACCCTATAGCTCAGGCCCTCCAGTCCTGGCAACATCATCGTAAATCTTCTCTGCACCCTTTCCAGCTTGACACCATCTTTCCTATAACATGGTTCCCAAAACTGAACTCTGACGCTGTAAGGCAGCAACTCTATCGCTGCGTCACAGTGCCACTGTAGCGAAGGGAGATAGATGAGAACATGAGGATGTGGAACCACTGCAGAAATGGAGCAACTGCAAAATAGACAGCAATAGTGAAATATAAACGAATGAATGGTAAAACAGAGCCTTTTGATTTATTTTTAACTTACAAGTGTAAAAAGAGAACTGAATACAACTCGGCTAAATGATTCAGAACTTAATAACAGTTTTCGCAATTGCCAGCATAATCCAATCTAATCCTGAAAGAGACTTTGAATTAGATATCTGGCACATTATGCAGCATTTTATGGAAATGTGTTGTTGATAGAATTTTTCAACCTTTTGTTTTGCCTTCGTTGCCTTGGCCCTGTGCTTTAAGCTGCCGGGTGGAATTACTTTCCAGCTAAAGCATCATCATAAGAAGCTTGAGGGAAATAAGGTATTTGTAAGTGTTCATACAATCCTGTGAAATTGCAATCACAGAGAAAGAGCAGTGGCAATAGCACTCACATATAAACTGCAGTCTCTTGTGCTCCCGCCTATAGTAAATGCACCAATTGCAATCGCCACAATCGAAGACTCTTTGCGGAAATGCATTATGCGAAATCGAGGGGAAATGTGTGGGGCAAATGTTTTACACAGAGTGTGGGGAACTTAAGAAGGATTCCGATCCGAAACATCGCCTATCCACGTTCTCCATGGATGCTCCCTGACCCCGCTGAGTTACTCCAGCATTTTGTGCTGATCAAAGTTTCAAGGGTGATTATTTTGCATGCTCCATCTTTATCACTGTGTACCCTCAGGAATTTCCGTGTCAACAGCTCAAACCACGGCAACAAAAATTGCAAGCCATCAGTGATGAGATTATGAAAGTTTTCCTGTCTTACTTTGTAACTTTCAGATTTATGCAACTGGGCACAGTGTTCCTTTAAAATTTCACTGGGGATTAGAGAGAAAAGTATAATTGATGTCTCTTGAACCCTTGAAACTTTCATCAGCACAAAATGCTGGAGTAGCTCAGCAGGGCTAGGGTGCATCCGTGGGGAACGTGTATAATTGATGTTCACGGGAAAGTCTTACATTTGAAGCTCTGTTAATATTATTGATTTACCCTGAGTAAACTGATATTTTTCCATGTAAATATTTCATCCTTTTAATCAATCTTGCCTATAATTGCATGTTATATTTGTTTTTAATTTTTAATTAAGCTTTCTGCTGGAACAGTATTAAATGGAAGTAGAGAATGAAGTCAGAGTGCACATGGGAATCCACAACTAATACGTATTATCTTTTTTAGAAAGGGGTCTGCACTTTGTAGGAAAGGGCAAAGTTCTTGTACCAAGCTCTTTGGACAGGAGATGTGCAAGCCACATGGACGTTAGATGAGGCTAGGACCCTCCATCTCAGTGCAGGCTACATCATCCCAATGATGTGACTGTGATAGAGAGGGTACGGTAGAGATGTAGGAAGACGTTGTCAAGGTTGGAGAGTTTTGGTGGTGAGGAGACAATGACCAGGTCAAAGGTGAATGGTCAGAATGAGGTCACATGCAAATTGGAGGAACAGCACCTCATACTTCGCATGGGCAGCTCACCCTCCCTTGTTCATCCGTGGCCAGCCCTCTGGTCTTTGCTTACCTCTAGTTCCCTCCCCTCAACCTTCAGTCTGAAGATGGGTCCCGACCTGAAGCGTCACCCATTCTTTTTCTCCAGAGATGCTGCCTTCCCTGCTGAGTTACTCCAGCACTTTGTGTCTATCTTTGGTATATACCAGCACCTGCAGTTCCTTTCTACACATTCTATATTATCACATGTACATACATACAGTGAAATTCCTTTTTGCATTATGTTCAGTAAAGTATTGCCGTACCAAAGCATAATCCTCAAATAATACAAAATGTATAGAAATAGTCCACTGAGACCTCATGAAAGATTCGCCAGGTTTTGATGCCATTTCAAGGTCCGGTCCGTGCGCTTGGTCTCCTGATCCAGGCAAGCCCCAGGCTGCTGCAGGGTGTCCAGCCGTCGCCTCCGTCAGAATCGTCCAGCGAACTGTCAACCCTCTCCTCGACCTGCCACCTTCAGCCTTTGTGCCCCAGGGGCAGCTCCCGCAGCCGACCTTGAGGGCACGGAAGGTAAGACCCTGGTTCGCTCTCTTACCGGCCTTTGCTCTGGCAACTGCCGTCACCGGTTCCCTCCATCCTCCTTTCCAGTTCTCGGGGGAACAGCAGGGGCCGGGCTCAGTGGCTCCCTCAACAGGCCACAGGCCACCGCTGCTCACATCTGGCTGGTTTAGTTTAGAGATGCAACGTGGAAACAGGCCCATCGGCCCACCGAGTCCACGCCGACCAGCGATCCCCACGCATTATCACTATCCTACACACACTAGGGACAATTTACACTTATACCAAGCCAATTAACCTACAAACCTGTACGTCTTTGGAGTGTGTGAGGAAACCGAAGATCTCGGAGAAAACCCATGTGGTCACAGGTAGAAGGTACAAACTCCGCACAGACAGCACCCGTAGTCGGGATCAAACCCGGATCTCCGGCGCTGCAAACGCTGTAAAGCAGCAACTCTACTGCTGTGCCACCATGCTCCCTGTTTGTTCAGAACAAATGAGGCTGACACCTATTGGACTAACAAGTGATGAGATGAGTGGATGAGGTAAAAAGGAAGGGTTTAACTCCCCTTATAGTGATGTCTAAGATTGGACAAAATGTATCCTACTTCAAGCATCAGGTAGTTTTCTAAACTACACTAAAACTAAAAGTAAATTTAATAACAGATCTGAATAGTCTAAAAAGTTAAATCATATTTGTCCAAATGTCCAGCAAAACATAAACTAACATCGCCAATGTGAGCTTCATCAGTTCCATTGTTTAGTTTAGTTTAGTTTAGAGATACAGAATGGTCCATCGAGTCCACACCAACCAGCGAGACCTGTACACTAGCTCTATCCTACAACCTAAGGGCAATTTACAAGAGACAATAAACCTAGAAACCTGCTCATCTTTGGAGTTTGGGAGGAAACTGGAGCTCCTGCAGTAAACCCATGATATGACAGGGAAAACATGCAAATTCCACAGAGGCAGTACCAGTGGTCTTTTACTTTCTGAGCAAAGGTCTGAGCAAGGGGTGGCACAGTGGCACAGCGGTAAAGTTGCTGCCTCAATCCCAGAGACCCTCCTGACCACAGGTGCTGTCTGTGTGGAGTTACCATATGTTCCGCCTGTGACTGCACAAACATTACGCAAATGGCACCCGTGGTCAGGCTTGAACCCACGTCTCTGGCG
>CM075978.1:171965934-172090173 GCA_038087875.1 Malacoraja senta
CCCGATGCAAAAGCGTGCTGCTTTCCTCCGTACCTCTTCTAGTTTATTGATGTGACCAGTTTTGTACGGGTCCCAGGCGCATGAAGCGTATTCCAGTAAGGGTCTAACCAATGTTGTATATGCTGTGGTTTTCACTTCCTTTGGGCAGAACCAGAGGTTTCGTCTAAGGAATCCTAGTTGGCTTTAGTGACCGTGTTGTCCATGTGTTCCCCCCACAAAAGCTTGCTGTCTAGATGAACTCCAAGGTATGGTTGTGAACTTGTACGATGAAGTATTTGTCCACAGAAGACATAGTCTCGAGTAGGTGGTTTCTTGTTAGAAATTACCATAATTGAGCATTTGGTTGGGTTGAAGCTCATCTTCCATGTGTTTTGCCATAATTCCAAGGACTTAAGGTCTTCTTGTAAGGAGTTCATATCCTCTACATCAGTGACAGGTGTATAGACAAGACAATCATCTGCGAAGAGTCTTGTTTTACAATTTATGTGTTCAGGTAGATCATTAATGTACGTCAGGAACAACAGTGATCCGAGGACCGTGCCTTGCGGTACTCCTGACAGTACTTGTTCTTCTAAAGAAATGTTTCCTTCACAGGCCACCCTCTGCGTCCGGTTTGTGAGAAAGTCCCTAATCCAGTTATGTCGACTATTTCTGATGTCATAGTAATGCAATTGCCCTAGGAGCCTTTCATGAGGAACTTTAAGGAACGCTTTTGAAAAGTCCAGGATTGTCATATGTATAGATTTCCCCTTATCTAATGCCCTTGTGATGTCGTCAATAGTGACAATAAGTTGTGTTTCCGTTGAATTTTCTGCAGTCTGTCCGTGACATCTGGATCCTGGCACCCGGAAGGTTTACGTGGATGTGTTCCAAGATCTTACATGTAACACTGGTCAGTGAAACTGGTCTGTAATTCTCAGGTGCATCCTTATTGCCCTTCTTCAATATTGCACAGATGTTTGCTCATACCTGTCTATACTGTCCATACCTGCTGTTCGGGACTGTTAGACATGACATCCTTCAAGAATTAGGTGGACAACAAGGATACAAATGAGAACCCGCCTTTCCAATAACATGTTCAAGCGTAGACGACAGGCAGTAATTGGTTTTGAAATTAAAAGGACAGCTTTGTAAACAAGCAGCACTGTGAACAGAGCACAGGCGCTGGTCCACAGCAGGAGGCTGCTCGAGTGATGTGGTCCGTAAACTGACATGGCTATGAAATGTTCTCTTGCCTCAGTAAAATGGTGGGACTACATAAAACCAGGCAGCAGACACCACCAGCTCAGGTATTTTATACCAGAGATACAGGGAACTGCACAGAATATAAAACATAAAACAGTACAGTATAGAAGCTGGGAGGCCATGTTGCAGTTGCACAAGATGTTGGTGAGGCCACATTTAGAGTATCGTGTTCGGTTCTGGGCAGTATATTATATGAAATATGTTGTCAAGCTAGAGTGGATAGAAACATAGAAACATAGAAACATAGAAAATAGGTGCAGGAGTAGGCCATTCGGCCCTTCGAGCCTGCACCGCCATTCAATATGATCATGGCTGATCATCCAACTCAGTATCCCGTACCTGCCTTCTCTCCATACCCCCTGATCCCCTTAGCCACAAGGGCCACATCTAACTCCCTCTTAAATATAGCCAATGAACTGGCCTCAACTACCCTCTGTGGCAGAGAGTTCCAGAGATTCACCACTCTCTGTGTGAAAAAGTTTTTCCTCATCTCGGTCTTAAAGGATTTCCCCCTTATCCTTAAGCTGTGACCCCTTGTCCTGGACTTCCCCAACATCGGGAACAATCTTCCTGCATCTAGCCTTTCCAACCCCATAAGAATTCTGTACGTTTCTATAAGATCCCCTCTCAATCTCCTAAATTCTAGCGAGTATAAGCCAAGTCTATCCACTCTTTCTTCATATGAAAGTCCTGATATCCCAGGAATCAGTCTGGTGAACCTTCTCTGCACTCCCTCTATGGCTATAATGTCCTTCCTCAGATTTGGAGACCAAAACTGTACGCAATACTCCAGGTGTGGTCTCACCAAGACCCTGTACAACTGCAGTAGAACCTCCCTGCTCCTATACTCAAATCCTCTTGCTATGAAGGCCAACATACCATTCGCTTTCTTCACTGCCTGCTGCACCTGCATGCCTACTTTCAATGACTGGATACAAAGAAGATTTACGAGCATGTTGCCAGGAATTGAGGACCTGAGCTATAGAGATAGGGAGAGGTTGAGCAGGCTAGGACTCTATTCCTTAGAACGCAGGAGGATGAGGTATAATCTTATAGAGGTGTATAAAATCATGAGAGGAGTAGATCGGATAGACACACAGTCTCTTGTCCAGTGTAGAGGAATCATGAACCAGAGGAAATAGGTTTAATATGAGGGGAGAAACATTTAATGGGAACATGAGAGGTAACATTCACAAAAATGGTGGTGGGTGTATGGAATGAGCTGCTGGAGGAGGTAGTTGAGACAGGTACTATTGCAACGTTTAAGAAACATTTAGATAGGTACATGGATAGGATAGGTTTGGAGGGATATGGGCCAAATGCCCGCAGGCGGCACTAGTGCAGATGGGACATGTTGGTAGGTGTGGGCAAGTTGGGCCGAAGGGCCTTTTTCCATGCTGTATGACTCGATGAATCTATGAGAATAGCACAGGAACAGGCCCTTCAATGTCCGTGCCGAAAATGTTGCCAAGACCATCTCTTACCTGTCTGCACATAATCTATACCCCTAAAAAAAAACCTAGAGTGAGGTAGTTTATCTGAAACCGAGTTGCATCAGTACGGAACTGTCGCCTCGTCAACACTACAAGGTAGACACAAAGTGCTGGAGTAACTTAGCAGGTCAGGCAGCCATCTCTGGAGAAAATGGATGGGTGATGTTTCTAGTCGGGACCCTTCTTCAGACTCAGTCCTGACCTAAAACGTCACCCATCCTTTTTCTCCGGAGATGCTGCCTGACCAGTTGAGTTACTCCAGCACTATGTGTCTAATCTTCGGTATAAACATGCATCTGCAGTTCCATCTTGCACAATACTACAAGGTGTTCACTGCAGGCACTGAGTCCTCCTGTTTGATCTCCATTCTGTGCCTTAGATCTAATCATTACGGCTACTCCGACACCGCTCTTGGATGAAACATCTCTCTAGATGGAAACTTTGAAGCCGCAATCATTCTCAGCATGATATGAGGAGGCTTTTTTTTTTAACGATTACCACATAAAACATATGTTTGATTTTGAGAGGTTATGGGATGTGAAAGAAAGGTTGCAATTGCTTTCATCCCTTTGTCCTCTTCCCTTGAGAAAGATGTTGAAACAGAGGAAGGATTTGCACACTGATTAGCCGACAGAAAGGTTTGAGTCCGTTCTTCTTATTACCAAAGCCTGTCCATGGGAATGGTTATTGCAATATTCCAGGAGGCGTTTGTGGGCTCTCACATCTTCTCAAAGCAAGTGCTCTTTCAAATGTCAGACCAAAATGTATTAAAACATCAGTCAAAGAAGCAAGAGTAGATCCCTCTCCCTCCACTGTGTATTTCACCATTCAAACTCTGTCGCAGTACTACGTTCATAGAACAGTACTGCAAAGGTACAGGCCCTTCGGCCCACCATGTCTCTGATGACCATGATGTCGAGTTAGACACTGAGTTGTGGAGTAACTCAGCGGGACAAGCAGCATCTTTGCAGAAAAAGGATGAGTGACGTTTCAGGTTGGGACCCTATTTTAAACTGAAGAACTTGAGGCAGTCTGATGAGGGTCCCGACCCGAAACGTCACCCATCCTTTTTTCTCCAGAGATGCTGCCTGATCCGCAGAGTAGCTCCAGCACTTTGTGTCTATTATTGGCATGAATCATCATCTGCAGTTCCTTCCTGCACATGATACCAAATTTAAATTTTGCCCCTCTCACCTTAAAGCCATGTCCTCTAGTCCTTGACATTTATGCCCTGGGAGAAAGGTTCTGACTCTCTACCCCATCTATGCCTCTCATAATTTTGTGTACTTTCATCAGGTCTGCCCTGAACCTCCAAAACTCCAGAGAAAATAATCCAAGATTGTCCAACCTGTCCTGCTGGAGTAACTCAGGGGATCAGGCAGCATCTCTGGAGAACATAGATTGATGACGATTCCGGTTGGGATCCTTCTTCAGGCTGATTATGATGGTGGTGGGGGTGGGGTGGGGGGGGAAGGCTAGAAGAGAGGAGAGCAGGACAAAGCCTGGCAAGTATAGATGGATACAGTGAGGAAGGTGTTTAGATAGGCAGATGGTTGGACAAAGTTGGAAAAAGGCCAGAGATGAAAAGACAGAAGGTGTGAGACAAAAGCCAGGAGAGTAGAATCAAGATAGACTATCAGACATGATTATATTGAATGATCGAATCAAGTTTGGTCCCATTGTTCTTTAGACTAGGATGCAAGAACACTGTAAATGCAAATATGAACAAAAGCCGTAAATGCGAAAACAAAACCATGAAATTCTGAAGGCTCAGCAGACCTATGGGAAAAGGAGCAGTTAACATTTCAGATCTGGAACCCTTTGTCAGAACATGGAAAATGACAAACAAGTTAATGTGGGTTAGTCTATGTTCTCCCGAGAAGATGCGTGATCCAGCACTTTGTGTCTTTTTGTTTTAAATCCGTGCAGGTGGCAGAGAAGGTTAGAAAAGGTTCAATGGTTAGTCAATGGGAACTTTTCTGTTAGGGGGACAACTTAGAAAGGATACATGCACAGGTAAAGGGCTGTGTTACGTTATCAACCTCTGTGGCTGCTATCTTTGGCAAATAGAGATGACTTGGCTAATTACTGCTTCCTAATAAGACGAGAATAATTAAGGAATGTTGAAACCCCATTAAGTTTTAATGAGTCTGGATCCATTTTGGATTTTGGTAAAATCAAACACTGAGACAAATCCCTCAAAGTTAAACAAATAAAGCTGCACATGTTTAAGATTATTTCAGCTCCTTTAATATTGCATAATGTTAATACACTGCATTACAATTGTCGATGCTGAGCTTGTGGTGATTTATTTTGGAGATATTAAAAATGCTTTATTCATTTACACACACCATGATTTAAGCAGGAGTCAAATTCACAGCAGATGGAGGTTACCTTTTATTTAATATTCAATCCAATATATCCTATTGAATAATGAATATGATACTTTGTAAATCAGTTATCATAAATTAGTTGTTTAAAAAAATAGGAATATTATTTTCAAGTCAAAAAAGGATCTCACGGTTAGAGGAAATTGTCATGTCAGTGGAAAAGTTTATACCTGAAGTCATAGCTTCTTTGAAATTAGCTGGAGTGATCTTCAGCGGAAACAAACACTGCAAGAACTTAACGGGTCAGGCAGCATCTGCAGAGACACTGCCTATTACCCCTGAGAAGCCACCCTGCTGTAGGAAAGATGTTGCCAAGCTGGAAAGTGTACAGAGAGGATTTATAAGGATGTTGCCTGGACTCGAGGGCCTGAGTTTGGGCAGGCTAGGACTTTATTCCTATGGAGTGCAGGAGTATGAGGGGTGATCTTATGGAAGAGTACAAAATCATGAGAGGAATAGTTAGGGTAGATACACAGAATCATTTACCCAGAGTAGGGGAATCGAGAACCAGAGGACATAGGTCTAAGGTGAGGGGGAAAAGATTTAATAGGAACCTGAGGGGCATCTTTTTTACACAAAGGGTGGTACGTTTATGCAACGAGCTGCCAGAAGAGGTAATTGAAGCAGGTACTATCACAACGTATAAAAAATATTTGGACAGGTAAATGAATAGGATAGGTTTAGAGCGATATGGGCCAAACACAGGCAGGTTGGACTAGTGTAGGTGAGACATGATGGTTGGTGTTGGGTGAGTTAGGTTGAAGGGCCTATTTCCACACTCTATGACTATGACATTTGACTGAATAACTTTTTTGAGCCTCTGAAGTCCTTCTAGTGAAGATGCTCCCACTGTGCTACAGGGAAGGATAGTCTGGGATTTAGAGCAAGCGATCATGAGGAGTGACGATATATTTCTAGATCAGCATGGTGAGTGACTTGGAAGAGAATTTTGAAGTGTCTCTGTTTCAACACACCTGCTGCCTTCCCCTCTTCACTCTGACCCTCTATTTTACTTCGGAGTCACGTGAGTGACTACGTGAAGAACCCGTCCAGCACGCATGCGCGACATTAGCGTTCACGCAGTGCAACAGCGCCGAACGGGAGTACAGGCGCTCCCACTACAAGTTTAAAAAAGCGGACTATCAGGTAAGTACTTACTCTGAGGTCATACTTAGGAAGCTTTGCTCTGCTTTGTGAATTCCAGGTTGAAGAAGCTGGAAAAATGAGCAAAGCACGGCAAGGGAAAAAGACCGCCCCCCGTTCGACTCCAACAGAACAGGAGTGTCCTATCAGTGGGGGGCGAGAGGCGGCACCTGGACCGCACATGCTGCGGTCCACAATCATTGAGACCGAGCCGAGCCCAGTACCGCTAGCGCAGCCTGACCAACAGCAGCGGACTGGAGGTAAATCAAAATGAAAAACTGACCGGCCGGTGATATCTGATAACTCCGATGAGGAAGACTCTCCGCCTGAGAGCGGCAGAGGTAGCCGCCTGAGCCGCATGGAAAGGCTCATGGAGCAAATGCTCCAGCGAGACTTGCTTCGGGAGCTGGAGCAGTCTTGCCAAGGGAATTCAGGCACTCCCACAACAGTGCCTTACAATGCACTGGCCGTCGCTTCCCCCTCAGCCGAGGGCAGCGTTGGTGACCAGGGCTGGGCTGGTCAGGAACAGGGGTCATTGGCCGAAGATATCGGGAGTACGCATGGGGTACAGGACCAGGAAGAGCTGCTGGGTGTGGTGAATCGCTACGTGGCTACACCACGAGAAGGGCGGCCGTTGCAGCCAAAACTGGCGGCCAGCATTGACTACCTGTCCCTCAAACCCCTACAAGAACAGGTCAATGAGGCACTAGAACTCTACTCGCCTCCGGAGAACTGCAGTTCACTCAACGTACCGGCCGCTAACAGCCAAATCTGGGGGTACGTTGGACAGATTATCCGAAACCAGGAGCTAAAATTCCAGCGTATCCTCAAGCTCCCGACGACAGGTATAACATCCTATGCTCGTTCCGTGGATGGGGTGGATATGACCACCAACCAGCAAGACACTCTGGCTCTGCTGTGCAACACTCAATATGAGATAAACAACCTCCGCAAGGAGATAATAAGACCTGCCCTCAATCCCACATATGCAGGACTGTGCAAAACACTGGTCTCAGAGCCACAGATCCTGTTATTTGGAAAGGACTTGTCAAAACAAGTGAAAGACCTGGAGGAAGAGTCCAAAGCATTCAGCCTCATGAGGGCAGGCCCCGGAACGAGCAGACCAACACAACCCAGACGGCAGTACCCCACCGCGTCCACCAGTCGACATCAAACTTATGGGACTGGTGAAAGCTCGGGGTCCGCATACCATCCCCGAAATCCTTTTTTAGGCCAGGGCCCAGAGCGGACCCCATGGAAAATGCGCCACCCCCAACCAGCAGTACATCCAGCAGTACAACGACGGATGAAGAAACCGAAGAAAGGAACACTCCCATAACTATGGAGGTAGGTGTGTCTGGTTCCTACCAGCATATAAAAAGTGGGGGAACTGTACTAACGGGGGAGATTACACCTGTTCATTGAAGCATGGAGGTCTGTCACAAATGATAGTTATATACTTAACAGTATTCGTGGATACAAAATAGAGTTCATTCAAGAAAATATGCCACCTGTTCAGCACGTACCCCAAAGGGTCTTTACCCTCTCAGTCAAAGAAAAACTAGAGGGTCAAGCAGAACTGGTGAGGTTAGTTACAAAGGGTATCATTGAGAAATCCAAACATGAACCTTTGGAATTTGTCTCAAATATATTTACCAAAAACAAAAAAGATGGTGCATGTCGCATCATCATTGACTTAACCTCACTAAATACCTTTGTTAAGTATATACATTTCAAAATGGAAACATTTGTAACTGCCAAACAACTGATTTCCAAAGGATACTTTATGGCAAGCATTGATTTAAAAGATGCCTACTATACAGTACCCATTCAAAAGGGTCATCGCAGATACCTGAAATTTACCTGGATGGGGCAACTATGGCAGTTTAAAACGTTGCCTAATGGGTTAACATCAGCCCCAAGACTATTTACCAAGATATAAAACTAGCCTTGGCAACATTAAGAAAACAGAGACATATTGTCATGGCATAACTTGATGATATTCTAATAGTAGGCAAAACCATGGAGTTGGCTAAATCAGCTGTATTAGCTACCAAACAATTGTTTCAAACCCTGGGATTTGTCTTATATCCAGTTAAATCTAAGTTAAAGCCATCCACAACTATGGACTATCTAGGATTCACAATTAACTCAGTCCACATGTCCGTAACGTTGCCAAAAGATAAAGCAGCAGAATTGGCACAGACGTGTAACAATTTAATGGTTAGCGATCGACCGACCATCCGACAAGTGGCAAGAGTAATTGGCAAAATGGTAGCACCATTTCCAGCTACACAATTTGGACCTCTGCACTATCAAAACCTACAAAGGGCAAAAGTACAGGCGTTAAAATGACATGCAGGTCACTTTGACCGAACCATGAAATTACCCATTGAAGCAATATCAGAGTTACAGTGGTGGATAGAGCACATTTGGCATAGTTCCAGCCCTATCATCATCAATAACCCAATGTTAACTATACAAACAGAAGCCAGTGCTCAAGGCTGGGGAGCAACTAATACTATATCGAGCACAGGTGGTAGATGGACTAACCTAGAATCATCTTTACTACAAACACTGGGCATAAATTATTTGGAAATGTTGGGTGCGTTTTATGGTTTTAAAGCATAATCTACGTATATGCACCATTTGCATGTTCGTTTACAGATTGATAATACCACGGTGGTGGCCTATATTAACCATATGGGCGGAATAAAATCGATATCATGTGACAATTTGGTCAACAAAATCTGGCAATGGTGTGTCGATAGACATATTTGGCTATCAGCAACTTACCTACCAGGTAAACTAAATACAGTGGCAGACACCAGGTCACGCAAATTCAATGATAACACCGAATGGATGTTAAATCCTAAAGCTTTTGCTAAAATTACAAAGCAATATGGCACACCAGATATCGATCTCTTTGCATCCAGACTAAATCACCAGGTACCAATGTATGTCGCTTGGGAACCAGACCCTGAGGCAGCAGCGATAGATGCATTCGCGCTGAACTGGGGAAACTATTTATTTTATGCTTTTCCCCCCTTCTGCCTCATCAGTAGGGTACTACGCAAAATACAGATGGACTCTGCTTCAGGTATTTTGATAGTACCCGACTGGCCTACACAGCCATGGTTCCCAGTGGTCCTCGGCATGGTCATCGAAACTCCTATGACCTTTCCCAGTAGCCCAGACCTATTGACTCACCCGGTATCAGGCATAAGTCATCCATGCCATGACAAAATTAACCTACTGGGTTGCAGATATGAAAAGACCACTGCTGGGCCTGGGATTGTCTGACAGGACCATCAACACGATGACAGCGTCCCACCGTATGTCCACCAGGAAACAATACCTATTGAGCATCAGGAAGTGGGAAAGATACTGCTCGAATACTGGGACAACATACTCATCTACAACCATAACCAATGTACTGGAGATCCTGGCTGGCCTTCACCATAATGAAGGACTGAGCTACAGCGCCATCAATACTGCCAAAAGTGCTCTGTCAGCCTACTTAAAACAAGTACCAGGACAACAGGCCATAGGGTCTCACCCGCTGGTGATCAAACTCATGAGGGGTATATTCAACTCCAACCCCCCTAGACCTAGCTACACCCAAATCTGGGATGTCAGTGTGGTCCTGACATACCTAAGGGGATGGTCACCAGCCAGGTCTCTCACCCTCGAACAGCTAACCCTGAAAACGTTCATGCTGATGGCACTAGTCTCAGCACAAAGAGTCCAGTCCCTCCACTTACTGCGACTGGACAACATGGTTATAACACCGGACCGTGTCTCATTCACCATTCAGGAGCTGGTAAAGCAGAGCAGGCCAGGAACTTCAGGCCTAGTTATGGATTTCCGGGCGTACCCACCTGACCCACGGTTGTGTGTCATGACTCACCTACTCACTTACATCAACACAACAAGAGATTCCCGAGGGAGCGAAAAAGCCTTATGGGTCAGGCACAAGAAACTTCATGGTCGGGTGTCGAGCCAAACCATCTCAAGATGGCTCAAGCAGGTACTGGGAGCTGCTGGAGTAGATACTGATGTATATACATCTCACTCCACGAGGGCAGCATCCACATCGGCGGCTAAAAGGATGGACATGCCACTGGACCACATCCTGGCTACAGCGGGGTGTTCCATGGAGAAAACTTTCCAAACGTTCTACCACAAGCCGCTAGCAGAACCTGTGTTATTTGCAGAAAGAGTTTTAGAATCCGCAAATATATAATTTAAGCCCGGGGGAGCATTTTACTTTTGTTATTGTTTAATAAATACCATTATTGTTTACAAACAAATTCATGGTTGATTACGATAACATACTTTCTCCCTTGAATTACTTTGGCAGCGAGTGAAGTATGAACTGTTACACGGTTTGAAATCACAGAGCTTTAAAATCTTCACGTAGTCACTCACGTGACTCCGAAGTAAAATAGTAAGATTAAACGAGAACTTACCAGTTTGAAGTTTGATCTACATTTTATGAGGAGTTACGATGAAGGATTACGTGCCCTCCGCTCCCACCCTCAATTATAGAGATCAACTGGTATCTTAGTTCTCCTTTTCTTTACTATGTTTATTTCAATTATTGTGTTTCCTGTGATTCCACACCACTGCTTTGAAGTATGTCGCGCATGCGTGCTGGACGGGTTCTTCACGTAATCCTTCATCGTAACTCCTCATAAAATACAGATCACACTTCAAACTGGTAAGTTCTCGTTTAATCTTACTATTTTACTTCGGAGTCACGTGAGTGATTCCGTGAAGAAGCCCCGCCAGTGCGCATGCGTGTCATATTTCGGCATACCCCACGGACTCACGTCTATGTGTGAGGGCACGCTTGCTATATTATATCAAGGCCACCAGAAACCTAAGAGGTGTGGAATCAGCATTGTTTATTAGCCAGGAACAACCACACAAGAAAAAGTTGGTTCAGACTATTTCAAGGTGGCTGAAGCAGGTTCTGGTTTACGCAGGTTTTAACACTGACAATTTTACATCTCATTCCACCAGGCCGGCATCAACGTCAGCGGCCAGGGCAATGGACATTCCCATCGGCCATATCCTCGCGGCGACAGGATGGTCAAGTGAATTGATTTTCAAATTTTGTCTTGACTTTCCCCCGTCTACAATCAGTCTGAGCCCTTCTTCAGACTGATCGTAGGGGTGGAAAGAAAGCTGGAAGAGGGAGGGGCAGGCCAAAGTGTGGCAGTTAATAGATGAACACAGGCTAGAGGGGATTTGTCTCGAACTCAAAAGTCTCCTCTCCATGTTCTTTAGAGATGCTACCTGATCCGCTGAGTTACTCCAGCACTTTTATGTATTAACTAGCTTCTGCAGTTCCTTGTTTCTCTGTGACAATAATAAACCAATACAAATATGAACACTTGTACCAATATCGATCTCTCCGCCAAAGCATTCATAATATCATGTCACAGGACCAGAATTAGGCCATTCGGCCCATCGTGTCAACTTTGCCATTCAATCATGGCTGATCTATTATTCCCAATCAACCCCATTCTCCTTTCTTCTCCACATAACCCATGACACCCTTAATATTCAAGAATCTGTCAATCTCCACCTTAAAACTACACAGACTTGGCCTTCACAGCCGTCTGTGGCAATGAATTCCATGGATTCACCACCCTCTGACTAAACAAATTCCTCCTCATCTCCTTTCTAAAAGATGTGGTTGTACAAATTACGACTCTACTGCTTTTATGCAGCACGCTTCCAAGAGGGAAGTTATAGAAGTGTAGTATCTTTATATTTTATATTCTTGGTGTTTGTAATACTTGAGATATTTAATTTTTATACTTTGTATTTTAAAGCTTTGCAAACTCTGCATGATTGTGCTCTATGTGAAGGCCTTTGTCCCTTTATTCTGGTTTGATTGTTTTTGTAAGAGATAATGGAGGCCCAAGATTCTCTTGCAGCCATTAGCGTAAATCCGTGGTGACAGTTATATGACCTTTGTCACTCTGTATCAAGCCCTTGCTAAGAGAAATAAGGGGCCCAAGAAGGGGAAGACATGTGGTTTAAATAAGGGTGGATTACAGAATGGAAAATAACTGGGAAGGGGGTAAATGCAAGTGATTGGTTATCGCTAAGGGAATGTTTGCAAGTGATTGGTTATCGATAAAGGAATGTCTGCAAGTGATTTGGTATGGAAATGCACGGGAGGTGGGACATACAGAGTTAAACATGCTATAAAAAAGGGGCAGCTCTTGGTTTGGAGTGAACTCTCAAGTGATTTACCCTTTGAGTGTTCCAGCTCGATTTGCAAATAAAGGTTTGTACTTCTTGAAGAATTCTCTGCGTCGCCTGAGTTAATTTTGAGTATCAACAACCTCAACAATGTTCATATCTCCATCCAATTAAATATATCCCAGCTGCTTTTCCTAGACAGCGGTTACAAAGATATCAAGAGATGTTTATGTTCATAAGTCATAGGAGCAGAATTAGGCCATTCGGCCCATCAAGTCTACTCAATCAATCATGGTTGATCTATCTATCCGTCTCAACCTATTTCTTCTGCCTTCTCCCCATAATCCCTGAAACCCTTACTAAACAAGAATCTGTCAATCTCTGCCTTAAAAATACTCAATGACCTGGCCTCCCACTGCCGCCTGTGGCAATGAATTCCACAGATTCACCACCCTCTGACTATATAAATTCCTCCTCATCTCCTTTTTTAAAGTATGTCCTTTTATTCTGAGGTTGTGCCCTCTGGCCCTAGACTCTCCCACTAGTGCATCTTCTCCATATCCACTCTGTCCAGGCTTTTCACTATTCGCCCTTTTCCTATGCCAAATGGGTTGGACATGTCTCATGAGAATGTGACAGTACCAAAATTAAATGTGCTAATGTTGCCGTGTATCTATGTGTGTACATCCCATCTATTGTGCTCATACGCAGTAAACAGTGTGAGTGATTTCTCATGACTCATCATGCTTCTGAACCATTGTTGCCACTGTGTGTACACATTTTTATGTCATTCATTTATTACACCATTGAATTTTTTACTATGATAGCGAACATTATCGCAGTTGGAAATGTCCTTGTCAGATTACACCTCTGGGATTTAGAGGTATGGATCAGAATGCAGCACAAAGCCCAGGCAGCACAATGATTTACTTTCTGACATCTTTCATCCTCCTCAATATTTTTTCCGCAATGGCAGCAACAATATTTACATCGCATCCTTAATACAACTGAGATGCCTCACAAGGGAGTAATCAAATAACAATCACAACAGGTCATGTAATGGGCTATTCACAGAGATGACAAAAGGCTTAGATGAAGGTTCTAAGAAAAAGAGTGCAATAGGTTGGAGATATTTATTTAGAGAGGGCTTATATTCAAGAGGTTAAAGGCATGGCTCTCATTGGTGGGGTGACTACATTCAAGAAAGATCAAGGGGCCTGAATTTCAGTTCATGAGCAATAGTAGCAGAATTAAGCTATTTGGCCCATTGCATCTACTCCACCATTCAACCATGGCTGATCAAGCTTACCTTCATAACCCCATTCTCCTGCTTTCACCCAGTATCCTGTGACACCCCTACTGATCAAGAACCTGTCAATCAGCACTTTAAAAATACCCAATGACTTGACCTCCACAACTGTCTGTGACAATGAATTGCACAGATGAATCACCCACTGACTAAAGAAATTCCTCCTTATCTCCTTTTATTCTGCTATCTCCAATCTAAAGGTAGGCCCAAGAGGGCGGAAAATGGCACAAAATGCTCGAGTAATTCAGTGGGTTAGGCAGCATCTCTGGTGAACATAGATAGGTGACGTTTCAGGTTGGGACCCTTCTTCTGACAGATTGTGTGAGGGAGGGAGGGAGAAAGCTGGAAGAGAGGAGGAGCAGGACGGAGCATGATGGGTGGACACAGGCAAGGGGTGGGTTTTGATAGGCAGATGGTTGGAACAAAAGCCAGAGATAAAAAGAGAAGAGAGATGGGTTATAGGATTGAAGGAGATTAGAGAGAGGGGGAGAGATCTATAATGAATCAGTGGTGGTGGTGGACGCATAGGGTGGTTTACTCGGCTTAGGATCAATGATGACAAAAAAGTTATGAGCAGTCTGGTATAAGAATAGATCCAGTGTACAGGACACAGAGATTGGAGCCAAGAACCTGGACCAGTTTGAGATCAATTTGTGCGATCATGGATGTTGGTTCATGGTTGCCTTCCCAACTTCGCCCCCTAGTCTTGCGGTTATATTAATCGTGCAATCCCCAAGTTGTTGTTGCAATGGCTATCAACAATGGCTAAGCTTCAGGCAAAAGACTGAGACCTGACCCACTCTCACACGACCAACCCTTTTTCCCAAACTTCTGATGACTAGAGAGTGTAAAATCATGAGGGGAATAGAATGGGTAAATGCACACAGTCTTTTACTCGGGGTAGGAGAATCAATAACCATAGGTGAAAGATTTAATCCGAACATAAGAGGCGACTTTTTCTCATAGAGATAGTAGGAAGGAACTGCAGATGCTGATTTACACAGAAGATAGACACAAAGTGCTGGAGTAACCCAGCAGGTCATCGGCATCTCTGGAGAAAATGTACAGGTGATGTTTTGGGTTGGAACTCTTCTTCATGCTGAAAGTAGAGGTGGGGGGAACTGAAGGTAGGAAAGAGGGTGGTGGGTATATGAAACATGCTGCCAGAGAGGGCAGTTGAGACAAGTACTATAACAACAAGTATTTTTTAAATACTTGGATAGGAACGGTTTAGAGAAATACAGACAAAATGTGTGCAAATGAAACTGGCTTAGATGGGGCATGGGCAAGTTGGGCTGAAGGGCCTGTTTCCATGCTGTATGATTCTATGACATTATAGAGATTATTGAAATACTTAGCAATAATTAAAAGTTATAGAAATTAATTAAAAATGAAAACATGATAGATTTAGTTGAGGACACTATTACTTCATGTGAATGACTTTAAAAGTATTCATTTTAATTAACAGAGCAATAGAGACAATCCTTTCTGCAGATTATGCATGTCTGGATATTACAGCAATGACTGTGATGGACAATACAGTGCAAGTGAGCGCCATCTATGTTGGCTGGCACAGTAGTGCAGCGGTAGAGCTGCTGCCTCACAGTGCCAAAGACCCACGTTAAATCCTGACTACAGGTGCTGTCTTTATGAAGTTTGTACATTCTCCCTGTGATCGCGTGGGTTTTCTCTGGGTGCTCTCATTTCCTCCCACACATTAAAGACATATAGGCTTGTAGGTTGATTTGACTTTGGTAAAGAAAAATTGTAAATTATCCCGAGTGTGTAGGATAGTGTAGTGAGCCTAAGGTCCTGTTTCTTGTTATAAAGGTCCTGCCTTTATAACAAGGGGAATCGAATATAGGAGCAAAGAGGTCCTTCCGCAGTTGTACAGAGCCCTAGTGAGACCACCCCTGGAGTATTGTGAGCAGTTTTGGTCCCCTAATTTGAGGAAGGACATTCTTGCTATTGAGGGAGTGCAGCATAGGTTTACAAGGTTAATTCCCGGGATGGCGGGACTGTCAAATGCTGAGAGAATGGAGCAGCTGGGCTTGTACACTCTGGAGTTTAGAAGGATGAGAGGGAATCTCATTGAAACATATAAGATTGTTAAGGGCTTGGACATGCTAGAGGCAGGAAACATGTTCCAGATGTTGGGAGAGTCCAGAACCAGGGGCCACAGTTTAAGAATAAGGAGTAAGCCATTTAGAACGGAGACGAGGAAACACTTTTTCTCACAGAGAGTGGTGAGTCTGTGGAATTCTCTGCCTCAGAGGGTGGTGGAGGAAGGTTCTCTGGATGCTTTCAAGAGAAAGCTAGATAGGGCGCTTAAAAATAGTGGAGTCAGGGGATATGGGGAGAAGGCTGGAACGGGGTACTGATTGGGGATGATCAGCCATGATCACATTGAATGGCGGTGCTGGCTCGAAGGGCCAAATGGCCTACTCCTGCACCTATTGTCTATTGTCTATTGTCTATTGTGCTATCTCTAAACTAAACTAAACTAAGACTGCAACTAGACACATCTCTTTTCCAGAGGGTGGTCAGGATTGCAGCGGGACAGGTTTAGGTTTAGGTTTATAACTGTCACGTGTACTGAAGTACAGTGAAAAGCTTTGAGTGAAAAGAGTGAACAAGATGCCCCTGAGGTTGCACTAAAATCTCCCCCTTCTCACCTAAATGCAGAGAGTTGCATGCACCAAATGGGTCAATTGGGCTGCATAAAGTTTTGGTTCACATTTATTATTGTAAATAGTAAAAATCTTTGTTTGCTATCCAAACAAATCAGATAATACTATACATAAATACAATCAAGTGAAACTCAAGTACAATAGGTAGAAGAAAGAGGAAGATAAAGAATGCATTGTAGCGCACCAGTTCCATAGACAAAGCCCAATGTCCACAATGGGGTAGAGATGAATCAGCGAGTACCCGAGCTTATGGAAGGACTGTTTGGAAGCCTGATAACAGAGGGGAAGAAACTGTTCCTGAGCCTAGGAGACTGAAATTCCCAAGCATGCCCTCCTCTTCCCATAAATAATCAAATGTTAATAGACAGGTTTAAATGAAAACTCATTCTTGGGGAAATAACTCCTGGGAAACTCTTTTTGCATAATGCAGCTTATACAAAGTAAAACAGTTAGAGCCTCTGAAATCCATTACCATTTTTATTGCACAAGTCTATTTTTACGCAATTGACTTTGATGTACTGCTGACCTTGGCAAATGAAAATATGCATCCTTTTACTTTTCATATGCAAATTCTCTTTAATATTACTTTACCAACTTGTGTTGCCAAAATTTGATTACGGCTTGAAGTTTGTATGAATCCAGATGTGTGTTTGTGTGTTCAACATGAGCAGGGAAAGGCATAGTTACACAGGAGTACCGCAGCTAGTGTGGCACAGTGGCGCAACAGTAGAGCTATTACCTTGCAGCGCCAGTGACCCACGCTCAATCCTGGCTATGTGTGCTGTCTGTACAGTTTGTATGTCCTCCCTGTAACCCCTGTGTGGGTTTACTCCGGGTGCTCTGGTTTCCTACCACACTCTAAAGACATACAGGTTTGTCGGTTAATTGGCTTTGGTAAGTTGTGAAATTGTCCCTAGTGTGTAGGATAGTGGTAGTTTATGGGTGATCTCTGGTCAGTGTGAACATTGTGTGCCAAAGGGCCTGTTTCCATGCTGTATCTCTAAAGACTAAAGTCTAAAGTTGCACTGGTACACATAACCTCTATTGTCCACAGCGACCATGTAAATTTGGCCTTTTCCACCAACAATCGTATTGAGTTACAAAGCAAGGGCCATTTCGCAAACGAATCAAGGCTTTTCCTCGGCCTCAGTTCCCCCAAATTGCTCAGGAACAGTTTCTTCTCTGTTATCAGGCTTCTGAAAGGTCCATCAATAAGTTCATGTTTATCAGTCATAGGAGCAGAATTAGGTCATTCGGCCCATCGAGTCTACTCTGCCTTTCAATCATAGTTGATCTATCCTTACCTCTCAACTCCATTCTCCTCCCTTCTCCCTGTGACCTACAATATCAAATCTAAAAGCCTCTTAAATGCCACTATCGCACCTGCCCCCACCACCATCACCCCTGGCAGCACGATTCCACCTGCCCCCACCACCATCACCCCTGGCAGCACGATTCCACCTGCCCCCACCACCATCACCCCTGGCAGCACGATTCCACCTGCCTCCACCACCATCACCCCTGGCAGCACGATTCCACCTGCCTCCACCGCCATCACCCCTGGCAGCACAATTCCATCTGCCGCCCTTGGTGTAAAAACACCTGCCCTGCACATCTCTTTCAAACCTTACCGCTCTCATCCTTTAAGCTTTGCCCGCTAGTCCTTGACATTTCTACCCTGAGTAACCAACTCTACTCACTGCACTATGTGTGTTCAGACTGAAACCAATCATCCATGCTTGCACACAAAGGTTGCTACTGTCCCCATCCGAACGGAAGCTCCCACGCATGCTCGCTGTCATCTTACCCGTATGCGTGCCGGCCGGCATCCCAAGAACGTCACGGGTGCGGTAGATTGGAAACACCTTCCAATTAGAGGACGGTGACGCGGGACTTGCATGGGATTCAGCCGGGACTGAGTCTGAAAGGCTGCAGCCTTCTATTGTAAGGTACCATGGTGTTCAAAGTTCCAAGTTAATTAGTAAACTACTGTTAGCATACTTACTCCACTGTGGTTATTGTTCCGGGCAATACATAAAAATTGGCGATGAGCATAGGATACATGGATCAGTAACTACAATCCTACTGTTTCCCACAGAGCCATAATGCAACATGAGAACTTGGGAGAAAAATGTATCTCTATCCTCGAGCACTTACTGACTTCTGTAGAAATGGTTCCATTGACGTTGATTGAACTTGAATGAACTGGGGAGAGAGCTGCTGAGCTGGGCACCAGTCGCGGGACCCGGCGGACTGCAGCCTAAAAGGGGGAGACTGCCGAGCGGGCCCCTGCTCATTCCTCAAAGACCAGAGGTACTGGGAGGATGAAGCTGGTGACGACGATGGAAGTGACAGACAAGGAGTAAGGCCGGTGGGAGAGTGAACCAGGGTGAGCAGGAGTGTCGCATCCAATGAAGTCGACATTGGAGGCCCGCAACAGCCAGGGACTTGAATGGATCGGGCACCACTCATAAGAAACAGGGCACAGACTGGACTTTGAAAATGGCGCCACAACATGGCGCGTCTTGCATGCGGGCTTAGTAAACTACATCTGTACAGTTGCTAATTGAGGATGAGATTAGGTGTGGCAACACTCTACTGGACTGCATAAAAGAAAAGAGGTTCACTGTGTGTTTGCACATGTGACAATAAAACGGCCATTGAACCTGGATAAAGTGAATGTGGAGACGATGTTTCCACTAGTGCGAGTCTAGGACCAGAGGCCACAACCTCAGAATAAAAGGACAACCCTTTTGAAAGGAGATTAGGAGGAATGTCTTTAGCCAGAGGGTAGTGAATCTGTGGAATTCATTGCCATAGATGGCTATGGAGACCAAGTAAATGGATATTTTTAAAGCGGAGATTGACAGTCGCTTGATTAGTACGGGTGTCAGAGGTTATGGGGAGAAAGCAGGAGAATGGGGTTGATAGGGAAAGATAGACCAGCCATGGCGGATTTTGCTCCAAGAACTTATCAACATGAACTTATTGAACCATGTAGCCATCTGCGTCCAACTAAAGGCCAACATATTTGCTTGCACTTAATATCGAAGACCAAACACAACTTTCACCCCTCCTCCGACTGTCATGTTCGCTTGTAAGAAGAGCAACATTTCGGGAAAAAAAATCCAAAGCGATCACTCCTTTCTTTCCATTCCTTCGAATACCTGATTCAAGCACAATACTTAAATATATTATTCTGATCCCGCTATAAAATATATCTTCAATTATTCATGCTTTCTCAGTTCAATGAACAGAATATGCTCAATCCAAGCTAATTTCAGCCTAAGGACAGCAGCACATGCCAAAAGTCCAATACTTTGTACATTACCATCTTATAATATATACATGATGCTGAAATTTAATGCAGTTCTTCATTAAAAATGATCTAATATTTGAATTCTATAGCCATCAAATTGAAATTCCTCAAGGTCCCATTCCATTGACTAAACCATTGCATCAAAATGCTTAGGTGATGGGTAATACATTTCTTGACTACCCTAAAAATTTCCACCACCTACAAGATAGACTTGTCCCATTCCTTCTTCTCCCTGCTCCCATCAGACAAAAGTCTGAATGTGTACACTACCAGACTCAGGAACAGCTTCTTCCCCTCTGTTATCAGGCTTCTGAACGGTCCTTCCATAAGTAAGCATACAGTCCCTATTTACCTCTACCCCATAGTGGATACTGGACTTTGTCTATGGAACTGATGCGCTACAATGCTGAGAACTATAATCTGCACTCTTGTATCTTCCCTTTGTTCTACCTGTTTTTACGTTTGGCTTGATTATATTTATGCATGGTTTTATCTGGACAGATTCGAGAGCACACAAAACAAAGCCTTTCACTGTACCTCGATATACATGTCAATAATAAACTAAAACCTAAACCTAAATAGAACAGGCGACACGGTGGCGCAGCAGTAGAGTTGCTGCCTCACAGCACCACAGACTCGAGTTCCGTCCTGTCTGTATGGAGTTTGCACGTTCTCCCTGTGACCGCGTGGGTTTTCTCTGGGTGTTCCGTTTCCTCCCACGTTCCAAGGATGTGCAGGTTTGTAGGTTAATTGATTTCAGTAAATTGCCCCTAGTGTGTTGGATGCAAAACTGGGATAACATAGAACTAGGGTGATCATTGGTCAGCAAGGACTCGGTGGGTCGAAGGACCTGTTTCCACGGTGTATCTCTATCAACAAAATTAAAGTAAGTCAGAAGACTAAACTAAGTCAGTGTTCAGCAGATATCCTGAAAACTGCTCCAACTGGCTTCTGTTCAAATTTAGGTTTAGGTTTAGGTTCCAACGACAATCAAGGAGCTCAATACCGTCAACTCCCTGCTGAGTCAGTGGGTGACACAGTGGCATAACTGGGAGAACCACCATTTCATAGCTCCAGAGACCCTGACCTCCGGAGTGAAATTTGCACGATCTCCCTGTAACCGTGTGGTTTACATCCAGGTGCCTGCGTTTCCTCACACATCCCAAAAGAGTATAGATTGGGAGGTTAATTGGGCAGATTGCACAGTTTAGTTTTGAGATACAGCACGGAAACAGGCCCTGCAGCCCATCAGGTCCACGCTGACCATCGATCACCTGGTCACACTAATTTCATGTTACACCACTTTCTCATCCACTATCCACAAACTTGAGGCAATTTACAGAAGCCGACTAACCTACAAAACCTGTATGCCATTGGCGTGAGGGAGGAAAGCGGAGCACCCGAAGGAAACCCATGCGGTCACGGGGAGAACATGCAAATCTACCTAGACAGCACCCAAGGTCAGGCTCAAATCTGGGTCCCTGGCGCTGTGAGGTAGCAGCTCTATCAGCTTCACCACAGTGTCAGCCAATTGTGCTGATGGGGTCTGGCCATCTGTGGTGAGAATGTGGTGAGTTCCAGAGCCCTGTACAGTACTGTGATACAATACAATATGATACAATACCATGCAATACGGTACGATACGATACAATAATGATACGACATGATACAATACCACTTAATTTATCCCAGAGGAAAATCGGTCTGTCACCAGTCAAAAGGTATTGAAAGTGTCATGCGAATTATAATAATAATGAAACTTAAGTGATCAGTTATTGCACAGGTGCTCCTCAGGTTGACCAGTGTGTCATGGAGGGGGTGAGCAGTATTGGCCAAGATGCTCCGCAGTTTGAGAAGCATCCTCCCTTCCGAGACCACCTACAATGAATCCAACTCCACTCCCAGGAAGCAGCCAACCTTCCTGATGAGCCTGATGATTGTGTTGCCGTCCGC
The DNA here is from genome assembly GCA_038087875.1 of Malacoraja senta. Lineage (NCBI taxonomy): Eukaryota > Metazoa > Chordata > Chondrichthyes > Rajiformes > Rajidae > Malacoraja > Malacoraja senta. Next base: position 171,987,699 of record CM075978.1, read on the forward strand.
GGCCTTCGCCCTCCTGTCCCAGCACACGACAACGTGGAAGATAGCGCTGGCCACCACCGATTGATAAAACATCTGCAGCATCTTACTGCAAACGTTCAAAGAACGGGACCTTCTCAGAAAGTCTCAGTGTTCCTGGACCAGTCCAGTTTACTGTCCAGTTAAACTCCAAGGTACTTGTACTCAATAGACAATAGGCAATAGGTGCAGGAGTAGGCCATTTGACCCTTCGAGCCAGAACCGCCATTCAATATAATAATAATAATAATAATAGATTTTATTTTAAGGGCGCCTATACAAAGGTCTCTAGGACACCTTACAATTTAACAAAGAAACATATAAACATATAATCAGAGTAAAATAAGTTATAAAGACATCACAAATATATAAAATAAATCATGGCTGATCATCCACAATCAGTACCCCGTTCCTGCCTTCTCCCCATATCCCTTGACTCCACTATCTTTACAAACTCTATCTAACTCCTGGGTAACCTGCACATCCACACCCTTGATGGAGAAGGGGCCAGGGATGTTCCTCTCCTCCTATAGTCCATCACTAATTCCTTAGTCTGTGGAGATATATAACACACTGATTGTTCGGTACATGTGCCATTGACCTCTTTCTCTGCCCTTAGACTCACTTCTGAACCCATTGTCCCTTCACCTTTCCTGGGTCACCAGTGCTCTCTCTCTATCCTTACACCACCCTTGTCATCCTGCTAGTTTCACTGTTCGTATCCCATCCACAGACACCAATGAAACATTGTGGGTTCCATCTTTCTTTGGTCATCGATGCTGGCTTTGATTTGTTCCTTACCTTTTCATACCCCTTGTTTCCAAAACATCATCCATTCCTTTACTTCAGACATGCTGGCTGACCCTCTGTGTTACTCCAGCATTCTGTGTCTATCTTCGGTGTAAACCAGCATCTACAGTTCCTTTCTGTCTTTTCATCTCCGGCCTTTGTTCAACCATCTGCCTATCAACCCTGTTCCCCCTCACCTGTATCAACATTACCTACATGCTTTTTCCTACGCCCTCCTCTTTTCCAGCTTTCTTCACCCCCCCCCCCCCCCCCAACATCCAGTCCCAAGAAGGGTCCTGACACAAAGCATCACCTATCCAAGTTCTCCAGATATGCTGCCTGACCGGCTAAGTTACTCCAGCACTTTGTAACTTTTCTTTGTAAATCAGCACCTGCAATTCCTTGTGACTCCTGCTTCAGTTTGTTATGTTCTTATAATTCAATAATTAACATGCATATTTCTTCTTGCAGTGGGATTTTTGCAGAGAGGGTACTTAAAAATAATAAAAAGTGACAAAGCATGCCAACAAAATCATCTATTGCTTAGAATTAAATATGATCAATTTATCACATTCAAATTCATTTTAGATTTGCAATTTATCTGAGATTCATTGCTATAAACATGAGATTGTTATACATATGGAATGAGTAAACTATGGAGCGCATACTGAATAATTCTGGTCAGCAAGTAATTGCAAGACTTACGTTTTTCAACATCATTAAGAGTTGCTGAAGCAAAGCTTGGAAGTTCTATAGGTATTACCTCTGCTCCAAGATTTACCAACAGTTTGGAAGAGAAATTATGAGAGGAGACGAAAACATTGAGACTCAGGATAGTGCAGATGCTGGAATCAGTGGATGGTCACAGTCTTTTCCCAGGGTGGGGGAGTCTAAGTCTAGAGCAAGGGTTCCCAACCTGGGGTAAATTTCATCTACTCAGGGGGTAAATTTGTTGATTCTGGATTTGTACATATTTTTTCTCATTGACTGACTGTGTTTGGTTCTGGTATACCGGTATCTGTTCATCATTAGTTGTTCATAAATAAGTGAAATAACATTGTTATGTGCTATTAGAGTTGCCAGGGGTAAACGGGACAAAAAGGTTGGGAATCCCTGATATGGAGGGCTTAGAGCAGAAGAGTACAGCAGAGAAACATGCCCTTTGGCCCACAATGACCAATGGGCGGCACAGTTGCACAACGGTAGAGTTGCTGCTTTATAGTGCTAGAGACCCGGGTTCGATCCTGGCTGCGGTTGCTCTCAGTATGGAATTTGTATGTTCTCCCTGTGACCAAGTGGGTTTTATCCAGGTGCATTTCCCTCCCACACTCCAAAGACGTGCAGGTTTGTCATTTAATTGGCTTCGGTAAAATTTTAAATTGTCCCTAGTGTGTAGGATAGTGCGAGTGTATGGAGATTGCTGGTTGGTGCGGACTCAGTGAGTCGAAGTACCTGATTCCACTGGATCTCCTAAGAGCGTGCTGAATATAATGCCAAGATATAATGCCAAGATTTCTTTGCCTGCACATGATCTGTGTCTTCTTTTTCTGATCATCCACTGGAATAAGGAGAGAGGGTGAAGATTTAATGGAAAACTGAGGGATAATTTTTTCATACAGGGGTTGCGGGTATATGGAAGGAGCTGCTGGAGGAAGTGATGGGGATGGGTACAATTTAATTGTTTAAAAGACATTTGGACACTTTCATGGATAGGAAAGGTGTAGGGAGGTATGGACCAATTACAACAAATGGAACTAGACCAGGAAGTTGGGAGGATATATTGCAGTTGTATAAGATGTTGGTGAGGCTGCATTTGGAGTATTGTGTTCCGTTTTGGGAACTATGTTATAGGAAAGATGTTATCAAGCTGGAAAAAGTGCAGAGAAGATTTACGAAGATGTTGCCAGGACTCGAGGGCTGAACTATAGGGAGAGGTTGAGCAGACAAGGACTCTATTCCTTTGAATGCACGAGGATGAGGAGTGATCTGAAAGAGGTGTTCAAATTCATGAGAATAATAGATTGGATAGACGCAAAGTCTCTTGCCCAGAGAACCAGAGGACATAAGTTCACGGTGAGGGGCAAAATAATTAATAGGAACCAGAGGGAGAACTTTTTTCACACAAAGGGTGGTGGGTGTATTGAATGACCTGCCAGAGGAGATAGTTGAGGCAGGTACTGTCGCAAACTTTAAGAAACATTTGGACAGGTACATGCGTAGCGCAGGTTTAGATGGATATGGGCCAAATGCAAAGTGGGACTAGTGTAGCATGTTGGTGGGTGTGGGCAAGCTGGGCTGAAGGGCCTGTTTTTGTACTGTATGGCTCTATGACTCTATGATTCTAAGCTTGTGGAATTCCCTCCAACACCAGTGGAGCACAGAGCCTTAAAATCCCAATAACAAAAAGCAAGGCTCTGTGAATTCGTTAGTCGAGCTCCCAGCCTTGGCTCGGCAACCATTCTCCCCTTTGCCAAGTTGCTGTCAAAGTGTGAGAAAGTTACTTGTCACAGTGGCGGAGCAACATTTTCACCGCTGTCCCGAACAATAAGGATGAAAGCTGAAGGAATCCCCTGGTGATTGGTCAGGGCTGAGCAAACAAATCAATCATTTTCTTTTCGGTGGAGTAACAATTTATTATCCGTGCTGGAGATCTTAAATTCAATCTGCACCGTGTTCTGTGTGTCTCGTTCAATGCGCGCGGCTGTCATCATTCTTCATGTGCGGAAATCAGTCGGCTTTTGTTGAAAATGTTATTAATGCCCAAATTTATTGTTTCAGTAATTAACACTGACAAGCCACAAGTCACAGGCAGGATGGCTGTTGATGATAAATGGCCCGGTATAATTACCAGTTGCCACCCAATTTTGATTTCCCCAAAGATAATGACTCCATTTCAATCCGGTATTTATTTGGATAACACGCAACAACATGCATCCAGTATTCCACGATCTTCGCAGAGCGAGAATCCACTTTTTGTTTTGTCCCCAAGTCCACACAGTAATGTTTTAGAACATAGCACTGAACAGCACAGGAACAAGCCCTTCGGCCCACAGTGTCCGTGCTGAATATGATGCCAATTTGGGAGTGCCCAATGGCCAATCGGTAGAGTTGCTGCCTTACAGCTCCAGGGACACAAGTTTGATCCTGACTACTGGTGCTGTTTGTATAGACTTTATACTTTACCCCCTTGATCGGGTGGATTTTCTCCGGATGCCTCATTTCCTCTCACACTCCAAAAATATGCAGGTTTGTAGGTTAATTGTCTATATTGGCATTGGCGTGTGAATGTTGATATGTTGATATCAACATATGGATATGGATAATTCTCTGTAAAGCACTTTGGTTTCAAGTGATTTGATTGAAAAGTGCTATATAAATACAAATATTATTATTATTATTATTATTATTATTATTAATTGCCCCCTCGTGTGTAAGATGCAAAACTGGGATAACATAGAACTAACGTACGGGTGATCGTTGGTCGGTGTGGACTCACAGAATCATAGGGTCATAGAGTCATGGAGTGACACAGAGTGGAAAAAGGCCCTTCGGCTAACTAGCCCAAACCAGCCAACAATGTCCCAGCTACACTAGCCTCACGTGCCTGTGCTTGGTCCATATCCCTCCAAACATGTACTATCCATGTACCTGTCTAACTGTTTCTTAAACGATGGGATAGTCCCAGCCTCAACTACCTCCTCTGGCAGCTTGTTCCATACACCTACCACCATTTGTGTGAAAAAGTTACCCCTCGGATTCCTATTAAATCTTTTCCCCTTCACCTTGAACCTATGTCCTCTGGTCCTCAATTCCCAAAAGATTCTGTGCATCTACCCGATCTATTCATCTCATGATTTTGTATGCCTCTATAAGATCTCCCCTTGTCCTCCTGTGCTCCATGGAATAGAACCCCAGCCTACTCAACCTCTCCCTATAACTCACACCCTCTAGTCCTGGCAACATCCTCATAAACCTTTTCTGAACCCTTTCAAGCTTGACAATATCTTTCCTAAAACATGGTGCCCAGAACTGAACACAATATTCTAAATGCAGTCTAATGTCTTATGCAACTGCAACATGACCTCCCAACTTCTATACTCAATATTCTGACTGATGAAGGCCAAAGTCCCAAAAGCCTTTTTGTCCACCTTATCTACCTGTGTACAGGAGCATAGCCCTTCAAGGAATCATGCTCCTGTACTCCTAAATCTCTCTGCTCTACAACACCACCCAGAGGCATACCAATTACTGTGTAGGTCCTGCCCTTGTTCGACATACCAAAATGCAACACCTCACACTTCTCTGTATTAAATTCCATCAACCATTCCTCCGCCCACCTGGCCAATCGATCCAGATCCTGCTGCAATCGTTCACAACCATCTTCACTATCTGCAAAACCACTAACTTTTGGTATCATCAGCAAACTTGCTAATCTTGCCCTGCATGTTCTCATCTAAATCATTGATGTAGATGACAAACAGTAACGGGCCCAGCACCGAACCCTGAGGCGCACCACTAGTCACAGGCATCCAGTCGGAGAAGCAAACATCCACCATCACCCTCTGCTTCTTTCCATGGAGCCAATTTGCTATCCATTCAGCTATCTCTCCTTGGATCCCATGCGATCTAACCTTCCAGAGCAGCCTACCATGCGGAACCTTGTCGAACGCCTTACTGAAGTCCATGTACACCACATCTACAGCTCTGCCCTCATCAACTTTTGTGGTCACGTCTTCAAAAATATCAATCAGGTTTGTGAGACACGACTTGCTATGTACAAAACCATGCTGACTATCCCTGATCAGCCCTTGCCCATCCAAATGCCTGTATATCCTATCCCTCAGAATACTCTCCAGTAACTTACCAATCACAGATGTTAAGCTCACCGGCCTATAGTTCCCAGCATTTTCCTTGCAGCCCTTTTTGAAAAGAGGTACAACATTTGCCACCCTCCAGTCTTCCGGCACCTCTCCTGTATTTAAGGACAACTCGTAAATTTCAACCAGGGCTCCAGCAATTTCCTTTCTAGTTTCTCACAATGTACTCGGATATATCAGATCAGGCCCTGGAGATTTGTTTACTTTCAAACATGACTCGATGGACCATAGGAGCCTGTTTGCACATTGTAACTCTAAACTAAACTAAAAATTAAACTAATCTCTGCCTGCATGTGTTCCATATCCCTCCATTCTTTGCTTGTTCATCTGCCTATCTAAATGCCACAGAAATACCACCATCGTATCTGCCTCCACTACCATACTGTGTGTTCCAGGCACCCTCTACTCTCTATACGAAAAACGTGCCCTGCACATCTCCTTTAAACTTTATCCACTCACCGTATAGCCAGCACCTCCAACACCTCCAACACCTCCAGTGCAGCATTCACTCAGTAAAGCGATAGAATGCAGAAAAGAGTTAGTCTTTTATTAGCAAATCGAAGCTGGATAGAAAGCAACAATCATTTTGACCTTCAGTGAACTTGAAGGTTACATGTAGATAGTCTGCTGATCATTATTGCATTGACAATGGCTTTGACATGATGAATAAATAAATGAAAATACTTCTAAGATTTTCTTTCTGTGGTTTATAATCTTCCTGTCACTGCAGCTTTATTGATTTAATTACATGTCTGAGTGATCGCTGATTAAAGTCCCTTTATCAATGTTGTAGAACCCCTTCACAATTAGCTCGTATTTAATAAAAAGATAATCTAATATAATGGCCCCATCAGGATTATCGTTCATGTTGAACACTAAGTCATCGAAGAGCTGACTGTCTGCCTCTGAATGAACTTGTAGAGATGTAAAAGCCGTGCGCACAAATTGCAAATTGATTGCAGAGTTATTGAAAGGAGCTTTAATGCATCTTGGGATAAGATCGCTGAATGTTGCACAAAATGGCAGAAAAAGGTCAGGGATTAATGCTTCAGCTAGACGGGAGAGAGGAACTCTCTGCAATTCAGTATCTCGTTCTTAATTGCTCCATCTGCAATAATCAGAGAGAATAATTCAAAGAAAAAAAGAATGTTTCTCTTTCTGAACCCTGTGTTTCTCTATACCCATGTCCACACTGGTCTTCTCTTCCTACTGTCACTTGATGCCTCCTCTCCACGACGGAGAATGGTTTAATTGGCTTCAGGTGTCCCTGTCACCTTGAGAGATGACTGATCACAATCTCTGCTGAAACCACGTCCAGAGGAGGTGGCCAAATGGATTAATTAGTTTCTGCATCTACTCACAAAGGAAGAGATGATGAGAAAGAAAACCGAGATACAGTAAGGGGCAGCATGGTGGTGCAGTGGTACAATTGTTGCCTTACAGCGTCAGAGACCTGGGTTTGATCCTGACTACGGGTGCTGTCTGTATGGAGTTTGTACGTTCTCCCTGTGACCGCGTGGGTTTTCTCCAAGAGCTCTGGTTTATTCCCACATTCCAAAGACGTACAGGATTGGCTTCAGGTTAATTGGCTTCGATACAAAAATAATTTATGTAGGATAGTGCTAGAGTACAGGTGTTCGCTGGTCGGCGCGGACTCGTTGGGCCGAAGGGCCCATTTCCGCACCATATCTCTAAACTAAACCAATTGGCAGAACATTTAGTGCCGTGGAGCGATAGATCTGTACAGCACAGAAACAGGAACTTCGGCCCAACTCATCCATGCTGGCCAAGTTGCCTAACCCAGTTAGTCCCACTTGCCTGCACTTGACTCATATCCCTCCAAGCCTTTTGCATCCATAGAACGGTGTAGCACAGGAAAAGGCCCTTCGCCCACAATGTCCATGTTGAACGTGATGCCAGGTTAAAATAATCTCCTCTGCCTGCATGTGATCCATATCCCACCATTCCCTGTATATCCACATGCCTATCTAAGTCTTTTAAATGTCTAAATTATTCCATGTAAGTGCCGTCCTCTATGTTTTGCCCCTCAAGTCACTTTTACATCTTTCCCCTCTCACTGTAAACCTGTGTTCCCTAATTTTAGACACCCCTCCCTTGGGAAATAAACTGCGGCCGTTCACCTTATCCATGACTTTACATAAATCTTTAAGGTTAAGAGACATTTAGACAAACATTAAGGCGTAGAAGGATATGATGCAGGGAAATAGGATTTGTGTAGAAGAGCAACAGGTTGGATGGGTGAGATGGGCTGAAGGACTGTTGTGTGCTCTATGATTATGACTCAATGGTTTCTTTAAAGCCAAGCATTTGTGAGCATAGAATATGCTCCGGATGAAATGGAATGCTTAATTGGATCAAATCCCAGAGGGCAAACCAGTTTAGTTTAGTTTAGTTTAGCTTAATTTAATATCCGAGATACAGCAACAATTTTTTGGTTACGTGCTCTCCAGTCAGCGAGAACACTATACATGATAACAATCAAGCTGTCCACAGTGTACAGATACATGATAAAGGAAATAATGTTTATTGTAAGATAAAGTCCAGCAAAGTCTGATTAAAGATATTCCAAGGGTCTCCAATGAGGTAAATGGTAGCTCAGGACCACTCTCTAGTTGTTGTTAGGATGGTTCAGTTACCTGATAACAAATGGGTAGAAACTGTCCCCAAATCTGGAGGTATGGATATGTGGAGGCATGGTTAACACTCTCCTATAGGGAAGAGGTCTAGTTCCTAGCAGCATGGTGCGCTGACAACAACCTGGCCCTTAACACCAAGAAGACCAAGGAGCTCATTGTGGACTACAGAAGGTCTAGGGGTGGCACGCACACCCCCATCCATATTAACGGGACGGAGGTGGAGCATGTTTCCAGCTTCAGGTTTCTGGAGGTCAACATCTCTGATGACCTCTCTTGGATCCACAATACCTCAACACTGATCAAGAAGGCTCACCAGCGTCTCTTCTTCCTGAGGAGACTAAAGAAGGTCCATCTGTCTCCTCAGATTCCGATGAACTTCTGATGCCATCGACAGCACCCTCACTAACTGTATCACAGTATGGTATGGCAACTGCTCTGTCTCCGACCGGAAAGCACTGCAGAGGGTGGTGAAAACTGCCCAACGCATCACAGGTTCCTCACTCCTCTCCATTGAGACTGTCCAGAGCAAGCGATGTCTGCGAAGGGCGCTCAGCATCGTCAAGGGCTGCTCTCACCCCAACCACAGGCTGTTTACCCTCCTCCCATCTGGGAGGCGCTACAGGTGTCTCCATTGCCGGACCAGCAGGTTCAGGAACAGCTTCTTCCTTGCTGCTGTTACCCTACTTAACTCTGCACCTTGGTGATTGCCAGTCACCCCCACTCCCACCCCCCCCCCCTCGGACACTCCTTCCCCCAGTGACTGATCTCCCCCCTGAAAATTGCACTACTGCTACTGTATATACATATATATATTTTACTGTTCCATTATTCTGTGTTCGCACTTCTGGGTGAGATGCGTACTCCATTTCGTTGTCTCTGTACTTGTACACTGCACAATGACAATAAAGTTTTGAATCTGAATCTGGATCCTTGTAGGAACTTGTAGTTATAAGATGACTTGAATGTCTAATTTTACTTCGGAGTCACATGAGTGACTACGTGAAGAACCCAGTCAGGGCGCATGCGCGTCATTACGTCTGACGCATTGGTGCGAACGGCAGCGGGAGCACGGAGCTCCTCCTGCAAGGTGAGTAATTACAGCTCCACCAAAGTCGGGGAGACTTTGGAGGAGTTAGAGAAAAGTAAAGAAAGTGTTTCTGTGTGTTTTTCCCCCACATACAGGAACAAGGAAAAGGTGCAGGTCTGCTGCCGACAAGGAGAGAGAGAGCTGCGGGAGCGCAGTATCTGAAAGGCAGCCTGTCACCTCGGGGGAGTCGCAAGCCGGTAGCGGTGCGGCGACAGACTTGGCAAAGTGCCCAGCCGGGTACACAGCCAACGCCAGTCGGGCGGTCGGCATAAGTTAAGTCTGTAAGGGCTATAGACTTCGCAGAGTCGGGCCACAAGAGTCCCGTCGGGGACAGGATACCGTTCCCCAGCAGTTATCCAAAAGGAGCAGCTCTTACAGGGGCTGCTCCACAGAGACGCTCCAGGAGCAGTAGTGCAGGCGGGAAGCCATAGAGAAGGCTCTGCTGGCAGTGCCTAGGAGAGGCCTGCTTCACAAAGCCACACTCCAGGTGGAGTTGTGCAGGCGGGAAGCCTTAGGGAAGGCTCCGCTGGCAGTGCCTAGGAGAGGTCTGCTTCATAAAGCCATACTCCAGGAGGAGGTGTGCAGGCGGGAGGTCGTGGGGATGGCTCCGCTGGCAGTGCCTAGTAGAGGCCTGCTTGAAAGCACCCTCTTTGCAAGAGGTGAGTGCAGAAGGGCAGATACGCTCTGACCCTGAGTCCGATGACTTCCAAAGAGAGGGCAGGCAGCTGTCAGAGCTGACACCGTGTGCAGCACGGTTTGCCATGTCGTCGGACGCTGGTGAGTCTCTGGGTGAGGAACTTGCCACCAGCATAAATTACCAAGTCTCACATCAGCTACAGGAGCTGACAATGGATGAGACAGTAACGAAGTATGAAGCCCAATCAACTGTGGACTGTTAAAAGTTCCTGTTGGGAACAGGAAGAATTGGGGCAAGATGGGCATACTAATGAGAGCCCAGGAGCATGTGAAGCTCCAGCATATTTTTAAAGTTGCTGGCATCTGGTATAACGAGCTTTGCCAGGATGGTGGATGGAGAGGCCATGACAAATTACAAAAGGCGCTATTGTGGAGTGTCCACTTTGAGATCAACTGCCTCCGCAAGACTGCGATTAGACAAACCATCAATGCTAAATATGCTTCACTCTGCCAGCCTGGCACAGTGCAACCGGCACAGCTGTTTGGCGAGGATTTCGCACAGCAGGTGAAGGAGCTGGAGGAGGAGGCTAAGACAGCAGCCACATATTCACCAAAGCGGAAGTATCCCTATAAGGGAGCAGACTGGTCCGGGCAAGGGACGAGTCCAGCTACGATGCAGCGCAGTTGGCGTCCGGCTGTAGCACCGCCACGGAGGTGAGATATCCAGCTCAAGGCCGGGGAAGAATGCCAGGTGGTAAGGAGGTAAGAGGGTCTGGTTCTCATGTAGACAGATCTAATGTGATACAATTAAATGTTTACCTCAGATATGTTTATACTGAAGGTTATTCAAGGGCATCGAATAAAGCTTAATGCAAATTCTGATTTACCCATACAACATGTTCCAAAAAGGAGTTTGACTTCAGCATCACTGAACAATTGGAAGTTCAGCTGGAACTTGCAAACGTATGTAATAAAGGTGTAATTGCTAAGGCAGTTTACCAAAGCCATCAGTTTGTGTCCAATATCTTAGGCATGATGAGAAGTTAAGGGCAGGTGCTCATGGCTTAACTAGATAATATCTTGATTGTAGGACAATCAAAGGAAACAGCTGAAGCATCAGTGGCAGTTGGTAAAAAACAATTTTTAATTGGGCTTTATAAGCTATCCAGAGAAATCTAAATTTATACCTGTGACACAAATTGACTAGTTGGGTTCACAATGGACTTAATCAACATCATTGTGACCTTGCCCAGGCAAAAAAGGGTAGAGCTAATTAAGAGCTGTATCAATTAATTGCTGACACACAGCCTTCAATTAGCCAGGTGACATGTCTGCTGTGGTAATGGCTGGCAGCATTTCCAGCAGTTCAATATGGCCACTTTATTATCTACAATTACAAAGGTCAAAGGAACAAGCATTGAGGATACATTGGGGTCATTATAATAGACCTATGCTTCTATCAATAGAGGCTGTTGCTGATGTACAATGGTGGATTCAGCATGTGTCCACTAGTAGTTCCAAACTACTTGGACCAAGCTTCCATGATTTGCAGACAGATGTCAGAGCACTTGGGTAGGGTGCTACTGATACAAGATCCAGCGGTGGAGACAGATGAACATTGCTTCTGCAAACATGGGGAATTAACCAAGAGTATTTTATGGACTCAAGGCTTATGGCACTAACTAAACTAGTTTGCATGTGCAGTGCAAAATAGACAACACTACAGCAGTTGCTGATATGAATCACATGGGTGGAATCAAATCGTTATCATGTGACAGGTTGGCAAATACAATTGGACCTGGAGTAGGGATAGAGAGATTTGGATTGGAGCTATCTATCTGCCAGGGAAACTTAATGTAGTACCAGATGGCAGCTCACGAAAAGTCCATCATAACACAGAGTGGATGTGGAACCAGGATGTGTTCAAGAACATAGTACTTCTATATGGAATGCCAAAATATGTTTCATAGGCACCAGATCCAGGGGCAGTGGCAATTGATGCTTTTTCACTAAATTGGGATGATATGTTTGTGTACATTTTCCCACCATTCTGCCTCATAGGTCGGTGTTTGAGAAAATCAAGCAGGATGCCGCTTCAGGGGTTTTGGTGATACCAAATTGCCTGATTCAACCATGTTACAGATAGCGATCCAACCTCATTTTGCTGATTCCAAACAGTAGGAATTTGCTGGAGCATCCAGTAACGCATTAAGTTCATCCGTTATGTGATGGTATGGGTCTGTTAATTTGCAGGATTTAAGAATGCCTTACATTGGTCGAGGACTTTCTAGGCCAACGGTGGATATACTCACTGCAGCCTGGAGAAACAGTACTCAAAAACAGTATATGACTTATGAATTTTTTTTTTTTAAATGGGAACAATATTGTATTCAAAAGAATATTCAATATGATACTGTAGTTATTGAAAATGTGTTAGAGTTTTATCTACACTTTATTATGATGAGGGTCATAGCTATAGTGCTATCAATACAGCTAGAAGTGCTTTGTCGGCATATCTTGTAATAGGTACACGGACACAAAGTATAGGATCTCACCCTCTCATATCTAGGTTGATGAAAGGAATCTTTAATTCCAAAACGCCTAACCCTACGTATATGGTAATCTGCGATATAAGCGTTGTTCTTAACATGCTTCGTCATTGGGTCCCTGTCACGTCTATAACTTTGCTGAATTGGCTATGCTAATGGCATTGGTGTCAATACAGAGAGTGCAGACTTTGCAAAAACTTCAGTTCGAGAGAATGGAATTGAATACAGACGATGTTCTGTTTTATATTTCTGACCTGCTCAAACAAAGCAGGCCAGGTGTGACAGGATTTAAGATTGTGTTCTCAGCATATCCTACAGCTCAATGTTTATGTGTAAGGACACATTTGTTACATTACATTGAAGCCACAAGGGCTTTAAGACAAGAAGAAACAGGATTATTTGTCAGTTACAAGAAGCCAACATAAAAGAGTGGCAGTTCAGACTATCTCAAGGTGGTTAAAGCAAGAGTTGGTTCAGGCAGGAATTAACATTTATGTGTTTACATCTCATTCCACTAGCGCAGTAGCAACATCCGCAGCCAGGGCGATGGACGTTCCCATCGACCATATATTAAAAGCCGCAGGTTGGAAAAATGAACTTGTGTTTCAGCAATACTACCATCGGCCGATTGCCGATGGAGGGCTGTTTGCCAACTCAATATTGAGTGCTGTTGCTATTGTTCAAAGTCTGTTTTCAATACTGTTTCATTCTGTTTCGTTTATTGCCCCTACATTAAGAGGGTTTATTGGTTGTTTTATGACCAAAAATAAAACTGTTTTGTTTTTGCATGATATGCAATGTCATGTTTACAGCATTATTGATGATACTCAGAGTCAATCGATGCAGTGAGAAGCCGGGATTTTGATCTGCGGCATAAAAATCACAGAGCTTTAAAATCTTCACGTAGTCACTCACGTGACTCCGAAGTAAAATAGTAAGATTAAACGAGAACTTACCAGTTTGAAGTTTGATCTTTATTTTATGAGGAGTTACGTTGGTGATTACGTGCCCGCCACGCCCAACCCTCTCTCATAGAAAAAAGGTCATAATGGTAGTTCTCATGTTGATCATCTTAATATGTTACTTCAATTATGGTGTTGTCTGTGATTTCATACCGCTGCTTTGAAGATTGACGCGCATGCGCCCTGACGGGGTTCTTCACGTAATCACCAACGTAACTCCTCATATAATAAAGATCAAACTTCAAACTGGTAAGTTCTCGTTTAATCTTACCAATCTTTTGTTCAGTTTTGTTTATTGTCACGTGTACCGAGGTACAATGAAAAGTGTTTTGTTGTGTGCTATCCAGTTAGCGGAAAGACTATACATGATTACAGTCGAAGGTCTCCAATGTGGCAGATGGGAGTGTTATTGAAATGTGGCAGTGGGATCATGGTATCTTTGGAGCATGGTCACTCAATGTGGAGAGATAGCATTCAGGATGGTGCAGAGAGCTCTGGTTGAGAGCGTGCAGAAGACCTGAGTGAACAGTGGAAGAAGTGGATCTTCTCATAGAGTATCCTCCCACAGTCAGGAAGCTGTGTTCCCATGCCCCTGTCGTGGAGTCATAAAGCACAGAAACTGATCCTTCTGCCCAACTTGCCCATGCTGATCAAGATGCCCCATCGATGCTAGTTCCATCTGCCTGTTTTTGGCCCGTATCCCTCATATCCAAACCTTTCCTATCCATAAATCATTGGCCCGTATGGGGATCGAACCAACAACCTTGATGTTATTCATACCATGCTCTAACTTTAGACTTTAGATATACAGCATGGAATCAGGCCCTTTGGCCCATCAAGCATCATCCCTGGAGAACATGGAGAGGTTGATCTTTCAGATTGGGAGTCCAATAAAGTGATCCGACCCGAAACGTCACCTATCCATATTCTCCAGATATGCTGCCTGGCCTGCAGTGTTTCTCCAGCATTTTGCGTCTTTTATTCAGTATAAAGCTTTCCAAACATAACATGACAATAAAACACTCATGACTCTTGACTCTTTCCATCGGAACACCAGTCCAAGCCAATCTAAACTACCATGTTTTTGCATTTGACATGAGTATCACACAGCAGGTCTTCAACCAAAGAGAAGTAAAATTTGAGAGAAGCGAGAGAATAGAAGGCATTTCTTCCCAATTTTTAAAAAAAAGAATAAATCTTGCTTCAACATTTTCACCATGATGACTTACAAATGAACTGTAATGCTGAAGCGGTAAGTCTTTGAAGTCCTACCAACCAATCTCATTTGTCTTCGTCTGTCAGCTCCCATCAACAGGAGGCAACGCAGCGACTCATCAGAGTGACAGATTGAGCCATTATCACTCTCTGATACCTGCGCGTGCTGCCGCCAGTGACACAGGGAGGCAGCGCGTATTGATCCACAGATCGCTGACGGTGGCTTCTTCTCCTGCAAACTGCCACCAAAGCCGACACTCTCAGTTCCGCAGTGTCAGGGAGCGCAGGATAATGAGCTTTTCTGTCGACTGGGGATAATAAAAAAACGGTATTTCATCACTGGACAATCTCCCTGGCGTGATTGTACAGCGCTCAGATTTACATGCAACGGGCTGTTCCTTGACGCTTATCAAAGCTTCCGAAAAAGACTTAAACTCCTGCTGTGGGGGACTGACAGCTTTGAATTCGGCAACACCTTGTATTGGAGCAGTTAAATGTCTCAAGCTGATTTATGCTATAGTCAGTGAGTCATACAGCACAGAAACAGGCACTTTCGCCCTACCCGTCCATGCTGACCAAGATTCCCCATCTACACTCATCCCATTTACCCGCATTTGGCCCATACTCCTCTAAACCTTTTCTGTCCATGTCAACTGTCTCCTATCTACTATCTACTATCTACTTCATGGTGACCTTCGATTGATTGGACTTTGTTGGCTTTACCTTGCAGTAAACGTTATTCCCTTATCGTATCTACACACTCCAAATGGTTCGATTGTAATGTATTATCTTTCTGCTGACTGGATAGCACGCAACAAAAGCTTTTCACTGTACCTCGGCACACATAACAATCAACTAAACAGTCTAGATGTCTTTTAAATGGTACTATAGTATCTACTTCAACTACCTTCTCTGACAGCTCGTTCCATATACCCACCACCCTCGTTGTGGAACATTTGCTCCTCAGGTTCCTATTAAATCTTTCCCCTCTCACGTTAAACTATAGCAGGTCAAATCCCCACTCATGTTGAACTTCATGCGGCCTCAGCAAGGCCACCAGAATAATCAAGGACCAATCTCACCCTGGTCACTCCCTCTTCTCCCTTCTCCCATCAGGTAAGAGGTATAGAAGTGGGAAACACATACCTCCCAATTCCTCCGTCTACGCCGCATCTGCTCCCAGGATGAGGCGTTCCACACCAGGGCATCCGAAATGTCCTCATTCTTCAGGGAACGGGGGTTCCCCTCCTCCACCATAGATGAGGCTTGCACCAGGGTCTCTGCCATACCCCGCAACACTGCTCTCTCTCCCCATCCCCCCACTCACAACAAGGGCAGAGTCCCCCTAGTCCTCACCTTTCACCCCACCAGCCGTCACATACAACAAGTGATCCTCCGTCAGTTTCGCCACCTCCAACGTGACCCCACCACTCGCCACATCTTCCCATCTCCCCCCATGTCTGCCTTCCGCAAAGACCACTCCGTAACTCCCTTGTCAATTCTTCCCTTCCCTCCCGTACCACCCCCGCCCCGGGTACTTTCCCTTGCAACCGCAAGAGATGCAGCACTTGTCCCTTCACCTCCCCCCTCGACTCCATTCAAGGACCTAAGCAGTCGTTCCAGGTGCGACAGAGGTTCACCTGCATCTACTCCAACCTCATCTATTGCATCCGCTGCTCTAGATGCCAGCTGATCTACATCGGTGCGACCAAGCGGAGGCTTGGCGATCGTTTCGCCGAACACCTCCGGTCGGTCCGCAATAACCAACCTGACCTCCCGGTGGCTCAGCACTTCAACTCCCCCTCCCATTCCATATCTGACCTCTCTGTCCTGGGTCTCCTCCATGGCCACAGCGAGCAGCTCCGGAAATTGGAGGAAATGCACCTCATATTCCGCTTGGGCAGTCTACATCCTGGGAGCTTGAACATTGAATTCTCCCAATTCTGTTAGCCCTTGCTGTCCCCTCCCCTTCATCAGCCCTCTGGTTGTCTCCTCCCCTCCCCCAGCCCTCGGGCACCTCCTCCGCCTTTTTTTCTTTTTTCCTTTCTTCTCCCCACCCCCTATCAGTCTGAAGAAGGGTTTCGGCCCGAAACGGTGCCTATTTCCTTCGCTCCATAGATGCTGCTGCACCCGCTGAGTTTCTCCAGCATTTTTGTGTACCCTCCAGATTCAGTGACAGTTTCTTCAGACTGAAGAATGGTCTTGACCCGAAACGTCACTTAGCCATGTTTTCCAGAGATGCTGCCTGACCTGTGAGTTACTCCAGCACATTGTGTCCTTTCCATCTCTTGCTTCTGCCAAAAAAATACCCTCAATTATATCCACCAATCACTTCCCAGGCTTTGCCTCACCCGTACCTCTCTTTTTCCAGCTTTATCTACCTCCCCTCGATTACAATCAGTCTGAAGACAGGTCCCGACCTGAAACGTGTAGGTCCTCCAGAGATGCTGCATGAGTTACTCCAGCAATTATTGTTTTTTTCTAAACCAACATCTGCAGTTCCTTGTTGCATCTACTGACTGTGGATGTGTTCGAAGTCACCAGTGTTATAAATTAATATTGAGCTAATGTTGTCCAGTGATGCTGCCTGACCCCCTGAGTTACTCCAGCATTTTCTGGGTTTTCAATCTTTGGTTGCACTACAGACTTCAGTTTTGCACAATTATGTTGCGTGTTATTAATTTATTGCAGGATTGATTATGTAGGCCCTACTTCAAACACCAACTCCGCATGGCCTTTCCATTTTGTTCCTTCAATTATTGTATAATCATCTGTGTGTGACTGCGTAAACGGGCCTGTTATGCTGCAGCAAATAAGAATCTCTATTCCATTCCCAGCACATATAATAATTAAACACTCTTGACTCTTGATTAGACTCATCCTTCTGCTGAACGGTGTAGACATTTAAGATACACATTTCTCTGAAGATGACTACAGTCAAACCATCAACATATCTCATCAATATATATTCATGGTTCTTTTTGACTGTTTGTTTACTTCAGTGCAGTTGTTAGCTAGGCAATCATAAGATCTCATTAAAGTTTGACCTCGCACAATTCATTATGCAATTTAATTTCATTAAGCAGCTATTTTTTTAAATAGCTATTTTTATTGCATGACACAAGGTGCTGTTTTGACGTTGGCTCAATCAACGTTAACGTAATTAGGATGTTTCCATCAGCTGGTGTTTTCTTTAAATTATAATTGGCTTCAGACTGTGGCATTAATTAAATGAAATCAGGTTAAGGGTGTCACATTTGGCTTCGCTGTGTTCTTACAGAAGACGTTTGAACACCCAGAATAAATTAATTCAATCTTTGCTTCTGACAAATGGTGTGACAGGATAATAACAATGGTTGCTTCCTTCAGGCACAAATATAACATTGAGGTGAGGGAAGAGTAGCTGAGCAGCTGTTAATCCAGAGTATGTGGAGGGAAATTTTACAGAAGCCAATTAAGGTACCAACGCGCACGTCTTTAGGATGTGGGAGGAAACAGGAGCGCCCGGAGGAAACCTACATGATTAAGGGGAGAACATGCAAACTCCATATAGAGACAGCACCCGGGTCTCTGTCGCTGTGAGGCAGCAGCTCTACCCGCTGCACCGCTGTGCTACCAATTATATCTTAAACCAATTTGACTCAGGAGAACTTTGGACTAATCGGACATTACTGGACTTTATCTTGCTTGAAACATTATACCTCCATCCTGTATCTGTACACTGTGGATGAGTCGTTTATAATCATCAATAGTCTTTCTGCTGACTGGTTAGCACGCAACAAAAGCTTTTCCCCTCTCAACCCCATTCTCCTGCCTTCTCCCCGTAACCTTTGATGCCCTTACTAATCAAGAATCTATCAATCTCGGCTTTAAAAAGACCCAACATCTTGGCCTCCACCACCATTGTTGCAATAAATTCCACAGATTCACCACCCTCTGACTAAAGAAATTCCTCCTCATCTATTGACACAAGTGGAAACATTTTCTCTCCATCAAGCCTTCACACCTCCATTATATCACTGTTTAATTACTTTACAGTTGAGGAAATATGAACTTAGAGTATGAAACTGGATTAACGTGTAATCTTCAGGAGTGCACTTGGGAGAAGCCTTTGTGGCCCCTTCATGCCCCCGTTGGTTTTGCATACAGCCTGTCACCGCTGGCGACTCGCCAGCAGCCTCATGAGATGGTCCAACCACAAGAGCTCAATAACAACTCCAAGGTCAGACGCACTAATTGGCCTTATCTGCGCGTGGGTTATGATTGGTGAGAATGTAGGTAAAAGGGGCTTCTGGAATAAACGTGACACAACGTGTCTGGCCCAGCTAAGTTGTTCTTTGCTTTCTGTCGTGGGATTCAGTAAATCCTACACCTTAATATGTGTACATTACAGACATGATCATTTCTTTATATCAGTATCCTTACACCATCTCCATAAACCTTTATCCTGCATCTGTACACTGTGGATGACTCGATTGCAATCATGTGTTGTTCTTCCGCTGACTGGTTAGCACGCAACAAAAAAGCTTTTCACTGTACCTCGGTGCACATGACAATAATAAACAAAGCAAAAATAAACTAAACTAAACTAGAATTTCCAAATCGATACATAAAGGACCCATAGGAATCGTGGAACTATTCACTCACTACTTGTGGCTTGCATCAAAATATCAAAATTTGACAACGAAGCAGAAACTCAGTCACATCCCTGTTCCCGAGTGAATACTCGTCAAAACGTGTTCGATATATATATCATTAAATACAGTCATGTACATCTTTTCCAGAGGGGTGCACTCGCATAGAAATACAAACTTGTGATGAGTTGTCATGTTGCACGATTTCATTAAATGCAATAACCAACCACATAAACGACATTTGGACAGGGACATGGATAGGGTACAGGGACACTGGGGCAGTACAGTGGCGTAGCAGTAGAGTTGCTGCCTCACAGCGCTAGAGACCTGGGTTCCATCCTGATCTCGGGTGCATTCTGTATGGAGATTGTACGTTCTCCCCGTGACCGCGTGGGTTTTCTCCGGGTGCTCCGGTTTCCTCCCACACTCCAAATACGTGCAGGTTTATAGGTTAATTTTGGTAAAATTGTCCCGAGTGTGTAGGATGGTATTAGTGTACGGGATGATCGCTGCCCCAAATCTGGTATACATTTACTGTATGATCACATGGACCTTTGTAATTTTCTTGTTTCGCTCACACAAGTATGAGGTGATTTACTTTTCCAGTCCCATCATCTCTTGCTGCAGAATATGTCTTTATGCTGCCTGCTCCAATCACCACTCCTGCGTCCCATTTCCAAGTGTCAGATTTGTTCAGCGATTCAATTGTTTCTCTCCATAACTTGAGTGATAATTACAGTTCTGCTCCTCTTCCTCTCACCTGCCAAGATCTGGCTAAATTAACATCAACCGTGTTCTGAGACTACTTTGCAATAGTACCTCAGCAGTCATATAACTTATGGTTGAATGTAACTTCATGCCACAGTTTAGCAAAAAAATTTGCAAATCCACGTCTCATTGTTAAAATCGAGCAGCCATGTAATATTTGTGTCTTCGATGCTTACTTGACAGTTCCCAATGTTCTTTCAGCCTCATCAGTTGCCACTGGATGATATGCTGAAATAAGTGTGTACTTAATACCACTCTGTTTAATAAAGCACTCAAGCAGAAGTGAACGAAACCTAAGACATGACATGAGAAAATGGGTTTTGGTTTTTTAATACTAAGCTCGGTTGTTGTACAGGACCCAGCATGTCTTATCTTGTAATAACAAGGAAATGCAGATGCTTTTTTATACCAAAGATGGACACATAAGTGCTGGAGTAACTCAGTGGGTAAGGCAGCATCTCTGGAGAAAATGGATGTGACATTTCGGGTCGGGACCTTTCCAATATTGATTCATTTTTTTAAACTTTCGACTTTATACTTTAGAGATGACACTTCAGCCCACCGAGTCTGTGCTGACCAGTGATCAACCCGTACACTAGCACTACATACTAGGGAACATTTACAATTTTAACAAACCCAAACCTGCTTGGAGTGTGGGTGGAAAACGGAGTGCCTAGAGAAAACCCACGTGGTCACAGAGAGAACTTACAAACTTTGTACAGACAGCACCCATTATCAGGATCAGACCTGGGTACGAGTGGGGCAGAGACCCGGATTCGATCCTGACAATGAGTGCTGTCTGCAGGGAATTTGTATGTTCTGCCCGTGACCGCGTGGGTTTTCTCCGGGTGCTCCGGTTTCCTTACATATTCCGAAGACGTGCAAGTTTGTAGGTTAATAGGCTTTGGTAAAGATTGTAAATTGTCCCTGGTGTGTAGGATAGCTTTAGTATGGGTTGTATGGGGATCGCTAGTCGGCACGGAGTCGGTGGGCCAAAGGGCTGTATCTCTAAACTAAACTAAAATTAAACAATCCATTAGTCAATCATTGTACATTCATTCATTCATCATCGTTGAAAACATTAGCGACGCAGTGGTGCTGGTTTCCAACGGGAACGGTGATGGACGCACCACACATCTCTGTCCTCCAGTTCATGCGGATTTCCGCCGCTGGAAGTATAGGATTTTGGTGTGTGTGCTTTATCATCGTTCCTTACAATGCAATGTACGACAGTGATCGCAACTTCTACTGAAGTATGGCCGTTGGTTCGCTAGAAGCTCATCTGCCCTTTGACAGGTCTTGTTTTTGGTCCTGCTGAGGGTCCATAACCCCTCCTCACCTAGCAAACTAGGTGGGGGAGATGGTTTAGTCGCCGACTATCCGACCATGGAGCAGATAGCACGGGATTACATGGTACCCGTAACGGGGGTACTCCTGACTGTTATCTAATCCCAGCCTAATAACCTCTGATTATTGTTTCATGTTCAGGGAACCAGAATGATTGTGTGAAGTTCTTATGAAAAAACTTGATATGATATCTGCATCAGCAATACCACAACCTTGTTTGGTCAACCATCTTATATCATGGATTGGTGTTGGATCTCGTATTTTATGAACATGAAAATGAGAATTATAAAGGTCACTGGGCATCTCAAGCTTACCATGCATCTAATAATGTCACGTCGGATTTGATCTTGACCTTAGTTCTTCATTAGCTCTGGTTACATTCACACCGGTATATCTACAAATATTCAAAGCTTCTGAGGAAGATTTGCAAAGAGTTAATAGTTCAATGGTTCAATAGTACTTTTATGTCACATGTACCCTGGTACATTGAAATTCCTGTTTTTGCTTACATTTCAGTAATAATCTTATTGTACATAGGCACAACCACACTCAAGTACCAAAGTGTAAGAATAGTAAATTACACCAAGACAGTACATACGAGTCGCTATGTTTCTGGATCCATCTTGTACCCAGTTCAAAGTTATTAAAAAATGTTTGTGTCTTAACTTGTCCATTGTCCTGGTGGCGCATGGGTCGGAGTTGCAGGGGTCGACCTGGCCAGGCGATGTTGTTGATTCCCTCCACCACTGCTCCTCCACTCCGTGCCACTGCAAGCCACGTCCAGTCCATGCGTTTGGCCACTTTGAGTGGGGCCTAATCTAATTGAGATAAAACAACATCTCATCTCCATCTTAAGTGGGTGATCATTTATTTTTAAACACCAAGTTTAAAATACCCGCACCAATGGAAATATCCGCTCCTTATCCACCCTGTTATACATTCTGATCAATTCCTCCCTTAATGCCCTAAACTTTTTTTTTGGGGGGGGGGGGGAGGGAGCGAGCTTAGCCAGTCCAAACTTTCCTCACAATCACCTGTCCATTCCAAGTAAAAATACTCCAAAGAGTTTTGTTTAGTTTAATTTAGTTTAGAGATACAGTGCGAAAACAGGCCCTTTGGCCCAACTAGGCCACGCTGACCAACAATCCCTGTGCACTGGCACTATGTTGCACGCGTGGGACAATTTACAATTTTACCAACGCTATTTAACCTACAAACCTGTACATCTTTGTTATGTGGGAAGAAACCAGAGCACCCTGAGAAATCCCACGTGGTCACGGGGAAAATGTACAAACTCCGTACAGACAGCACCCATAGTCAGGATTGAATTCGGGTCTCTGGGGCAGTAAGGCAACAACTCTACCGCTGCGCCAACATATTTACATTCTTCCTTAATTAAGGAGATCAAAGTCGCTTCCAATGCCTCTTGTCTCAGTTTGGGCATTGATTATTTCATTTTGTCAATATCTGACGCAAATGCACTAATTTATTCTTGAATATCATCCATAACACGACTGACCACAGGTTTAAACCTATAATTCAAAGTTTCCAGTGCAAGTCTCAATGCATTTGTTGTGTTACAATGCACTAGCAACTACTTACTCCCAGACTAGTCCTTGCATAAGTGACTTATCAGAGATCAGGATAAACACTTTGTAATTCAGTTTAGTTTAGATTATTATTGTCATGTGTACCAAGGGTACAGTGAAAAGATTTTATGTTGCGTGTTATCCAGTTAGCAAAAAAAATTCCGATCAAGCCGTAAGTTCATAAGTTTTAGGAGCAGAATTAGACCATTCGGTCCATCAAGTCTAATCTACCATTCATTCATGGCTGATCTATCTTTCCCTCTCAACCCCATTCTCCTGTCTTCTCCCCTGACACCTGTACTAGTCAAGAATCTGTCAATCTCTGCCTTAAAAATTATTGACGGCCTCCACAATGTTCAGTGGCAATGAATTCCACAGATTCACCACCCGCTGACTAAACAAACCCCTTATCATTTCCTTTTATTCAGAGGCTTTGTCCTCTGAATCCTGGGCTCTCCTACTAGTGGAAACATCCTCTCCACATTCACTCTCTCCAGGCCTCTCACTATACAAAAAAACCTATACATGACTACAATCAATCCATCCAAATGTACAGATACAGGGTAAAGGGAATGACATATAGTGAGAGTAAGAAATGCTGCTGTTGAAATAAAAAAAATTAAAGAGTGGAGCGCTTGTAATGAATCATTGCAGATCCACCGCTGGGACCAGCAGGCAAAGAGTCACCTGGCTTCACCGCCATCTTAAATATTGTCCAAAATGTTGTAATTTTAATCTTAAATATTTTGTTGGAATTGTGATTTTTTTTTTAAACCACCGTGTGAAAGACTCTCTGGAAAGCAGCCATGTAATTTAGTTGACATCTGTACATGAAGCCCAAGGGGTGGTACAGGAAAGCTGCATTGATGGGAAGCGAAGTGGGAAATTGATGGCTCGTGTGATGAGTGACATTCAGAGGAAGAGAAATGGACAGTCGGAGACAGGTCCACTTCGTGATATTCGAACTTGTTCAAAATGAAGAATTTTAACTGCACACACCCCCCCTGATATGCTGATGCCACAAATTGAACTAATGGACTCAAGGTCAATGTATTCTGCATTTTCTCAGGTGGATAGCCTGTTCACTTGGAGTGCAGTGTTAATCATTTATTGGTGATTAGTTTAAGGCTCGGGAGAAAAAAGAAGTTCAGATTCTACATTCTCTAAACCTCTCAGTCTCTCGACCTTCAGAACTTCAATAGAACTGCCTACTCAGGGATGTAAGCTTGGCCAGACCTGCTTCGAAGGACGAGAAAACCAGAGACTCGATGCCAATAAGGAACGAAGATGTGTTTTGTTTATTCAACCCTTGGATGAGTGTCAACAAAATGATTGTCTTCAGAGTCACAAGAGCCTTTGGTTAGAACAAAGATTCCTTAAGAAGATTGAAGGAACAAAAATAGCACAAGAAATTGGCAGTCCGAGACATTGGTGGTGACAACCTAGGAACAACTATCGCAAGAAGGAGGAACCTGAGTTTGCTCAGAGAAGACTACTTGCTCACAACAGCATGAATCTGGTCAATTCATTTGATTATGTGGATGCAAGGAACAGCATATACTGGTTCAGAAAAAAAGACACAAAGTGCTGGAATAACTATGTAGGTCAAGCAGCATCTCTGGAGAACATGGATACTGTAGGTAACGTTTCGGGTCGGGACCCTTCAGAATGATTGCACGGGAGGAGCAGGGAATATGCCAGCCGCTTTTCTGAGGCAGCGTGAAGTGAAAATAGAGTGAATGATGGGGAGTCTGGTCTGTTTGATTGGACTTGGCTACATCCACAACTCTGCAATTTCTTGCAGTCTTGGGCATGCAGTGTGGAAACAGGCCCTTTGGCCTAACTAAGCCATGTGGCCAACATGTCCCATCTACACCAGTCACACCTGTCCACGCTTGACCTTTAGAGAGATATAGAGAGATGTAGAATAAATGAATTAAAGATATGCAAAAAAGTAGCGATGATAAAGGAAACAGGCCATTCATTGTTAACCGTTTGTTAGGTGAAAATGAGAAGCTGATGCGACTTGGGTGAGGGATGGATGGAGAGATAGGGAATGTAGGGGTTACTTGAAGTTGGAGAAATCAATCATCATACCGCTGAGGTGTAAGCTGCCCAAGCGAAAGCTGTTCCTCCAATATGCTCACTCTGACAATGGAGGAGGCCTATGACCGAAAGGTCAGTATGGGAATGGGAAGGGGAGTTAAAATGTTTGGAAACCGGGCGATCACATAGGCCAAGGCAGACTGAGCATAGGTGCTTGTTTTATAACAGAGCTTGCTTTATAACAAATCTTTTTAAGACGTTGATTTTGGACAAAATATGTGTTGTCTGGGCAAGACTCATTGCATTTTCCTGACCTATTCCTCCCATGATCTTGTACACCTCTATAAGATCACACCTCACTTCACGAAAGATGTTGTTCCAGAACATAAACCGTCCCAAACAGGGGGAATGGCTTAAATACAGTTTTGTTCCTTTTTTTTGCCTTTTTAACCATATCCCAGAAGCAATTTAAAAGTGATTACCATAATTCTGGCATTGATTTCAGTGTAAGTAATGTAGGCTGTGTAGCCTAGAGAAACTGACATCTCCCAGAACCTGACTTCAGTCAAACTGACAGCACATTGCATCAGTTCGTTCTCACCATTTCTTTTTTTCGGTCTCTTTGTTTGTTTAAAAAAGAATTATTAGTCACGTATCTGCAAGATTCTTGTTTGGCACGGTTGACATATAAAGAGAGAATTGGATGATTAGGCTTATCCATATCAAATTTTAGTTTAGTTTAGTTTAGTTTAGAGATACAGCGTGAAAACAGGCCCTTCGGTCCACCGAGTCTATGCCGACCAGTAATCACCATGTACCCTAGCACTGTCCTACACACACAAGGGACAATTTACAAATTTACCAACGCCAATTAACCTACAAACCTGCACATCTTTGGAGTGTGGGAGGAGACTGGAGCACCCAGAGAAAACTCACACGGTCACGGGGAGAACGTACAAACTCCGTAAAGACAGCACTACAATCAGCGTCAAACCGCAGTCTCTGGCACTGTAAGACAGGAACTCTACTGCTGTGCCACAATGCCACCCAAATTTAAAAGAGAAACAGGGGACTTCAATGAAACTTGTAGGGGTTTTGGTTCCCTTTACTCCACTTCGGGCCCAACTGCCCGAAAAAGGGGTTCCCCTGGGTTCTAGACCTCGGAATTATGGTGGGATATGATAAAAGGTTGACTTGACCAGAGCGTGCTGATGAGAGAAAACAGAAACCAAGACGGACTCAAAGCAAGTCTAAAATTTACAGGCTTTATTAAACAATGTGAAATTGAATCTCACCAACACTACATAATACGTGGCTAAACTTATGCTTTAAACTAAGACTATGGAAGGAAAACTATCGGGCACGTCGTAAAACTTACTTTACACAATTTTTACAAATACACCCCCTTTCCCCTTCTTCTCTCAACCTCTATCTTATTTTCGGGAATTTCACCAGGTCGTCTGGGGTGCTTACAGCTAGATCGATGCAGGATCAGGAGTCGTCCAACAGAGCAGAAAAGAGAGAGCGAGTTCTGGCTTGACTCCTGCTTTTTATACCTGAGTTTCTTCCTTGAAACCCCCAGGTGGTCCTCTGGACAAAAGGGTCTTTTGATGATTCCCAGTTTCGATCTGGCATGAACAATAGGCTTCCGATGATAAGGGGTTTGCTGATGTCACGATGCCTCAGCCTGATCGTTATCCCATCACCTGGATGGGCTCCCATTGTCCCGATGGATGGGTCATCCACGATGCTGCTGGGCTGTTTACCCCCGTCTGCTGAGGCTCGGTACCTTCCTTTGTGTTTCCAAGATAATCTTGTTATCTCCGTCTCAGCCTTTCCTGCTCACACCATTCGCATAGTGGTGTAATGCCCAGGCCCACAGACAGGTTTGAAACTGGTTCTTCCTTTGTGGATTGGTTTTTTTTCCGTTGCAGCCAGCAAACCTGGTTTAAAAATGTCCATGTCCTTATCTGAGTTCTTCCATAATCTTGGGGAGGATTTGCCCCCAATAACTTACAAACTTAGAAAATCATAGTAATATTGTATGGAAATAGAACTATTGCACTAATTCTGCACTAACCCAATTTAATTTTCTCCAAATTTCCATTGATTATACTAGATTCTACCTCAGACCACATACTTGGGGTAATTTAAAGCAAGCAATTAATTTACTAAAAGAGGCAAGAGTATTTAATTACAACAGAACAATGAAATATTTACTGCAGCTTAAGAACCCCGTAAACACAATAAACACACAAAGGTGACAGAGTGAGTGACTACAATTATATGTAGACACAAGGAACTGCAGTTGCTGGTTTACAACAGAAGACACAGTGCTGGAGTAACTCAACGGGTCAAGCAGCATCTGTGGAGAAAAGGAATAGATGATGTTTTGGGTCGAGACCTTTCTTCAGACCGGAATTCTCGACCCGATTCCTTTTCTCCGTAGATGTTGTCTGACCCGCTGAGTTACTCCTGCTTTTTGTATCTATCTTCAGCATCTGTGGAGAACATGTATAGATGACTCTTTGAGTCGGGACCCTTCTTCAGACTGCTAAAAGTACATGGTTCATACTAAATTGATGGTAAATTTAAAACCATGCAGCTGCTAAAAAATAAATTAGTGCATAACTGTAGATGGTATGGTAGTTAACTTTACACCATCTGTTTTACGGCAGTAAAAGCATAAACATTACACACAATTTTTTCCAGGAACATTCTGAGAATTAGATTTTGATACACAGCTTAAGTTTTGAAACATGGCTCATAATCTATTGCTGAGGATGATCACACAGGTAATTTGCTTTTATATTGCACATTAAATGTAGTAGAATGCCCCGACCAGCTTCACAAGATTGTTAGCAAGCACTTCAGGGAAAATTAGAGCGGAAATTAATCAAATAGGTGTAACTTTTAGTTTAGTTTAGTTTAGAAATACAGTGCGGAAACCGGCCTTTTTGGCCCACCGAGTCCGCGTCGACCATCAATCCCCGTTACACTAGCACACACTAGGGAAAATATACAATTGACCTACAAACCTGTATGTCTTTGAACTACTGAAGAGTTCTCCCACAAGCAAGGGTTTAGTCCCAATCTTCCAACCTGCCTCATTGAGAACATTGCACTTTTTCTTTTAATTGCACTTTCTCTGTAAGTGTGATGCTGTAACACAATATTCTGCACTCTGGTATTTTCTCTTTGCACTACCTGTTGTACTTGTCACCTTACACAACATAACAACCCACAAGACAGGATTCCAGAATTTTGACCCAGCAACACTATATAAAGAATGGGAAAAGTTTTCTCGACCCGCGGAGTCTGCACTGACTAAAAGGTTTAGGTTTAGGTTTATTATTGTCACATATACTGAGGTACAGTGTTTTGTTTTGCTTTGTTTCACCTGCTATCCAAACAGATCAGACATACCATACAGATACAATCAGTTCAAACGCAAACTCAATAAACTGAGCATTGGGGAAACACCGATTTACACTAATCCTTTCCAGTGAATTATATTTTTAATCATAAAGATTTTAAACATAACGGGTCTGAAGAAGGATCCCGATGTGAAACGTTACCTATCCATTTTCTCCAGAGATGTTGCCTGAGCAGCTCAGCTACTCCAACATTTTGTGTTTATCTTTGGCATGAACCAGCATCTGCAGTTCCTTTTTATTACATTTTTTTCTCCCCTCATTCTCATCAATTCCCCAAACCTCTACCACTCACTCCAAACAAAATGGGAAATTTATAGAAGCCAATTAATACAATACAATACAATAATACTTTATTAGCCAAGTATGTTTTGCAACATACAAGGAATTTCATTTGCCAAGTCAGTCATACAAATAAAAAGCAACAGAACACACAAAATACATTTTAACATAAACATCCACCACAGTGACTCCTCCACATTTGTCACTGTGATGGAATGCGAAAAAATGTTCAATAAAAGAAACCTACAAACCCACACGTCTTTGGTATGTGGGAGGAAGCCGAACCCTGAGGAAACACGCACTCACAGGGAGAATGGGCAAACTCCACACAAACAGCATCCAAGGTCATGATCGAACCTGGGTCTCTGGCATTGCGAAGCAGCAACTCTACCAGCGGCTACACAGCGCCACCCTCAATCTCCTTTTAATCTTTCCTTCCACACCGAATGTTAGCACATAGGAAAATATAAAGGTTTCCAACACAATAAATCAAAATAAATCAAAACTGCCCCCTACTTTAAATGATTTACTGTGTTAGGCAACACACAAATTAAATTGAAATATAGACAATTTCATCAAATGCTAAACAAGATATGAAACTGATTAGATCAGACCTCAGTCTGGTTTTGCATTCACCTCATTACTCAGAGTCCAATTGCTTCAGTTTCAAATCCATCTAATGGAAGTAGAAAAGATTTGCCACTTATGTGTAATGTTTCCAGAACAAAGGTGTTTGCGTTTGTGGTGTATTCAGACTAAAAAAGAAGTTTTAAATTTCGGAGAGTTTAGAGATACAGCATGGAAACAGCCACTTCAGGCCACCGAGTCTGCCCCGACTACTGATCACCCGTTCACACTAGTTCTATTTTATCCAACTTTCTCATCCAATCCCCACACACTACAGGCAATTTACAGAGGCCAACTAACCTACAAACCACCATGTCTTTGGGATGTGGGAGAAAACCAGAGCACCAAGCGGAAACCCACATGGTCACAGGAGAAGGTGCAAACTCCACACAGACAGCACTCGAAGGCAGGATCGAACCCGAATCCCTGGCGCTGTGATGCAGCTGCTGCATCTAAGCTACAGTGCCGCCTCCAAAGAATGCTTCACAGAATCAGCAATAAAGCTATTTCGTAGGAGAAATCCAGCTATAAACTGAAGAAATGGAAAACCGGGCAGCACAGTGTCCAAAGTGAAGCTATATTGATGAAATTATACTTCCCCCATAACTTTTTTCAAAAGATCAATGCAGGAAACGAGTTAATTTATTAAATGCAATATCACATTATTTGTTACGGTTAAGTTGCATGAATAATTTTATGCACTCATTGGGATGTCAAAAGTATTTGTAGTAATTGCAATGCTTCAACACTGACTACATTACTGATGATAAAATACAATGTTGCTTTAACTTTTGTGCTCTGAATCAATTGATGGCAATAAAATAAATGTTGATGATTACTGATTTGTGAAATCAGTAGAAAATAAAAGAAGAATAAGATGATTAACAGACGAGAGTTTCGAATAATTTATTGGCAGCTTATCGTTGACTGTTTTAGATTTATATAATCTTCAAAAATGTAATCAACATGATAGGGGTTTGATTGTGACTACAGGTGCTATCTGTGCGGAGTTTGTACATTCTCCCTGTGACCATGTTACATTCCAAAGATGTATCAGTTTGTAGGTTAATTTGGCTTGGGTAAAAAATTGTAATTGTCCCTAGTGTGTAGGATAGGGTTAGTGTACGGGGATCGCTGGTCAGCACAGACTTGATGAGCCGAAGGGCCTATTTCCATGCTATATCTCTAAAACTAACACTAAAATTTAAAAAACTCAGCAGGTCAGGCAGCACCTGTGGACGAATCGCCTAGGTGATATTTTGGGTCAGGACCCTTCTTCAGACAAATATTCATATATCTAATTTCATTAGATACTAGACCAAGTGCAGACCCGTTGGGTCTGCTCCCCCAATGCACCCGTCCCCTACTCATAGACCCCACGGGAGGCGTGGTTCTCCAACTCAACCCATTGGCGAAGGTAAGATTCGAGCACTCCTCAGCAAAGATCATAGCTCGTGAGCCTCCCCAAGCACTGGAATTGGAAAAAAAATCCCAATCCCCAATTGCAATACCAATTGACCCTCTCCCTCATGTCCTGCCAGGAACTATGATGGCAACATTGTTGCAAATATCGGTTGCACTTGCTGTGAGATGCCATTGAGCTGAAAAGTTCAGAGTGTTCCTGCCAATGTTCCTGTCTTTCAAGTTTGTATCAAATTGTGTTGGAAGCTGTGAGGAATGATTTTAAAGTAGAAACCATTTTAAATTCAAAGTATTTTAAAGATTTTCAGTCATGTCGAGAAATAAAGCCTGACATTTTCAGATAAGTAGCTTTTAGATTCCACGGGAAAAATCTCTACCGGAAAATGTAAAAATGTTACCATTAATACATCGTTTTTTCGAGAAGATGTGATTATACACAAACAAACACACACATGAACAAACATATCCACATCCAAGATCAGACTTTTAATAGTTGTTCAGTGACCTACAAAACTGATTTCTATGCCAACCTTTACAATACTTTATTAACTGTAACATTCTTTGAGATGACCAAAGGTTGTGTGAATTCAAAATTCTTTTTTTTTCTCTTCACTGCATCTCCTCAGATCATCATCACCAGGAAATTGTGTTAAATAGTAATTTCCTGCTGAATATTTTGGAGGATCCTGGGATTCCTTTAATGCTTGCCACTTTCTTTGTGATGCAATGGACCATGAGTGAGATGTGATGTGCATTCATAGGCAGTTTTTATTCAACCAGTAAATATGGGATTGTGCGCAAAAAACAATCCAATTTCTGGAGACACAACTACAGATGCTGGATTCTTGAGCCAAACACGAAGAGCTATTAGGCCTTAAGAGCTTATTAGAGTCTATTAGGTAGGATAGGTTTAGAGGGCTATGGACCAAATGCAGGCAGGTGGGGCTAGTGTGCAAGTTGGGCCGAAGGTCCTGTTTTCATGCTGTATGACTAAGACTCTCTCTCTCTCTATGAGCTGGAGGAACTCAACAGGTCAAGCGGCATCTGTGGAGGGAATGGTTAGGTGACCTTTTAGGTCAGGACTCATCTTCAGACATATATCAATTTATCTAATTTTATTATGTTTTATTATATACTGAAGTATATATCTAAGTATATATCTAATTTTATTTTATTTTACTAGATATATATAGGCCAGTCACAGTTGCATACAAGAGTTGTTCACCCGACCCACAAAACTGAATAGGGAAATGGACAGGTTGATATATATTTAAAAGGTATTGTCACCAGTTGGAAGAGGAGTCACAACCTGAAACGTTGTCTATTTCCCTCCACAGATGCTGCCTGGCCTGCTGAGTTCCTCCAGCACTTTGTGTTTTGCTCCAGTTTCCAGCATCTTCAGTTCCTTGTGTCTCCAGAAAAGAGATTGTGAATGCTAAAATGGTAAACTTTGCAAAACAAATTGTCAACTAAATTGTAAGAAAACTGCCTGATTTATATTTAAAGGGCATTCTCGTCAGTTAATATAGACAAAAATCTTCCACACACTTTGCATTGTAAATTATTTTATGTGTCTTGAATTTTCAAAGCTAGTTTAAAGATCAGAAATAATTAATGTTGGATAAGCTCTTGGAAGTATATTCATTAATATTGATGTGTGATTGTTTTTAAAATATTTTAATGTCAATATGGATTTCCAGGATCATGATCAAGATTTAGTTTAATGAGCTTCCTGGATTTTAAACAGTGAACATTTAGCATTTTACAGATGGTTGCTTGGCTGTAGATTGATTTGTTGTAGTATTGCTTCCATGTCATTTATCATTATTTGAGAGAGGAAACAGAATTAATTCTCCATTCTCATATATTGGCTGTACCTGTGCCAGAAGATAATTTAAAGTGGATTTAATTTTCCTTTCTTCCCACAGGTTTTCTTTGGGCATGAGATCATGAGGGCGGCACGGTGGCGCAGCGGTAGAGTTAATGCCTTACACGCTTACAGCACCAGAGGCTGTGTTCGATCCTGGCTATGGGTGCATATCTCCGCTCTTTTAAATCTCTACTCCAACTGCAGCATTTCTTACTTTAACTATTCACATTATTCCCTTTCTCATGTGTTTGTATGGCTCGCTAATCATGTATCGTCTTTCCGCTGACTGGTTGGCACGCAACAAAAGTTTTTCATTATACCTCGGTACACGTGACAATAAACTAAACTAAACTAAACTCAACTCAACTCAATCATTGACATTGCCATGAGACTTTAGATTTTAGACTTTATACTTTAAACTTTATACTTTGGAGATACAGCATGAAAATAGGCCCTTCGGCCCACCGAGTCCGCACTGACCAGCGATCACCCTGTACACTAGCACTACCCTGCACATGAGGGACCATTTACAATTTACAGAAACCAATTAACCTACAAACTGTACGTCTTTGGAGTGTGGGAGGAAACCGGAGCACCCGGAGAAAATCCACATGGTCACAGGGAGAACGTACGAACTCTGTACAGGCAGCATTAGTCTTCAGAATGAAACCCAGGTCTCTGGTGACGTAAGGCAGCAACTCTACCACTGTGCCAATTTGCTGACCTTTTTAATTTTAATATATGTAATAAACAGATTAAAAAAAACAAGTATTCAATGGAATCATGACTTCCCTATTTCTGGACCCATTCCCCTGGCTGGGAATATTACTGGAACCTCCCTGGATGGGTGAACCATTGGCATTCCTGATCAAGTATTAACGTGATCTTTTCAGAAAATATTGCCAATTATCTGTTAAATTTGACGGACCAATCTCTACCCTTGCTTTACTTAATGTGTCTGTGATATTATAGACATTCAACACGCTGTTGGAGTCTGTCATGCATACTTAGAAAAACAAAATTTACATGCAGCGTGAATATAATCTAAATCACATTCTAAACAATTATGTTTCATTAAAGTCTACCATTTGGATCCAAACCAGTAGGCATAAACATATATTAAGTATTAAATGTTAATTCATATTAAACAACGAGAAAGTTCATAGCCCCCAATTATTTTAATGAATAGAATGAAACATTTAAAGCCACTGTTTAAATTACCTCTCATTAATTTTTCCAAATTTGCTTTGTTAAACTCTAAAGCCAAGTACCATTAATATCAGATCATTATTTGACTCATTTGTACATACAAACATCTGTTATTTGTTCTCTCTGTGTATTCAATTGCCTTAAGATTTATTTAAGTGAAGAAGGATAGCAGTTAAACATAATTATAAAACAAGGAATCTTGGAAATACTTAGCAGATCAGGCAGTAAGTGTATATGGGGGTAACTCAACGGGTCAAGCAGCATCCCTGGAGAACATGGAGAGGTGATGTTTTGGGTCAGGACCCTTGTTCAGAAGGTTTTAAATGTTTCATTCACATATCCATGTTCTCCGGAGATGCTGCCTGGCCCGCTGAGTAACTCCAGCACTTTGTGTATTTTTTATTGTAAACCAGCACCTGCAGTTCTGTATTTCTATATGTGTAGAGAGAGTTTTCATCTTGGGTCTATAATTTTGCATCAGAACCTCAAGGACGCAGTGCTTACACTTTGATATAGATTTCTAGAAACCTAGGTGTGTCATTAGGTTTGTGAAATATAAACCTATATTGGAGTGAGTCTTATTGATTGGAACCCAAATCCAAAAAAACCCTATGTGGACTCATTGTCATAAGGCACAGACAGGCCAATCGATCCAACACATCCACTCCGACTAGGATGCCCAATCTAAACTAGTCTCATTTGCCCATGATTAGCCCATATTCCTCTAAACCTTTCCTTTTCATAAATGTCTTGGTTGTCTTGGGTTGGTATATTTGTGTCAGACATAAACCTGTCGTGGCCCAGATTTAGAGCCATAGTGTTATAAATTCATACAGCTTGGAAAAATGCCCTTCTGCCCAACTTGCAGATGCTGACCAACATGCTCCCTTTACACTAGTCCCACCTGCCCATGTTTCTAAATCCACGTACCTGTCCAAATGTCTCTTAAACACCATGATAGTATCTTCCACAACCTCCTCCAGCATGAAGTGTAGATGGAGTCAATGAAAGGGAGATTGGTTTATGTGATGATCTGGGCTGCACCAACAATTCTCTGCAATTTCTTGCAGTCTTGGATGGAGCTGCTCCTGAACCATGATGTGATGCATCCTGATAAAATGCTCTCTATGGGGCATCTGCAGAAGTTGGCGAGAGTTGTTCGGGACAAGAGGCATTGGTGCACTTTTGTGGCCATTGCATCAATATGGCTAGTCCAGGACAAGTTGCTGGTGATATTTACTCCTAGGAAATTGAAGCTTTCAACCATCTTTACTTTGGCACTGTCAATGTGTCTCATTTCACTTCCTGAATCTTTAGCCTTAAGTCTTAGTCTTTAAAGGAACAGTCTTGATACAAGATGAGGGAATCAAAAATAAGAGGACATAGGTTTAAAATGTTTCTGAGGTACAAGATTTAATAGGAACATAAGGGGCAATCTTTTCACTCAGAGGGTGGTGGGTATATGGAACGAGCTGCTAGAGGAGATAGTTGAGGCAGGTGCTATAACAGCATTTAAAAGACACTTGGACAGGAACATGGATAGGAAAGGTCTGGAGGATATGGCCCAAACATGAGCAAATGGAACTAGCATGGATGGGGCATCTTGGTCGACTTGGACGAGTTGGGCAAAAGGGCCTTTCCGTGCTGTATGACTCTATGGATGATAGATTCATAAAACCCCTCCCCTGACCAATTCCCACCCCCATGTCACCTACACCATCCTCTACCCTATCACGCCCATACACCTTTGAACAAAGAAGAAGAAATTGGGGATAGATAAAGAATAACATGCCAGCAACTGAACTAGCTGTGAAGTGTTGAGATCTTCAATAGCAATAGTTTAAATTTCATGCAAAATTCATAATGACTTGATCCTGCTGTTGGGATGTTTGCAATGTTATTCCTGCTGAGTTCTTCCTTACGAGAAATTGACTGTATAATGAAACATTAATTAGCACACAGCATTATTTATACAGAGAATGCAAATAATTACTTCTAATTGCATGTTCTTTGCGAGGTGCTGAATTATCCATGAGGTCTCTCCACAGTTCTGCAAACTTCTTCACTCCTTACCATGGAAGTACAGAGCTTATCAAGTGAGAGATACTACAGGTACTATAACAACATTTAAGAAACATTTGGTCAGGTGCATGGATAGGATAGGTTTAGAGGGATATGGGCAAAATGCAGGCAGGTGGGACTAGTGTAGATGGTGCATGTTGGTCGGTGTGGGCAAGATGGGCCGATAGGCCTGCTTTTAAGCTGCAGGAGTCTATGACTTTATGACTAAGGATATTGACCAAATGCGGGCAAAAGAGAGTTGCTTAGATGGGGCATTTTGATCGGCATGTACGAGTTGGGCCGATAGGCTTGTTCCTCCGCTGTATCACCCTATGTCTCTATGACTCTATGACAGCAAATTTAGAACAACTTCATCTTCACCGATTGCCTTGTCAAAAACTCCTGGAAGCAGAAGAAGGTTGCACAACTTGCATTAAACATCTAGCAGTGCAAAGCTAACACATTTTCATCTTGACACAGTAATTGTTTTGCATTTGACACAGTCTCAGCCAAGCTGTATGTTTACCTCAAGTGGGAAGGGAGAGGTGAGTGAGGGGGAGTGGGGAGGGGGGGTGGAGAAACAAAATGTTCAGAGGAAAATGTGAGCGATGTCAAGCTTGTTCAGTCAGATGCATTCCGGGCTTTCAAAGCAGTTGATGAATTATTTACTGTTTCGGTTCGGGGAGTGTATTAATGTAAGCGCTGATTTGGACAAATGATGAAGAAGGTGATTGTTTCAAACAGTCGTGACAAATTAAACTTGGGTTAACATTTAATCTTCTCTGTTCATACACTAGATGCAGTTGAGAGTAAAATAGGCTTTATAAACCTCTCGAGTTGTACACAGTTTAGGTTTAGGTTCAAACAGCAACGTCTGAAGAAGGGTCTCGACCAAAAATGTCGCCTATTCCTTCTCTCCATAGATGCTGCCTCACCCACTGAGTTTCTCCAGCATTTTTGTCTACCTGCTGAATTACTCCAGCATTTTGTGTCTATCTTAGTTTTAGGTTAGTTTAGTTTAATTTATTGTCACGTGCACCGAGGTACAGTTAAAAGCTGTTTTTGTTGCGCTCTATCCAGTCAGCGGAAAGACTATATATGATTGTAATCAAGACGTCCACAATGTGCAGATGCAGGATAAAGGGAATAATGCTCAGCGTAAAATAGAGTCCAGTAAATTCTGAGTAATGATAGTCTGAGGGTCTCTAATGAGGGAGATGAGAGCTGAGGACCGCTGTCAAGTTAGTGATAAGATGGTTCAGTTGCCTGAAAACAGCTGGGGAGAAACTGTCTCTGAATCTGGAGGTATGTGTTTTCACACTTCTGTACCTTTTGCATGATGGGAGAGGGGAGGAGAGGGAGTGACTGGGGTGTGACTGGTCCTTGCTTATGCTGGTGGCCTTGTTCAGATACATTTAGGTTCATGTGAAAATAGCTTACCGACTGCAAAGTCTAAGTCCCCCATTCCTTGCCTGTCCATGTATCTATTTAAATGTCTTTTAAACGTTGCTTTTGTGCTGCTTCTCTTACCTCTGCCTCTGCATATTCCATGTACCTACATCACTGTCATAGAGTCATACAGCATGGAAACAGGCCCTTCAGCCCAACTCGTTCATGCTGACCATATGCCCCATCCATGCTAGTCCGAGATGCCCATGGCCCGGCCCATATCCCTTGAAATATTTCCTATTTATCAAAGTTCTTGTTATTAAATAGTCTCTATGTGTATTGTGTTTATGGCCTTTTATGTTGCTGCAAGCAAGAATTTCATTGTTAAACACCCTTGACTCTCGTATGACTCTTGCTATCCATATACTTGACCAAATGTCTTTTAAACGTTCTTGTCGTACCTGCCATAGTTGGGATCGAACCCAGGTTTTTTGGTGGTGTAAGGCAGCAACCCTACTGCTGCACCACTGTGCCGCTCTAAAGGTGGGCCTAAGCACCTTAAAGAAGTGGGAAGAAACTGGAGCAAACTCCACTCGAGGTCAGGAATGAATCGGGTCTTTGGCATTGTGAGACAACAGCTCCATCCGTTGCAACATTGTGCCGCCCTCTTCATCTACAATGAAAAATGTTGATATATTGCACTACAATCGTAGTGAATGTTTATACTTACCAATGATTGTGCTTATCTACACATGATTTTACCAGATTGTATGCAAAACAAAGAATTTCACTGTACCTAGGTACATGTGTCAATGAATTCTGATTTGGAGAAGAACTTGCAGGTAATTATGTTTGAGGATCTTACCTCATACAGCAAAGTCAAGAGTATTTAATGGCACTATTATGGCAGACTTTGAGTGAAGGGACTAACTCCACCCAGGCAAGTGCTGCGTTGTCCAACGCATTCTTCATTTGTGTTTTGTAGCTTTTGTTAAGGTAATATAACAGATGTCAAGTCTATGAACTAACACTACCCAGGCAAGTGGAGAGTATTCCATCGCATTCTTCATTTGTGGATGGTGAACGGGTAATGTGACGGATGCAGAGTGTATGGACTAACTCCATCCAGGCAATTTTCATCACACTCAGGGTGGCACAATGGCGCAGCGGTAGAGTTGCTGCCTTAGAACACCAGAGACCCGGGTTCAATCCTGACTACGGGTGCTGTCGTTATAAACTTTGGAAGTTCAACCTGTGACCATGTGGGTTTCAATAGACAATAGGTGCAGGAGTAGGCCATTCAGCCCTTCAAGCTAGCACCGCCATTCACTGTGATCATGACTGATCATCCACAATTAGTACCCCGTCCCTGCCTTCTCCCCATATCCCTTGAATCCGCTATTTTTAAGAGCTCTGTCTTGAAAGCATCCAGAGAATTGGCCTCCACTGCCTTCCGAGGCAGAGAATTGCACAGATTCACAACCCTCTGGATGAAAACGTTTTTCCTCATCTCCGTTCTAAATGGCCTACCCCTTATTCTTAAACTTGTGGCCCCTGGTTCTAGACTCCCGCAACATCGGGAACATGTTTCCTGCATCTAGCGTGTCCAATCCCTTAATAATGTTATATGTTTCAATAAGATACCCTCTCATCCTTCTAAATTCCAGTGTATACAAGCCCAGTCACTCCATTCTTTCAACATATGATAGTCTCACCATCCCGGGAATTAACTTTGTGAACCTATGCTGCACTCCCTCAATAGCAAGAATGTCCTTCCTCAAATTTGGAGAGCAAAACAGCACACAATACTCCAGGTGTGGTCTCACTGGGGTCCGGTACAACTGTAGAAGGACCCCCTTTGCTCCTATACTCAACTCCTCTTGTTATAAAGGCCAACATGCCATTAGCTTTTTTCACCCGCTGCTGTACCTGCATGCTTACTTTCAGTGACTGATGAAAAAGGACATCCAGATCTCGTTGTGCTTTCCCTTTTCCTAACTTCAAGAGCGGAACTCACTATCAAAACATGGAGGGGACGGGGGACACAATTTTTTGGCGGCCGCGCGCGCATGCGCACACTCACACACACACGCGCGCGAGGCTTCGGAGGCTCAATCCAGCGCTAATGCAGCTCAACTCTGCCTGTCTCACCGGGTTAACCTACAACCCTGACTGGACTGACGGGATACCAGCGCTGCTTCTCCGCGCTGGCCATATTTCCCGCAGGCCCAGGCAGGTTAAGCTGGCGGGACAGGCTGAGTTGAGTTGGGTTTAGTGTTGTTTCTCTGCGCTGGCTGTGAGCCTGGGGGCACAGCTCGCGTCTGACTTCCGACCTCTCTGGCCACCTGTGGGGGGGGGCGTGTGGGGAAGGGTGGGGGGGGCACTCGGACAGCGCCGGAGACCCGGCCGGGATCGATCCTGCCTGCGGATGAGGCGCAGGTCTGTGCCACGTCTCCCTCCTCCAATCGCCGCACTCTATTCTCAGTCCCACCCCCCCCCCATTCCTCCCTCCTCCAATCACCACGCCCTCGATCAGCAGTCCCACCCCCACTGTCTCGCAGAAAGCGGAGATTTTAAAATATGGATCACAAAAACTTGGGGGGGGATGTCCCCATCTCTCAAAACAGGGGGGGTGGTCATGTCCCATCTGGCCCCCCCGGGTTTTCCACCCCTGCCTAACTTGACACCATTCAGATAATAATCTGCCTTCCTCTTCTTGCCACCAAAGTGGATAACCTCACATTTACCCACATTAAACTGCATCTGCCATGCATCTGCCCACTCACCTAACCTGTCCAAGTCACCCTGCATCCTCATAGCATCCTCCTCACAGTTCACACTGCCACCCAGCTTTGTGTTATCTGCACATTTGCTAATATTACTCTTAATCCCTTCATCTAAATCATTAATGTATATTGTAAATAGCTGCGGTCCCAGCACCGAGTCTTGTGGTACCCCACTAGTCACCTCTTGCCATTCTGAAAGGGACCCGTTAATCCCTACTCTTTGATTCCTGTCTGCCAACCAATTTTCCATCCATGGCAGTACCCTACCCCCAATAACATGTGCTCTAATTTTGCCCACTAATCACCTATGTGGGACCTTATCAAAAGGTTTCCTCTGGATGCTCTGGATTCCTCACACATTCCAAAGACGTGCAGATTTGTAGGTTAATTGGCTTCTGTAAAATGTCCCTAAAGTTTAGGAGGCTAAAGTGGGATAACATTGAACAAGTGTACGGGTGATCGATGGTCGTTGTGAGCTCAGTGGGCTGTTGGGCCTGTTTCCACACTGTATATCTGAACTAAGTTAAACTCTTGTGCCTTGTAAATGTTGGAAAGGCTAGGGATGTCAGGAGTTGTAGTATTCTTCTGTAGGGATATTGCCAAAGATTTGAAATATCTGGTTATTGATTCTCTTAGAGGGAATTATTTTTTTAATCTCTCCATTATATTACATCCATAGAGGTTTATGAGATTGATCCTAGCAACAATTGGGTTAAGATATGATGTGTATTTGACAGCACTGGGCCTGTACTCGCTGGAGTTTATAAGGATGAGGGGAGGCCTCATTGAAACTTACCAAATAGTGAAAGACCTGGATAGATTGGATGTGGAAAGGATGTTTCCACCAGTGGGAGAGTCTAGGACCAGAGGCCATAACCTCAGAATGAAAGGATGTACCTTTAGAAAGGAGATGAGGAGGAATTTGTTTAGTCAGAGGGTGGTGAATCTGTGGAATTCATTGCCACAGTAGGCTGCGGAGGCCAAGTCAATGGATATTTTTATGGCGGAGATTCTTGTTTAGTAAGGGTGTCAGGGATTATGGGGAGAAGGCAGGAGAATGGGGTTGAGAGGTAAAGATAGATCAGCCATGATTGAATGGTGCAGTAGACATGATGGGCCTAATTCTGCTCCTATAACTAATGTACATAAACATCTCTCGCTGTCTTTTAAACCTCAGTTTGGGAAAATCAGCTGGGAGATATTTAATTGGACGGAGATATGAAATTCCCTCCGTGAAACATGCTGGATAAAAGCAGTGGAGTCGTTAATTTGTACAACCACATCTGCCATTAACCTGCCAGTGAAACAGATGTTTGAAAGCATGGAACATAATAACAATGGAAAGTTGACAGTGATAAATCTATAAATGTCTCTTTTTAGAGTCTTTTGGAATTATGCGATCAAACAAGATGCTCACCTTCTCATTCAAAATGTA
This sequence comes from Malacoraja senta, assembly GCA_038087875.1. NCBI lineage: Eukaryota > Metazoa > Chordata > Chondrichthyes > Rajiformes > Rajidae > Malacoraja > Malacoraja senta. Next base: position 172,029,385 of record CM075978.1, read on the forward strand.
AAATGGGCTGATACACTTTGAGAGACAAAAGAGATACAATTCCAAAAATAGATACTTGATCAAACTGATAGATAAGTCACAGATGCTGGATAGAAAACCTGTAATTCATAGCATGACAGAAAAGAAATTTAGCCAAAGTTATTGTGTAAAGGAGAACAGGGAGTTCAGGAAGAATGATAGGGAAGTAGAGTCTAGTAAAGCTATCTAAATGAGATTGCTTATGGAGGATGTGTACCATCTGTTATACAAACCAAGCAGGTCTGCTATCAAAAACAGTTTTCTGTTGAGTTGGCGCATAACATAGAACACAGAACATATAGAACACACAGTGCAGCACAGAAAAAGTCTGTGCCGAACATGATGCCAAGATAAACTTATCTCCTCTGACTGCACATGAACCATATTCTGGCCCTACATTCGCCCCCCAATCCCCCCCACCCCCACCTCCCACTGCCACAATCAGACTGGACAAGGGTCCCGATCCGAAATGTCACCTACCCATGTTCTCCAGAGATGCTGCCTGACCCGCTGACTGTCCAGCACACCCTGTCTTTCCCTGACTGTAATATACTGACCTTTCATTGTACAGTTTGTTGTGGTCTTGAGATTTAATGATTATGTTTGGTTTTGTGTGGAAAATATTGTCCTGCAACATATGGAGAAGCCCTTTAGACTTAAACAAATAATGGTCAGCCCTTTGTGTAGCTCGCATTGTTCTCCAGTCTCAGAGGATGACTGCCTAGTGTGGCTATTATGTGCTGAAAGGAACAAAACATGGAAAACAAAGATACTGAGGGAACGAGCCCAGCTTGCAGAATTTTCAAAATCTATGGTTGCACATATTCTGATTGACTTAATTATTACAGGGGGAATATTTGAATGCTTTCAGAGCAGAACTGAACTGTTCATATATTACCACAAGGGCAATCAGGATCAATCACTTAAATACACTGCATCTCTCTCCTTTGTCAAGTTGCTTTTGATACTTTAAACCTCTTGAATTGTAGCTTCTTGACTAAGTGTGACTTTAGATTTTAGACTTTAGACAATAGACTTTAGAGATACAGCAATGAAGCAGGCCCTTTGGCCCACCAGGTCTGTGCCGATCAGCGATCACCCCTTACACTATCACTATTCTACATACTGGGGACTATTTTATTGAAGCCAATTAACCTACAAACCTGTCTTCTTAGGAGTGTTGGAGGAAACAGGGGCACCCGGAGAAAACCCACACGGTCACAGGGAGAACGTATAAATTCCGTACAGGCAACATCCGTAGTCAGGATCAAACTGGGCTCTCTGGCGCTGTAAGGAAGCAACTCTACTGCTGCGCCCCTGTGCCACCCTTTGGTAAGGCAGAGATATCTAGCCTTAGGTTGGCAGTGCCGAACGTGGAGTATGCTAGCCCTGTACTTTGTATCTCGCTTGGGAAATTGACCAATTGAATGGACAAACATAGAACAGTACAACACAAGAACAGGCCCTTCGGCCCACAATGTCTGTTCTGAACATGATGTTAATACAACTTTTATCTGCCTCCACATTATCCATATCCATTCCCTCCATATCCACGTGCCTGTACAAAAGTCTCTTAAATGCAAGCTGTTACAGAGACAGTCCAAAGCTGATTACAGATTGTGTGTCTTACATGGCTGTTAGTCTATGACACCAGTGTGCTTGTGTTGTGTGAATAATTGCTTGCTTGCTTTGTTGATTGATCGATAGATTGATCGATTGGTACAGCAATGAAAAAGGCCCTCACCCCACTAGGTCCACACCAACCATTGATCACAAATTCACATTAATTCCATATGATCTTACTCTCTCATCCACTTCTTTCAAACAAGGGACAATTTACAGAGGCCCATTAACTAATTGATTGATTGATTGATTGATTGATTGATTGGTTGGTTGATTGGAAATTACAGCATGGAAACAGGCCATTCGGTCCACGCTGACCATCGATCACCCATTCACACCAGTTCTATGTTATCCTACTTTCACTTACATTCCCTACACACTAGGGGCAATTTACAGAGGCCAATTAGCCTACATTAACCTTTGGGATGTGGGAGGAAATCGGAGCTCCCAGATAAAACGCATGCGGTTACAAGGAGAACATGCAAACTTCACACTGTGGCTTTACCCGATGAGCCACTGTGTTGCCCTTGAAAAGAGATACAGTCATAGAAGCAGGCCCTCTTTCCCGCCATGTCTATCCTGATCAAATATTCATCTATACCAATTCCATTTATCAGGAATAGACATAAAGTACTGGAGTAACTCAGTGAGTCAGGCAGCATCTCTGGAGAAGAAAGATGGGTGCCGTTTCAGGTCGGGACCCTTCTTCAGATTGTTCTCCATAGCCTGCTGTTCCTCAGTGATTGAAGTGCACATCGAGATACTTCTTCAATACTGAAGATACATAAGCTTGAGAGCACGTGCCCAGAACGAGAGGGCATGGCTTTGTAGTGAGGGGAACAAAGTTTAGAGGAAATGTGTGGAGCAGGTTTTTTACACAGAGAGTGGTGGGTGCCTGCAATGCACTGCCAGGGGTGATGGTGGAGACAGATACAATAGTGGTATTTAAGAGGGTTTTAGATACAGACATGGATTTGCAGGGAATAGAGGGATATGGATCACGTGCAGGCAGAGATTAGTTTAGATAGACACAAAACGCTGGAGTAACTCAGCGGGTCAGGCAGCATCTCTGTAGAAAAGGAATAGGTGACTTTTCTGGTTGAAACCCTTCTTCAGACTGAGAGTCGGCGAGAGGGAAACTAGAGGTATGAAAAGGTGCAGAACAAATCAGAGCCGGCACTGATGATCAAGGAAAGGTGGAGCCCACAATAGTCCATTGTTGACTGTGGAAGAGGTGATAACAAAGGGATATATGGATGCAGTCAGTGGAACTAGCGGGATGACTAGGGTGGGGGAGGGGCAGAGAGAGAGGAAATGCAAGGGTTACTTGAAATTAGTGAAATCAATATTCACACCACTGCCCAAACAAAATATGAGGTGCTGTTCCTCCAATTTGCGTGTGGCCTCACTCTGACAGTGGGGGAGACCCAGGTCAGAAAGGTCAGTACGGGGATGGGAAGAGGAGTTTAAATGTTTGGCGACGGGAGATTGCAGCATAAATTGGGGTCATGTTTGGTACAGATAATGTGGGCTGATGGGCCTGTTCCTGTGCGCTACTATACATAGAAACATAGAAACATAGAAAACAGGTGCAGGGGGAGGCCATTCGGCCCTTCGAGCCAGCACCGCCATTCATTGTGATCATGGCTGATCGTCCCCAATCAATAACCCGTTCCTCTCATCTCCCCATATCCCTTGATATACCATGTTCTATATTCTATATCTTTGAGACAAAAGGTTGTCGGTGCCATTCCTACTCCAGGCTCAAGATTCCAACACATGCAGTTCCTTATTGCTGCATGTCTTTCTCTTATTGTCTTTCACATTAATTCTGCTCTGCAATCCCATTGAACAGAACTGCTATACAGTAATTGAATTAATTTCGCTTGAATGGGATACTTTTTTTTAAATATTCAGTCTGAAGTCAGAGCTTTTTTTCTTTGTAAGTGAGCATGGGACTTTAGCTGAGTTAACTTTATTCATTCATTGTGTGAGAGTGATGAGCATTTGATGGCATTTGCTGGAGTTTAGAAAGATGAGGAGGGCCTCATTGAAACTGACCAAATAGTAAAAGGCCTGCAAAGAGGTGGAGAGGGTGTTTCCACTAGTGAGAGAGTCTAGGACCAGAGGGCATAGCCTCAGAATAAAATGACACACCTTTAGAAAGGAGATGAGAAGGAATTTCTTTAGTCAGAGGGTGGTGAATCTGTGGATTCATTGCCACAGAAGGCCGTCAATGGATACTTTTAAGGTGGATATTGATAGGTTCTTGATTAGTACGGGTATCAGGCATTATGGGGAGAAGACAGGAGATGGGGTTGAAAAGGAAAGAAAGATCAGTCATGATTGAATGACAGAGTAGACGATGGGCTGAATGGCCTAACTCTGCTCCTATAACTTATGAACTTATAATGATACAGATACAGATTTGTTTCTGCACTGTGTGCTTTACAGACATAAGCTTGAGTTCTGCTGATATTCTCACAGCCTTGCTTATCATTCCTCATGGAATTGTTGGCTGATCTAAATTGACTTGGAGTGAGATTTGGCTGCAAGGCTAATGCACAGGTAAAAAACCCATCTTTCTTGAACACTGCTCGTAGCCAATTTTTAACCTCAAACTGTCCGCATGCTGTATCTCTGAACTAAACGGAACAGAAACCTATGCAGATGGTTTCACTCCAGTGACACCTCTGACATTAACACTTTCAGGGAGCCCAATGGTGACACTGAGACTCATTGGAACCACCGTTGTGATCTATCACACTAAAATAGAAATCCAAATAACAGATCCCCCTGGGAGTTTAGTGGACACATGGCAGTTAGATTAAGGCAGACTCACATTATCTTAACCACTTCCTTGATCGATATATTTATAAGACTAATCAATGGTGTCCCTGTCTCTCTTCCTGCATCGCTTTTATCTCACAGCTTGTTTTTAAGAGTTTACTTAAGGTCACATTAGTCCCTCTTGCTCCCACTGAGATGAATGAACGCTACTTTATTATCAGATGCGACATGTCACTTTGAAATGTTTTGTTTTACCTACCGTATACAAAATATGCGGAGTCGCCACGGATAGGGCACCAATGAGGTCACAAAGTGTTCAATGTAGTCCCAATCACCCCTCATTGTTCTCTCCGCGGCCCATGCACACCGTAGGACGTTTGCTCAGCTTTTATCCACAGTGGTCACAGAGCTACCTTGGTACGAGTGTACAGGGGTGATCGCTGGTCGGCACGGACTCAGTGGGCCGAAGGGCCTATTTCCGTGGTGTATCTCTAAAGTCTAAAGTACAGTCTGCCCATTCCCTCCACAGATACTGCCTGTTCCTTCAGCACTTTGTGTTCTGCTCACGATTCCAGCTTCTGAAGTCTCTTGTGTATCCTAAATGTAAAAAAAAGGTTTGCTCAGGCATGCTTTTCAATTTTCACTTTACATTATCTTAACATTGTTAATTAATTTCCCGTGCTTGAATATCTCTTTCACACATTTTTAATATTTTTCTTTTAATATTTAAGCAATTTTTAAATATTTCTAATTATCATTTCAAAATTGGTCAAAGGCAATTGTAAGCAGTGTTGTCAGAAGGTAATCAGAATGTATAGAAGGCAGAACAGGGATGATCTAATGGAGGTGTATAAAATTAAGAGGTGAGTGGATAATGTGAATGAACATAGTGTTTTTCTTAGGGTTAGAAAATCAATATCTAGAGATCGTAGGTTTAAGGTGATAGGGGAAATTTAACAGGTACAACGAGCCTTTGTAGCCAGCTACAGCCAGGAATGTAAAATGGGGCTAAAATGGCACGTCTTGTGTATATAGGCACAGAGGGCTGATCTGTTCATTCGGTGCTAACCAGTGGATTTGTCTTATGTATGGTGATAGTCTTGCTGATCTGTAGTTTTTCCATTATACCTTGGTACATGTGATAATAATGAAACCATTGAAGGGTAACTTCACACAGAGAGTGCTGGAAAAATGAAACAAGCTGCCAGAGGAAGTGTTTAGTTTAGAGAGAGATACAGCATGGAAACATGCCTTTTGGACCACCAAGTTCATGGCGACCAACGATTCACCTGTTCACACTAGTTCTGTTATCCCACTCTCTCATCCATTCCCTACACACTAGGGGCAATTTACAAAGGCTGATTGACCTACAAACCTGCACATCTTTGGGATGTGGGAAGAAACCAGAGTAATAGAGTCATACAGTGTGGAAACAGGCCCTTCGGCCCAGCCTGCCCATGCCGACCAACATGCCCCATCTACACTATTCCCTCCTGCCTGCAATTAGCCCATATCCATTTAAACCTGTCCTATCCATGTACCTGTTCAAATGTTTCTGATGTTGCTTGTTTCACCCTTAGTGTGAAAAAGTGACCTCTCAGGTTCCTATTGAATCTTTTCTCATTGATCTGAGAGCCTCTAGTTCTCGATTTCCACACGCTGGGCAAGAGACTCTGTGCATCTACCCAATCTATTCCTATCATGATTTTGTGCACCTTTATCAGATCACCCCCTCATCTTCCTGCGCTCCAAAGAATGGCTTCCTAGCTAGTTCAACCTCTCCCTATAGCTCAGGCCCTGGAGTCCTGGCAACATTCTTGTAAATATTCTCTGCAACCTATCCAGCTTGACAGCATCTTTCCAATAACATGGAGCACCCAGAGGAAATCCAGGGTCCAGATTGATCCAACATGAAATTCAATGTCTCAAATATCTATTGGTATTGTTTCATTATTGTCATATTTACCGAGATTCAATTCAAATCTTGTTTTGCATGAATCATCGAGTCATACAGCGTGGAAACAGGCCCTTTGACCCAACTTGCCCACGCCTATCAACGTGCCCCATCTACACTAGTCCCATCTACCTGCGTTTTCCCGATAACACTCTTAACCTTTCCTACTCATGTACCTGTTCAAATGTTTTTTAATCATTGATATCCCTCTCCCATCAGACAAGAAGTACAGAAGTGTGAAAACGCACACCTCCAGATTCAGGGACAGTTTCTTCCCCTCTGTTATCAGGCAACTGAACCAGCCAACCAATGACTAGAGAGCAGTCCTGAGCTACTAATCACCTCATTGGAGACCCTCAGACTAACTTTGATTGGACTTAACTGGACTTTATCAAGCATTAAATGTTATTCAAATTATTTATTTTATCATGTATCTGTACACTGTGGATGGTTCAATTGTAATCATATATTCCCTTTCCGCTGACTGGTTGGCAAGCAAAAAAAGCTTGTACCTCAGTATAAGTGAAAATAAACTCAACTCAACTCATATAGTACTTGCCTCAACTACCTCCTCCAGCAACTCATTCCATATACCTACCACTCTTTGTATAAAAAAAGTTGTCGCCCAGGTTCATATTAGATCTTTCCCCCCCCTCACCTTAAACGGGGGGGATTTTACTACCTGCTGTGTGTTAGCTTTTGCCTTTAGCAGTGAAGCAATACTTTCGGAGAAGCCTGAAATTATTCCACAGGCATAAGATGTAGAAAGATAACATTAAACAGGAGTGCAGACAAATGCAGAATCCCACTATGGGTTGAGATAATAGATTTCAGACCAGGACTCAGACAAACCTAAATGGCTTTTAAATACACAAAGGGGAAATATTGGCTTAGTTGAGATTGATACAGCTCTGCTGAATTTTCCACTTGGAATCATAGAAACTACAGGACAAAGGGAGCTGTTTGGCTCCCCACAGCTGAAAGGAGAATAGCTATTCAGTGACCAATCTAATCTCAGTTCTTTATCTTTGCCTCAACTACTTTCATTGCGGTTCTTTGCACGTCCTTATTCAGATCTCTAAGAAATTATTTTAATGTTTCTGCTTCAATTGCCAGAATTTAAAGTTCTGTCAAAAGAATAATTCTTCCAATTAATCCACACCCATTGACAGGGTGGAGGTGAATTCACCTCTTAACTCAACTATTTGATCTGGCAGCATGTTCCATGTACCTTCCACCCTCTGTGTGAAAAGTACTCAGAGGGAGGTGGGTATATGGAACAAACTGCCAAAAGAGGTAGGTGAGGCAGGTACTATAACAGGATTTAAAAGATACTTGAACAGGTACATGGATAAGAAAGGTTTAGAGATATATGGGCCAAATGCAGGCAAATAGGACTAGCTGAGATGGGGCATCTTGGTTGGCATGGACGAGTTGGGTCGAATGGCCTGTTTCCGTGCTGTATGTCACTATGTCTCTACTCAGTTATTTTATTTGAATAGCATGCAAGCAAAGGTTTTCCTCTATCTCAGTATACATTAGACTTTAAGCATGCAAGCAAAAGTTTTCCTCTATCTCAGTATACGTTAGACTTTAAGCATGCAAGCAAAAGTTTTCCTCTATCTCAGTATACGTTAGACTTTAAACTTTAGAGATACAGCACAGAAACGGGCCTTTCGGCCCACCGAGCCTGTGCCAACCAGTGATTACCCCTTACACTAACACCATCCTACACACTAGGGACAATTTTACTGAAGGCAATTAATCTACAAACCTGTACGGCTTTGGAGTGTGGGAAGAAACCGGTGCACCCGGAGAATACCCACGCGGTCACAGGGAGAACTCCTTACAGACAGCAGCCATAGTCAGGATCGAACTTGGGTCTCTGGCGCTGTAAGGCAGTAACTCTACCATTGTGTGACTGTGCCACCATACACATGACTATGATAAACCAATACCAGTGCCAAAGTTGTATTCTGAGCTAAAGTTTTGGTATGATTTTATTATTGTAATGTGTACCGAGATAATAATCTGTGGTGATCTAATCTAAAGGTGGCATACACTGGAGGGGGTTGGGGGGGGGGGGGGGGGGGAGCTGGGATGTGAATGGTTTGTTGAGTTTCTACTACAGGTCCACCACTGATTTTCCAGCAACTGGTGGTTCGGCATTCCCTTTATTCCGGACCAAATTACGAGGGCACACTTGAAATCCGCCCCGGACGTCCCATCCGAAAATGTGGTGACTATGCCGGGTGAGGCGGCTAATCTCGACATCATTAGGACTTCCATTTGCCCCCTGCAGCCAAGATTCCAAATCTCTGGCCCAGCAGATCCGTTCCCATAGTTGACCGAGGCCGACCTTGCGGGCCGGTATCTCGGCTGCTCGGCAGCCTAGGCAAACCCTTCCTGTACCGTTGGACTCCTCTCGGAGACCATGACTTCTGCTGGTCTGGCAAAATGGATAATCCAGCAAGGCTCCTGAACCAAGGGTGCAGAAAATTGGTGGTGGACCTGTATTAACTTTCTGAAGAAAGATGTAAAGCAACCTTCAGAGAGAAAGGGGAAAAAAAATGATTTGTGATTTAAACCGTCAAGAATTAGGCTCGCTGACATCTTAGAGGATCCAATTCCACTGCTGACACTTGCAATCACATCGTTTGAGCTTTTAAGCAACTCTCCAACCATCTGCCTACAAAAGAAGCCTACGCATTATTCTGCAAATTAAGCTGTGAATTCAGAGCCAGTTCCATCAAAAGATTCATTTGTGCTCCCGTTGAACAATCAAGAGAAGAAGGAAAATATAAACAGGCCTGGCTTCTGTTGATTTGATGAATTCTTCTGTGTTCTGGTTGTTAAATGAGTTGTCCATCGGATTCCAGTCTTCGGCACCACTTTATATAAATTATTAAAAGTCAGCCTCTGTAACTGAGAGTACGATGGCAATTTGCATTAAATCTCCCTACCCTTCACCTCATCCCTTTCCCTCAGCTTGTAGAAGTCCTGAATTGTCCTTAAACTTGATGAGAAGATGGAAGCTTTTACTTTACTTTAAACATTAGAGATACAGTGTGGAAACAGGCCCTTCGGCCTGCTGAAACCGCGCCGACCAGCGATCATCCGGTACACTAACACTATCCTGCACACATGAGGCACAACTTGCAATTTTACCAAAGCTAATTAACCTATAAACCTGCATGTCTTTGGAGAGAGGGAGGAAACCGGAGCACCCGAGGAAAACCCACAGGGTCACAGAAAGGACATGTAATAATAATAATAATAGATTACACAGCACCCATCATCAGGAATAAATCTGGGTCTCTAGCGTTGTAAGGCAGCAACTCTGCCTCTGCCACACTGTGCAGCCCCTTTTACATTTCTATGTCTCCATCCAAGTTTGATTCTGATTTCCAACAAGGGCCGTTCCATCTCCAGTCTGGTATCTACTCGCGAGCATCGCCTACAAACGCCACCCCCTCCCTCCCCTTCATATAGAACAATGGATATGTTTAAAGCAGAGATAGATAGATTCTTGATTAGTACAGGTGTCAGGGGTTGTGGGGAGATGTGGGGGAATGGGGTTAGGAGGGAGTGATAGATCAACCATGATTGAATGGCAAAGTAGATTTGATGGGCCGAATGGCCTAATTCTGTTCCTATCACTTATGCCCTTAGAGAACAGTACACCACAGGACCACGCCCTTTAACCCCCAATGTATGTGGCAAACAAGATTCCTGTGCCGAACTGCAAATCATGTCTGAATTAAACTTACATTGACATTACAAAACAGAGCAGTCTGTTGACAAGAGAACAATCAATCACTCTATCTCATCTGGACAAACAGAATAACAAAATTAAAGGCGCAAACTATGCGGCCTATTTAGTGTCAGCTCTAAACAAAAGGTGAAAGGGAAATTGAGAGTGGATGGGGGGATGGATGGGGTGATTTTGTTAATTTGCCTTAAAGGGTACGATCCTGACGTTGGGTGCTGACTGTGCGGAGTTTGTATGTTCTTCCCTGTGACTGCCTGGGTTTCTTCCAGGTGCTCCGGTTTCCTCCCGCATCCCAAAGACGTGTGTGGGGAGTGGGTGTGAAATTGGTTTAACATAGAACTAGTGTGAAATCGTGAACGATGGTCGGCATGGACCTGTGGGCCGAAAGGCCTGTTCACGTGCTTTGAACTAAACGACACATTCAAAATTTGTCGGAGAAGGCAAGCTGCCGCACAAACCAATCTTCATTTAGAAGACATAAAGTGCTGAAGTAACTGAGCAGGTCAGGAAGCATCTCTGGAGAACATGGATAGGTGACATTTCGAGTTGGGACTCTTCTTCAGACAGAAATGCGAGGAAGGATCCTGACCCGAAACATCACCTATCCACATTCTCCATAGATGCTGCCTGACCTGCTGTGAAACTCTGGCACTTCATGTCCATTTTGTGTATAAAAGAACATCTGCAGATCCTTGTTTCACTTTCCCCACCCCATTCCAGGTTAGACAAGAGGAACAGACAATCTCTCCTCTAGAAATATGGGAAATAAAAGCAGGAGCAGGTTTTGGTTTTGATTTATTACTGTCACGAGTACCGAGGTACAGGGAAAAGCTTTGTTTTGCATGCTATCCAAACGGATCAGATAATACTACACTACAGAGAAAAAACACAAAGTGCTGATGTAACTCAACGGGTCAGGCAGCATCTCTGGAAAATATGGATAGGTGATGTTTCAGGTTCAGGCCCTTCTTCAGACTGATTGTAGTGGGGGGAAGCTAGAAAAGAGGAATACATGAATACAATCAAGTCAAACTCAAGTACAATAGGTAAAGCAAAAGGGGAAGATACAGAGTGTAGAATGTAGTTCTCAGCATTGTAGTGGCCCAGTTCCATAGACAAAGTCCAATGTCCATAATTGGGTAGAGGTGAATCGGACATTACCTGAGCTTATGGAAGGACCATCCAGAAGCCTGATAACAGAGAAAAAGAAGCTGCTTGTGAGTCCGGTGGTGCATGCTTTCAAGCTTATGTATCTTCTGCCAGACAGGAGCAGGGAGAAGAAATGACAAGAGTGGGACAAATTGATTATATTGGCTGCTTCTCCAAGGCAGCGTGAAGTATTGATGGAGTCAATGGTGGGGATTCTGGTCTGTGTAATGGACTGTGTTCAATCTACAATTCTCTGCAATTCCTTGTGGTTTTGGACAGAGCTGTTCCCAAACTAAGCTGTGACGCATCTTGATATGATGCTTTCGATGGTACATCCGCGGCATTCTATAAATTGTCACTACTGTGTAGGATAGAAGTAATGTACGGGCAATCACTGGTTGGTGCGAACTCTGTATGCCGAAGGATTTGTAACCATGTTGTATCGCTAAACCAAACTAAACTAAAAGGGGCCACATGGTCTCTTTCTGTGTTGTATAGTGCTCTGGGTTCGACTCTTCTCCCTCGTAACTGAAGCAGAATGTGTCTTAAATAAAAGATACGGGCACATTAGTGTCCTAGTTGAATTGAAACTTGAAAAAGTTGAGAATTCAAATCTCATCAGAGCTAATTGCGATATTAAATGTATTAAATCTGATATCTAGTGAAGCAGAACCGCACAAAAATTAATCTCAAATAAAAGGATAAGATCTCACTCTCATGGCAACTGGGGAGAGAGAATGAATGGCAAACTTTCCAACATTGTTCGTGTCCTGAAAACAATTTAAAAGAAAACTAATTTTCTTTTCGTCATAGAGCCACAGTCATGTAGCACAGGAACAGGCTCTTCGACTCAACTTGTCCATGCAGACCAAGATGCCCCATCTAAGCTAGTCCCATTTACCCACATTTGGCTCATATCCCTCTAAAACTTTCCGATCATTGTCCTAGTGTCTTTTAAATACTGTTATAGTAGCTGCCTTAGCTATTTAATCTGGCAGCTCTTTCCATATACCCAACACCCTCTGAACAAAACATTTCTCCCTCAGGTTCATTTAAAATCTTCCTCCTCTCACCTTAAACCTATGTCTTCTGGTCTTGATTCACCTACCATTCACCCTATCTGTTCATCTCATGATTTTATAAGATCACCCCTCAGCCTCCTGCACTCCAAGGAATAAAGTCCTACCCTGCCCAATCCCCCCCTGTACATCCTGGTAACATCTTCATAAATCTTCCCCAAATTCTTTCAATTTTAATGATATTTGAATGAACGTTTTGATTTTGGTGTTTTTGGATAGAGCCCAGTATTCCTTGAAGGCTGGAGACAAAACTGGAGCCCTGAGTTACAAATCTTACCATGTACTGCCATCTAATGGCCGCTCAATTGCAAAGAGGAAAGAAAATCCTTCAGAGAATAAAAAGTGGGACATTCAATCAATGATTCACGCAATACTCCAAATGCAGCTGAATCAAAATTGTAAGAAGTTGCAACATGACTTTAGAAACATCGAAACATAGAAAATAGGTGCAGGAAGAGGCCATTTGACCCTTCGAGACAGCACTGCCATTCATTGTGATCATAGCTGATCATCCACAATCAGTAACCCGTGCCTGCCTTCTCCCCATAGCCCTTGATTCCGCTAGCCCCTGGAGCTCTATCTTTTAAATTCATCCAGTAAATTGGCCTCTTTTATGTTCCGTGGCAGAGAATGCCACAAATTCACAAGTCTCTGGGTGAAAAAGTATTTTCTCATCTCAGTTTTAAATGACCTCCCCTTTATTCTTGGACCCCCTTGTTCTGGACCCCCAACATTGGGAACATTTTTCCTGCATCTAACTTGCCCAGTACTTTTATAATTTTATAGGTTTTTATAAGATGCCCTCTCATCCTTCTAAATTCCAGTGAATACAAGTCCAGTCTTTCCAATTTTTCCTCATATGGCAGTTCCGCCATCCCGGGGATTAACCTCGTGAACCTATGCTGCACTGCCTCAATAGCAAGGATGTCCTTCCTCAAATTAGGAGAACATACAATACTCCACATGTGGTCTCACCAGGGGCCTGTACAACTGCAGAAGGACCTCTTTACACCTATACTCAAATCCTCTCATTATGAAGGCCAACATGCCATTAGCTTTCTTCACTGCCTGCTGTACCTGCATGTTTACTTTCTATGACTGGTGTACAAGAACACCTCCCAATCGACAGGAACTGATCCTGAATCTATAGAACACTGAAAAATGATCACCAATGCGTCCACAATTTCCAGAACCACCTCCTGGAGTACCCTGGGATGCAGACCATCCAGCCCTGGGGATTTATCAGCCTTCAGTCCCATCAGTCTACTCAATACTATTGCTCGCCTATTGCAAATTTCTTTCTGTTCCTCTGTCTCCCTAGATCCTCTAGTGCATCTGGGAGATTGTGTGTATCTTCCTTAGTGAAGACAGAACCTAAGTACCTGTTCAACTCTTCTGCCATTTCCTTGTTCTCCATAATAATTTCACCTGTTTCTGCCTTCACAGGATCCACATTTGTCTTTATTAATTTTTTTCTAACATACCTAAAGAAGCTTTTACTATCCTTTATATTCTTGGCAAGCTTACCTTCGTACTTCATATTTTCACCCTGTTTTACCCTCTTTATTACCTTCTGTTGTCCTTTGAAAGTTTCCTTATCCTCTGGCTTCCTGCTACTCTTTGCTATGTTATACACCTTTTCTTTTAGTTTTATTCCATCCCTAACTTCCCTTGTCAGCCGCGGTTGCATCTTACTCCCCTTAGAATCTTTCTTCCTCTTTGGAATGAAATGATCGTGCATCTTCTGGATTATGCCCAGAAATTCCTTTTTTCTGTTCCACCGTCATTCCTGCTAGGATCCTTTTCCAGTCGACCTTGGCCAGCTCCTCTCTTATGCCTTCATATTCCCCGTTGCACAACTGCAACACTGACACTTCTGATTTAACCTTCTCCCTCTCAAATTGCAGATTAAAACTTATCATATTATGGTCACTACCTCCTAGTGGTTCCTTTACCTTGAATTCCCTTATTAAATCTGGTTCATTAGACAACACTAAATTCAGAATTTCCTTCTTTCTGGTAGGCTCCAGTACAAGCTGCTCTAAGAATCCATCTCGGAGGCACTCGAATAATCAGGCTATTAAACCTGGCTCGGACATAACACTGAACTTTACTAGCCAATACTGTTATTTGCACTTTATCAGTATATTGACCATTGTGTATATATTTATAGAATGCCTTGTAGTAAATGCCTACTATGTTCTGTTGTGCTCAAGCAAAGCAAGAATTTCATTGTCCTACCAGGGACACATGACAATAAACTCACTTGACTTGACTTGACTCTACAAACTCCCTTTCTTGGGGTCCAGAACCAACCCGATTTCCCCAGTCTACCTGCATATTGAATTCTCCCATAACCACAGTGGCATTACCTTTGTTACATGCCAATTTTAACTCCTGCTGCAACTTGCATCCTATATCCAGGCTACTGTTTGGGGCCTGTCGACAACTCCCATTAGTGTCTTCTTACCTTTACAATTCCTCAATTCTATCCACAGCGACTCTTCATCGTCAGTCCCTATGTCACCCATCGCAAGGGACTGAATTTCATCCCTCACCAACAGAGCTACCCCATCTCCTCTGCCCACCTGCATGTCCTTTCTATAGGACATATAACCCT
The DNA here is from genome assembly GCA_038087875.1 of Malacoraja senta. Classification (NCBI taxonomy): domain Eukaryota; kingdom Metazoa; phylum Chordata; class Chondrichthyes; order Rajiformes; family Rajidae; genus Malacoraja; species Malacoraja senta. The sequence goes on from CM075978.1 coordinate 172,044,390, forward strand.
GAATATTCAGTTCCCAGTCCCGATCCTCCTGCAGCCATGTCTCTGAAATCCCCACAATGGCATATCTACCAATCTCTAACTGAACCTCAAGCTCATCCACTTTACTTCTCATATTTCGCGCATTCATATATAATTTCTCCTCCTCCCTCCGAAGCCTATTTCCTTCGCTCCATAGATGCTGCTGCACCCACTGAGTTTCTCCAGCACTTTTGTCTACCTAATACTTTTAATCCATTACTCACCTCACCTTTCACATCGATTCCTATTTCACTTGGCCATATTCTCCGATCCATTCGTGAGCTTTCTGTCCCGCTAATTCTGGTGTCTTTCTTATCTTTTCCTATACTCTCTTTCTCTTTAACTCCATCCTTGTATTTACAATTTGTTCCCCCCCCCACTATTTAATTTAAACCCACCCATATAGCAGTGGCAAACCTGCCTGCCAGAATGCTGGTCCCCCGCCTGTTAAGGTGCAACCCGTCCCTTTTGTACAATTCACCCTTACCCCAAAACAGATCCCAGTGGTCTATGAATCTAAATCCCTGCCCCCTGCACCAGCTCCTCAGCCACACATTCAGACCCCCTATCTCCCTGTTCATGCCCTCACCAGCACGAGGAACTGGAAACAAACTGGAGATAACCTCCCTGGAGTTCCTGCTTTTCAGCTTTCCTCCGAGCTCTCTAAAGTCACACTGCAGAATCTCTTTCCACTTCTTCCTGACATCATTTGTGCCAACATGCACTACCATTTTTGGCTGCTCACCTTCACCCTTGAGGATGCACTGCAATCGGTCTGTGACGTCCTGGACCCTGGCACCAGGGAGAAAACACACCATCCTTGAATCCCACCTGTTGCTGCAGAAACCCCTGTTCATACCTCGCATTATGGAGTCCCCGACTACCACGACTATGCCTGACGTCTGTCTCTTCGGCTTTGCTGCAACGCCACATTCTGACTCGCAGACCTGTCCGCTGCTCAGACTGGCAGTGTCTTCTGTCCCGACAGCTTTCAAGAGGGTGAACCTGTTTTCAAGAGGTACATCCCCCGGGGTCTCCTGTACTCCGAGCTTCCTTCCCTTCCTCATCGTCACCCACCTTCTCTCTTCCGGTATCATTGGTGTAACAATCTCACTGTAGGTCCTGTCCAGGAAACTCTCATTTTCCCGGATGATCCTGAGGTCATCCAGTTGCCTCTCCAGTTCCCCAACACGGTCCTTCAGGAGCTGAACCTGGACACACTTTCCACAGTTGTAGCAGCCAGAGGCACCAGCAGTGTCCCTGACCTCCCACATCCTGCAAGCATCACACTGAATCAGCTTACCTGTCATTTCTTCACTGCGTCTCACCCTCTCCAACTTTTGGCTTAGTCTCCTCCCTCACCCTTCTCACCGAAGACTCTTGAGCCAAAGACTCTCGAGCCAAAGACTCGCACTTTTCTCACAAGGCACTTCCCTTGACTAGGCCACTCTCCTAGAGCAAACCTTGCTTATATTAGCTGATAAATTGACTAATTCATAATTAGCTAACTTACCAATTTCCTAATTAAATTCCTCAGCCAATCCCCGCACTCACTCCTTCACCTGCCACTCGTCGGTCGACCTTGAAGGTATGTGACTTTCTGACATCTTACATTCAATTCCCTGACCAATTAAGGCAAACGCACCACATACCTTCTTTGCCACAATATTTACTTGCATTGGAACCCCTGTTAAATATTCATCATAAAACATAGAACATAGAACAGTGTAGAACTGGAACAGACCCTTTGGCCCACAATGTCCATGCCGAGCATGATGCCAAGTTTATAAGGTCATAAGTGATAGGAACAGAATTAGGCCATTCGGCCCATCAAGTCTACTCCACCATTCAATCATGGCTTGACTTGACCTCCACATCCTTCTGTGGCAAACAAATCAACAGATTTACCACCCTCTGACTAAAGTAATTCCTCCTCATCTCCTTCCTAAAGGAACACCCTCTAATTCTGAGGTTATGACCTCTAGTCCTAGACTCCCAGCAGTGGAAACATCTACTCCAATCCACTCTATCTAGGCCTTTCACTATTCGGTACGTTTTATTGAGGCCCCCTCATTCTTCTAAACTGCAGCGAGTACAGGCCCAGAGCCGTCAAACGCTCATCATATGTTAAACTAATCTCCTCTGCCTAAATCACATGAATTATATCACTCAATTCCTTCATATCTATGCGCCCATCTAAAAGGTTCTTAAACACCACGATCGTGTAGGTCTTCAGCACCACTTTACAATTTTTCCTAGGCCATAATCTATTTAACAAGATCCTCAGATATAAAGCAGTAAGAATTACTCTAATTATTGCAACTATTTTTTTTAAGCTGATGTTTTTATTTACAACTCCAATTAATACGATTTTTGTACAGTTCTAGCAGTGAGCCCTTGACAGCTGTCATTGCAATAGAGTTATTATGCAACACACAAGGCCTTGCATTCCTCTAATTGTTCCCAGTAACCTTACTGCTAGGAGTTTTATTCCAATTACTTCAGTGAAGGAAAATGATGTTATTGTTTTCCGAGGTCGTCTTTACATCTCAAATGCATTACTATAGTAACTCCACGTACTTTACACTATCATGATCTTAGAGTTACTGATTTAATTTTGGTTTAGTTTAGAGATGCAGCATGGAAACAGGTCCTCTGGCCCCCGGGTCCGCGCTGACTTGCGTCCCAGCACACTTACACTATCCTACACACTAGGGACAATTTACAGTCTAACCAAGCCAATTAACCTACAAACCTGTACATTTTTGGAGTGTGGGAGGAAATGGGAGATCCCGGAGAAAACCCACGCAAGTCACAGGAAGAACGTACAAACTCCGTACAGACAGCACCCGTAGTCAGGATAGAACTCGGGCTGTAAGGCAGCAACTCTACCGTTGCGCCACCGTGCCAGCCTTAATAATTCACTGTATACTAACTGTTGTTGTTGGTGTCATTGTTGTTGTATCTAATGTGCTCATAAAGCTGAAACAAGCAAGATTTTCACTGGGTAATAAAAAGTTTATACCACAGATGGACACAAAATGCTGGAGTAACTCAACGGGTTAGGCAGCATCTCTGGAGAAAATAGAGAGGTGACGTTTTGGGTCGGTCCCTATTTTGTGATTATCTTAAGAATTTCATTGCTCCATTTCATAACTTTTGTATATGATAAATAAACACTTGTGTACAAGAAAGACACAATGTTCTGGAGTAACTCAGTAGGTCAGGCAGCATCCCTGGAGAACATGAAAAGGCGATGTTTTGGGTTGGGACCCTTCTTCATCCAAAACATTGCCTATCCATGTTTCCCAGGGATGCTGTATGACCCACTGAGTTGCTCTTGCATTTTGTGTCTTTCTTTGATATAAATCAGCATCTGCAATTCCTTGTCATTATATTAAAATTGATTGGTAAGAATATCAAGGGTTATTTGGAAAAGGCAGGAGAATGGGGTTGAGAAGGATAGATAGATCAGCATTGGTTGAATGGTGGAGTAGACTCAATGGGCCGAATGCCCTATTCTGCTCATATGACTTATGAACTTATAAAACACGTGCATCTTGTATTTTGTGTATAGTAGTGCCATTTAAAATCAACAAATACGTTTTTTTTAATGAAGTTAAATTGGTGTTCTGGCTTCTAAGTAAAATATCACCATTGTAATTATCAATAGAGTCAAAAGTATTTTATTGTCATATCTACCAAAACAGAACAATTAAATTCTTGCTTCCATCACAGTGAGGAGGTGTTTGGAGATTCACTGTGATGGATGTTTGTGTGGAATTGTGTTAATTGTGTGGTGTGGTTTTTTTTGCTGTTATGACTGCAGGAACGAAATTTTGTTGAACCTTGGTGTTAAATGACAATAAATGGCATTCTAAATTCTAAATTCAACAGCACAACAGGTTTGTGAATTCCCAATAGATTATATAATAAACAAACAATTTAAAAAAACAAACAATAAATATACAACCCAATGGAGGAGGATGAGGGCACAGTGTCATTTACTCTGGGAAGGGGAATCAAGAACCAAAGGAAATAGGTTTAAGGTGAGACATGAAAAATTTAATGGGAACCTCAGGGGCCACCTTTTCACAGAGAGATTGGTGGGTATATGGAATGAGCTGCCAGACGAGGTGGTTCAGGCAGGTACTAGTTTAGTTTTGGTTTAAAGATACAACATGGAAAGTGGGCCTTCGGCCTGATGAGTCCATGCCGATTATCAATCACTCGTTCACTTTATCACCCACTCCCTACACACTTGGGGCAATTAATCTACAAACCCGCATGTCTTTGGGATGTGGGAGGAAATTGGAGCACCCAGAAGAAACTCATGAGATCACAGGGAGAATGTGCAAACTCCACACAGACAGCACCCGACTTCAGGAACAAATCTGTGTCTGGTGCTGTGAGGCAGCAGCTCTACCGCTTCACACTGTGCCGCATCTGGCTTACCATACAGCATTTAAAAGACACTTGGACAGGTACATGGAAAGGAAAGGTATAAAGGGATATGGGCCAAACATGGGCAGAAAATACTAGATTAGATGGGGCATATTAGTCAGCATGTTGGTTGAGGGCATGTTTCTGTGCTGTATGAATCTAATATGAGCCAAACACAGGTAAATGGGTGTAGCTTCGATGGGGCACCTTGACTGGCATGGATGGTTTAGTCAGCAGGGGCATGATGGGCTAAAAGGCCTATTTCCATGGTGTATGGTTCTATGCGGAATAAGTTAACTTTAGAGCTTAATAGATGTACTGTTGAAAAGCAGGATTGTGTTTTAAGCCCAGTTACATGTGCAGAGAGCACAACTCGCTGGCCTGTCTCTGTCAGTGCAGGTTGAAGTCACGTTGCAGCAGAATTCACAAACCCAGTGGAGTGCAGGTTGAGGAATAAATGTTTGTCAGATTACCAGGGCAGGTCCATTTATCATCAAAATCGTATCGTGGGATCAACAAACAGTTGAGAGAGGAGATGGTATTCAACTGCACTCCTTTAGTACTGTACTGAATCGTAAGCGTCTGGTGTGCGGAACAAATAAGTGTAGTTAAGCCGTTTGAAGAAGGGTCCCAACCCGAAAAAGTACCTGCCTATTACCTCCATGCAAATGTCACTAGTCCAGAATGCCAACGGTTAGCACAGACAATTAGGGCTGAACGGCCTGTTTACATGCTGTGCACTTCGATGACCTATGACTCTAGGCTCTCTAGATGCATTCAATGAACAAGATAAATAATAATCACACCAATTGCCAAATAAAATGCAATGTATACTCTTGAAAATCAGTGGAATATTTTGAACCAACAGAATGGAAACAGGCACTTTGGCCCTAATCATCCATGTCGATCCAGATCAAGATGTCCATTCTACACTAGTCCCACCTGCTTGCATTTGGCTCATGTCCCTCTGAACCTTTCCTATCTATGTACCTGTCCGAATGCCTTTTCATTGCTGTTATGGTATCTGCCTTAACTAGTTTAGTTCATTATTGTCATGTGTACAGAGGTACAGTGGCATTTGTTTGTGTGCTATACATGAATACAAGATAATTAGTGTTAGATGGCCACACCCATTGGTAAACAAATGCACTGTATACTCTTGAGAATCAATGGAGTATTTTGAACCAACTGTGCTGCCCAATGAGTTGCAGTTAAATTACTCAGAAGATAGGGTTGGAACCAAATGCAAGATCCAGCAACTTCTTCCATCAAATGTCAGGTCATTTATTTAGAGAATCAAAAATCGTTTGGTGAAAAATAGTCACATCAATGAATTAGTATCACATCAGAGTAGTCAGTAAAAGAACACAAAGTGTCGGAGTAACTCAAGGGGTCAGGCATCATCTCTGGAGCACATGAGCGGGTGACGTTTAGGGTCGGGACCCTTCTTCAGACTCCAGAATTCTTCAGAATCCAACAGATAGCTCACCAATCAACTTTGGCAAAGATAGTAATCTCCATTTTACAGCTCCATTTCATCGCCAAATCCGTCGCTCAATACAATTAATTCACATGATAACATTAAAAAGAATATTAACATATATTTCTGAAACGTGCAATTATTTTCAAAGTGGTGCGTGACCAGAAGGTAATAAATTATGTTTGTAAAGCAACATGTTTTTACCTCAGGGCATTGTTAAATCATTTACAACATACTTCTGAAGGGAGGTTTAGAGATTGGATGAGCCTGAAAATGTTTCTGAAATAACTGCGTCCATTAATTGAAGTCTAAACAGAGTGAGGCCACAGGCAAGCCGAGTGGTCGTGATTCCTCGTTCAAACAGAAAGCATTTTATCGGGATGCAACACAACATGGTTTGGGAACAGCTCCATACCAGAGCCCCAGAAATTGCTCAGAATTTTGGACGCAGCCCAGACCATCACGCAAACCAACCTCCCTTCCATTAACTCCATCTATAGCTGACGCTGCCTTGGCAAGGCCACCAGCATAATCACGGATGACTCACCCTGGCCACTCCCTCTACACACCCTCTCCCATCAGGCAAGTGGTACAGAAGTGCAAAAACGCACACCTCCAGATTCAAGGATAGTATCATTACAGCTGTTATCAGGCAACTGAACCATCCTATCACCAACTAGAGCAGGGGTCGGCAATCTTGCTCTGCATAGGGGCCAGGACCCATGTCTGTGAGCGGATGGCGGGCCACATCTATCGCCATAGTTAATAAATGGAGGCAATAATAATACATAATAACTAAACTAGTAATTAGTCATAATACATACTAATAATACATACATTAGTAATAATACATACTAATAATACATACTAACTAGTGTGACACTTGGTGTTGTTTTTCGCATTTGTGTTCACGTGTTTTTGAATTCGTTTTCTGCAGTTCCCAGATCCCTCACATGCCCCGGACTGGCTGCAGTTCCCAGGTTGCCTGCGTGCCCCGCGACTGGCTGCAGTTCCCAGGTCAGCTTGCGTCCCTGGGACTGGCTGCAGTTCCCAGGTCGGCTCACCTGCCCCGGGACTAGCTGCAGTAATTCCCAAGTCGGCTCGCCTCCCCGGGACTGGCTGCAGTTCCCAGATCCCTCAGTTCCCCGGGACTGGCTGCATTTCCCAGATCCCTCGGTTCCCCGGGACTGGCTGTAGTTCCCAGATCCCTCGGTTCCCCGGGACTGGCTGTAGTTCCCAGATCCCTCGGTTCCCCGGGACTGCCTGCAGTTCCCAGATCAGCTCGCGTCCCTACGACTGCCTGCAGTTCCCAGATCGCTCGCCTGCCCCGGGACTGGCTGCAGTTCCCAGGTCGCTCGCCTGCCCCGGGACTGGCTGCAGTTCCCAGGTGGCGAAAACGAATTGAAAAAAAATAAGTCAGCGGGCCGGATGATTTCGGGTTACGGGCCGGATCCGGCCCGTGGGCCGTAGGTTGCTGACCCCTGAACTAGAGAGTGGTCCTGAGCTATCATCTACCTCATTGGAGACCCTTGGACTATCTTTGATTGGACTTTACTGGACTTTATCTTTACATTATTCCCTTTATCATATATTTGTACATTGTGGACAGCTTGTTTATAATCATGTATTGTCTTTCCACTGACTAGTTTGCATGGAACAAAAGCTTTTCACTGTACCTGGGTAAACTCAAACTCACTGACCACTGTGACAATCCAGAAAACAATACACAAAGTGCTGGATTTACTCAGCTTGTCAAGCAGCATCTCTGGAAATCAATTGTAGGTCATATCTCATCAAACCGCCCCCAAACCCTGTTTTTACCCCACTCCCTCTTCCCCGCCCCTTCATCACATCTGGAATCCCACCAACCCCCCCAGTCCCCTGTTACTTTCTCTCCTCTGGCTTTACAATCTGCAACTCTTCAATCCTTTCCCTCACATTCCTTCCTTATCTCTAGCTTTTGTTCTAAACATAAAACCCACTTTGCCTATGTCGACCTCTCACCTGCCATGTTTTGTCCTGCAACTCCCCTTTTCCAGCTGTCTTCCCCTTCCCTCCCCCTCCCCCTCCCCCTCCCTCCCCCTCCCCCTCATCCCCCTACAATCAGTCTGGACAAGGGTCCCAGCCCAAAATGTCACCTATCCATTTTCTCCAGAGATGCTGCCTGACCCACGGAGTTACTCCAGCATTTTGTGTCCTTTTACTAACAATTTGCTGAGGATAAATGAGTCTAATTCATTTACATAATTTGTGTGGAACAAATTTTGACCAAACGATGCTTCATATCCTGAAGAAATTAAAGTATCTTTCCAGTTGTTATCAACAACTAAAGAGCAGTCCTAATCGACTAGTTACCACATTGAACACCCTCGGACTACTGCTAATCGGTCCTTACTGGACTTTATGTTGCACTAAACATTATTCCCTTCATCCTGTATCTGTGTGCTGTGGACGGCTCGATTGTAATCATGTATAGTCTTTCCGATGAATGGTTAGCACACAACAAAAAAACTTTTCACTGTACTTCAGTACACATGACAATAAACTAAACTAAACTAAACTACCTGACATTTGATGGAAGAAGTTGCTATATCTTGCTTTCTTCGCCAACCCTATCTTCTAACTTGACTTTGCCAGCTGGACAACAACTGGTTAAATATGAGTCTTGACTACAACTCATTTGGCAGCACAATGTTGGTTCAAAATAGTTCATTGATTTTCAAGATATACAGTGCATTTTGTTTACCAATTGGTGTGACCATCCAACGCTAATTGCCTTCTATTCATGTATCGTCTTTTTTTTGACTGAATAGTACACAAACAGAAGTTTTTCACTGTACCTCGGTTAATGTGACAATAATAAACTACACTAAACTAGTTGAGAGATACTATAACAGCATTTAAAAGGCATTTGGGCAGGTATATGGATCGGAAAGATTTAAAAGGACATGGGCCAAACACGGGCAAATGGGATTACGGTAGTTTAGATGGGGTATCTCGGTCAGCATGGATGACTTGGGCCAAAGGGCCTGTTTCCATTCCGTCTGACTCTATAACTCTACTCATCAGTCTGAAGAAGACGTTGGAGTAACTCAGCGGGTCAGGCAGCATCTCTGGAGAGAAAGGATAGGTGACGTTTCAGGTCAGGACTGAACTCTGAAGGGTCCTATTTACTCCCTCCATAGATGCTGCCTGACTCTTTAAGTTCCTCCAGCATTTTGTGTCTTTCTTTTGTAAACCCGCACCTGCAGTTCCTTTAATGCTCAAGATTCCAGCAACTGCAGACTCACGTGTCTCTGAATACGTGAAAGGTATGGTCCAGAATTTTAAAGCTCAGTGGTGTAAGAGGAAACATACAAATCCAGAGCAAACAGGAGAACAAATGCATTATTGTTAGCACACAGGGCCACGAGAAAAATACATTATCAGCAGTGCATCTTTTCAAAGGGGGTTTATAAACAGTCTATTGACCTTATCATTGGTATCTCCTTCACCAGGGAAGAAGAATTCCTTTAAACCTCAAGCGATGCTTGAGATTTTTTATGCTCCACTCTATCATTCTGTATTCAAAGATTACCAGCAAGATTATGATCTGTAGAACAGCTTATCGTGTCTCTCTGAGATGTCTCAAACTCTTTTATATGCAATGAATTACTATGAAACACAGTGAGACAGAAGAAGGCCCATGACACATTGGAGCGGCACGGTGGCACAGCGGTAGAGGTGCTGCCTTACAGTGCCAGACCTGACTGCAGGTGCTGTCTGTATGGAATTTGTACGTTCTCCCCGCGACTGAGTGGGCTTTCCCTGGGTGCTCCGGTTTCCTCCTATACTCTAAAAATGTACAGGTTCGTAGGTGAATTGGCTTTGGTAAAGATTGTAAATGTCCCTAGTGTGTAGGATAGTGCTAGTGTACAGGGATCATTGGTCGGAGTGGACTCGGTGGGTCGAAGGGCCTGTTTCTGCATTGTATCGATAAACTAAACATTGGTTTTGCAGGAGGTGGGGTTGCAGACATATTGGGGTGCAACCTGTTATATTATTCAGTGTGACTGTAGGCATCTTAACCAGACATTGAACCAGCCAGGCACTTGTTCTTGGAGCCACAACGAATTGCAGATGCTGGTCATAGAATCATAGCGTGAAAACCAACCCTTTGTTCCCAACTTGCCCATAATGACCAACATGCCCCATCCACACTAGTATCACCTGCCTGTGTTTGGCACTTAACCCTTTAAACCTATCCTATCCATGTACCTGTCTAAATATTTCTTAAACGTTGTGAATGTTTCTTAAACCTGCCTCAACTACCTGCTCCGGTAGCTCGTTCCATACATCTACCACCTTCTGTGAAAAAGTTGCCCCTCCGGTTTATATTAAATCTTTCCCCCTCACCTTAAAACTATGTCCTCGATGCTGCTCCTCTGGGTAAAGGACTTCACATTTGGGTTCCCCCAGCACTTTGTTACTCGCAAAGATAGACAAATAGCGCTGGAGTAACACAGCGGGTCAGGCAGCACCTCTGGAGGAAAAGAATGGGTGACTTTTAGGTCAGGACCCTTCTGCAGACTTGGGGGGAACTGGAGGAAATAAAATTGGAGGAAGAGCACACATCATATTTTGTTTGGGCATAATTTCTCTAATTTCAAGTAACCCCTGCATTTCCTCTCTTCCCCCCCCCCCCACCCCCCTACCGTGGCTGTCCTACTAGTTCCGCTATTCAAATCCTTGCATCCTTTCATTATCACCTCTTCCCCACCCTTTGTTCTGACCTTTTCTTACCTCTAGTTGCCTCCCCTCTATTTTCAGTCTGAAGAAGGATCACAACCTGAAAAGTCATCCATTCCTTTTTCTCCAGGGATGCTGCCCGAGGCTCTGAGTTACTCCAGCATTTTGTGTCTATCTTCGGTATAAACCAGCAACTGCAGTTCCATTCAACACACTTTGTTTCTCGGTCCAGATTCTATCATCTGTAGTCTCTTGCGTCTCCACATGTTTTAGGGATGTGGGAGGAAACCAGAGCCACCTGAAGGAAATCCACAGGATCATAAAGAGAATGTGCAAACTGCACTGAGACAGCACCAGAGGGCAGGATCGAACCGGGTCACTGGAGCTGTGAGGCAGAGGCTCCACCAGACATACCATTGTGCCACCCCTTAATGTCCCTTTTCAAATTCTCCAGATTGCCATTTGCCCAGAGCATCAATCCTACACCAAACTTATTGAAATTTCACTCAGAAATTTGCTAAATGATAAGCAATGAGTCTGTTTTTTTTTCTTATTTCTCGATCAGTATAATCTGCCATTTTATGCACTGTCCTCCCATCTGTGGAAACTTTTGCTTATTAGTAGGTCGCTAATCAGTAGATATATCCCACAGATGGTCTTTTTATCTGTCTCAGCAGTTGAAACGTCGCCTCAGTATCTTGCTTGTCTTTCCGCTGACTGGATAGCACACAACAAAAGCTTTTCACTATACCTCTGTACAATAAACTATACTCAAACTCACGCTCAAACTCCAAATGAGTCTATTTTATTTCTCCCCTCTTTCCCTTCCCTTGTATTTTTCCACCCACTACCCATGCCTCCAGCTTTACAATTCACTTTCTTTCTTTCTTCCTGCCTTCCTTTCACTCTTTCTTTCTGGTAATTATATACTAATTGTAATGAAAGGGAACTGCAAATGCTGGTTTATAATAAAAGATAGACACAAATTACTGGAATAACTCAACAGGTCGGGCAGCATCTCTGGAGAAAATGGATTGGTGATGTTTCGGGTCTGAAGAAGGGCCAAGAACTGAAATATCACCTAGATATAAACAAAATGCTGGGGTAACTCAGCAGATCAGACAGCATATCTGGAGAAAAGGATAGGTGACATTTCGGGTTGGAAACTTAGTAGTGCTGCTAAGTTCCCTGTTCGTATTCCTTCGTAATCACCTCATCCACAGCCAACAATGGATCATTGTGGGCTCCATCTTTCCTGAGTCATCAGTGCTGGCTCTGATTTGTTCAATACCTTTTCATACTTCTAGTTTCTCCCCCCACCCCCCACTAGGTCCGAAGAAGAGTCTCGACCAGAAACATCACCTATTTCTTTTCTCCAGATATGTTTCCTGACCCGCTGAGTTTCTCCAGCATGATGTGTCCATCTTTGGTTTAAACTAGCATCTGCAGTTCTTTCCTACACACTGAAACATCACCTATCCATGTTCTCCAGAGATGCTGCCTGACCTGTCGAGGTACTCCAGCATTTTGTGTCTATCTTTAACAATGAACTAATTGTTAGGTGAGATTGATGCTTACCATTTTTGAATCTATTCCTTCTCCTTCCTGGATCCGTCGATCACTTTGAAGAGGCCATCGAAACATTGACCTTAAGTCTGAAGGAGCATGATAAAAAGCAAAGGTTTCTGATTCCCTTTAAATCCTTCCTCTCACAGAGGACACTATTAACAAGCTAAAAACTCACCATCTGCATAATCACTTCCGAAACCTAATTTGCTTTAACAATCCTAATTAGAATGGCTTGTTATGTTGTCATCTTTAGTTCCCCATTATATACCTAACAACATTTGCCAGTGCACTGACACCATCGTCTGTCGACAGAAAGACCACTAATGATCTCACCAAAGCACTTAATGGTTGCAGCATGTAGGTGGAAAATCTTCAGTCTTATTTTTGGTACTTGCATAATGTGATTGCAGGGCAGTCAAAGAGCCAGGGAGTGCTTTGTATATTAATGTTGCATCAACTTGCTCTTTGTTTCTGGAATTAATGTTTTCCCATTACAGACTCTAGTTGCAAGTCCGAGTGTGGATGAACAAATAGCCGTTTAGCTAAATAAAATTATCCTCTTGATTGAGTCTTGGAATTATACAGCACTGAAACAGGCCCTTTGGCCCAACTCATCCATGGTTCGATGTTGTTCTTATTTTCACATGTGCACTGAAATTATTTTCTTGCAAACAATCGTGTATTGCCATACCCAAGCACATCCCCATTAGCAAATTGTACATACATTGTCTAATGATCCTGCGTGCAAGAGGCACCATGTTTTGGCACCATTTTCAAAGTCCAGTCCACGTTCTAGGTGTCATGAACGGTGCCCGTTCCAGGGGAGCCCCAAGCTGCTGCGAGCCTCCAGCCTTCACCTTCCTTGGACGTGCGGGTCGGCCTGCAGACCGACGTCCTCTCCTCGCCCGTCCACCTATGTGCCTTGGGGGGTGGGAGCCTCCCGCAGCTGACCATGAGGGCATGGTAGGCCAGACCCCAGTTCCCTCTCCGCTCCTACTGGCCTTGTTCCTCGCAAGTCCCATCCTTCGTCATGGCCGGCTCTGGTCTTCGGGAAACGAGCATCGGATGGCTCAGTGGGCTCCTCCTGTAGACCACAGTGCTCTGGGGCACTGACCAAGATGTCATGGTGTAAGGCAGAGGTTATGGTGGAGGCAGATCCAATCATGGCATTTAAGAGGGTTTTGGATCAAAAAATGCAGGACCTGTAACTTTGGACGGCACTGTAGCGCTGTGGTAGAGTTGCTCCCTTACAGCGGCAGCGGCCCGGGTTCAATCCTGACTACGGGTGCTGTCTGTACAGACTTTGTAATGTTCTCCCTATGACCCTGTGGGTTTTCTCCGGCATGGTTTCCTCCCATACTCCAAAGACGTACAGGTTTACAGGTTAATTGGCTTCTTTAGACTTTACTTTAGACTAGAGGTACAGCATGGAAACAGGGCTTCCGGCCCACCAAGTCCTTGCTGACCAGTGATCACCCCTACACTAACAGTATCCTCTACACTAGGGATAATTTACAATTTTACCGAGGTCAATACCGTAAAAAAAAGTGTAAATTGTCCCTAGTGAGTAGGGCATTGTTAGTGTACAAGGTGAGCACAGTTTGGTGTGGACTCAGTGTGCCGAAGGGCCTGTTTCCACGTTGTATATCTAAAGTCATTTCAGGAAAGATAACGGTCACCTCAACTTGGATCAGTCTGTGCGGCTGATCTGAAGACACAAGAGACTGCACGTGCAGGAACCTTGATCAACAACACTTTTCTCTGGGTGCTTCGGTTTTCTCCCGCACTTGAAGGATGTACAGGTTTGCAGGTTAATTGGCTTTGGTAAAATTGTAAATTGTCCCTAGCGGGTGTAGGATAGTGTTAGTGTGCGGGGACCGCTTGTTAGCGCAGACTCGGTGAGAGGAAGGGCTAGTTTCCTCTCTGTATCTCTGAACTGAACTAAATTCAATACAAAGTTCTGGAGAAACTCAGCGTGTTAGACACCATCTGTGGAGAGAAATGGGCTGCCGATAGAGATGCTACACTTGTCCCTTCACCTCCCCCCTCTACTCCATTCAAGGACCCAAGCAGTCGTTCCAGGTGCGACAGAGGTTCACCTGCATCTCCTCCAACCTCATCTATTGCATTCGCTGCTCTAGATGTCAGCTGATCTACATCGGTGAGACCAAGCGGAGGCTTGGCGATCGTTTCGCCGAACACCTCCGGTCGGTCCGCAATAACCAACCTGACCTCCCGGTGGCTCAGCACTTCAACTCCCCCTCCCATTCCGTATCTGACCTCTCTGTCCTGGGTCTCCTCCATGGCCACAGCGAGCAACACCGGAAATTGGAGGAAATGCACCTCATATTCCGCTTGGGCAGTCTACATCCTGGGGGCTTGAACATTGAATTCTCCCAATTCTGCTAGCCCTTGCTGTCCCCTCCCCTTCATCAGCCATCTGGTTGTCTCCTCCTCTCCCCCAGCCCTCGGGCTCCTCCTCCGCCTTTTTCCTTTTTTCCTTTCTTCTCCCCACCCCCTATCAGTCTGAAGAAGGGTTTCGGCCCGAAACGTTACCTATTTCCTTCGCTCCATAGATGCTGCTGCACCCGCTGAGTTTCTCCAGCATTTTTGTGTACCTGCCGATATTCACGTTTGGACCCTTTTTCAGCCCCATTGATCTCTTGATCTTATTGTTACTAGGGTGGAACTGTGCACAAATTCCATTGCGCAGAATTAACTCCATATAATATAATTTGTCCCATTTATATTAGGGATGATTTATTCTTTAAATGTTCTTAATGTTGTTTTAATGAATAAGACCTAATTTCTTTGCGATTCTTGCTGCCATGTCAATGTTTTTGTGTGTGGATTGAAAGATATAAAGGAATCCAATTGTACTTGGGAAAATTTGAAACAGTTTATATTCTTATCGTAATGCATCATAATGTATCAGTGTTCACTTTCCTTTTTGTTATGAGGCTGTTTCAAAGATATATCACAGTTTTACAAATATACAGAAAAAAGGAATCTCAGCAAGGTATTCATTCAATGCTGCCTGGTCACACCAAAGACATTAATAATCCGACCCTCTTTTATTGCTTCATGATCCGTTATTCAATAGCAATTTATTATTCATTGTTCATTGCATAAATTTGAATGTAATTAGGCATATAGTCAGGCTTATTCAAGTATATGTCAAAACCACACATGGAATATAAGAGCAACAAACTCCTTATAATTCACTTCCATTATGTAGGTTAATGATAATTCCACCTATTTTCTATCATAACTAGATCAATCCCCTTCTCAGTCTATGCAGATGATATGGGAGAGGGTCCCTAACAATGGACCTCCGAATGACCTAATTCTACTTCTATTTCTTATGGTCTTACAGTAGAATGGGATTGAGATGAAAAAGTAGATCAGCCATGATCGAATGGTAGAGTAGGCCCGATGGGCCGAATGGCATAATTCTGCTCATAAGTCTTATGGTCTTATGCTGTCACACAAACTTTGCTTTTAGACTTAGACTTTAGAGTTATAGCATCGAAACAGGTCCTTCAGCCCACTGAGTCCACGCCGACCAGTGATCATCCCTTACACTAACACTATCCTACACACTAGGGACAATTTACAATTTCAAAGAAGCCAATTAACCTACAAACCCGCATGTCTTTGGAGTGTAGGAGGAAATCAGAGCACCCAGAGAAAACGCACGCAGTCATAGGGAGAATGTACAAACTCCGTACAGACAGCACCCGTAATTAGATTCAAACCCAGGTCTTTGGCAATGTAAGGCAGCAGCTCCACCACTGTGCCACTCTGCTGCCCCAGAAACTGATATAATTCTAACTAGATACAGGCAGATGCTGTTGCTGATAACTGGAGAGTGCAGAACCAAGGCTCACAGCCTTAGGACAGGGGATGTTGCCATTTAGAAGGGCGGCGCAGCTAGTGGAGCCACTACCTCTCAACGCCAGAGACCCGGGTTCAATCCTGACCTCGGGTGCTGTCTCTGTGGAGTTTGTACATTCTCCCTGTGACCATTTGGGTTTCCTCCTTATGTGGGCATCACAAAGCCTTTCAGAGGCTTTTAGATAGGCACATGGGTATGCAGGGAATGGCGGGATATGGATCACATGTAGGCAGAGAAAATTAACTTGGCATTATGTTTGGCACAGACATTGAGGGCTGAAGGGTCTGTTCTTGTTCTGCACTGTTCTATGTTTTAAGTTTGCAAAAATTGCATGAGTAGGTTATTAGGTACAGATTAGTACAGATAGTTAATTTCTGATCTTAGTTGGAACTAGTTAATTAGTATAAATTTGTACTACAGATACAGATGTAGAAGAGTTCTGACTCAAAACATGGAGTATCTCAGCAAGAGATGCTGCCGGACTTGCTGAGATACTCCAGCATTTTATGTCTATCTACAGATTCAAAGCATGCCAGGCAATACGGAGTTGCCAGACAACAGAATGCTGGATGAGTGGGAATTTAACGTGTATAAACTTAAAGACAAAGCTAGGTTAATTGGCTTTGTTAAAAATTGTAAATTGTACCTATTGTGTAGGATAGTGTTAATGTGCGGGGATCGCTGGTTGGCATGGACTCGTTGGGCCGAGGGGCCTGCTTCCGTGCTGTTTCTCTAAACTAATCTAAAGTTGCCCAAAGAAGGTTAGCAAATCAGAAGATGGGATGGAATATTAAAAGAAAATGCAACAAATGCCGAAAAGATTAGTAAAGAAGAAAAGATCAGAGTATCAGATAAAACCAGCCAACAATATTAAAAAAAATTTAATTAAAATTAGTTAGAGCTTCTAGAGATGATGAGAGAAAGAAAAGATAACATGGTGAGCATTGATTCCATAGAAAGGTAGTCAGCAGATTTAATAATGAGAAAGATGGGAGGTGCATTACTTGGCAAATGTAATTCCTTGTATGTTGCAAAACATACTTGGCTAATAAAGTATTATTGTATTGTATTGTATTAAACAAGTATTTTGCATTGGCTTTCACTAAAATGTTGGTAACTTACAGCATTTATCTATTTTTATTGCATCATAAAGAAAGAGAGTTATTGCATTGAGGGATTTCAATTTCACAATTATTAACTGTGTCGGCCTAAGCTTTAAAAGTTCAAGATTTCTTTGAGGTGTCCAGGACAAATTTTTGCTTCAGTGTGCAGATAGACCAATGTGGGAATGAGTTATAATAAAAAAGGAACTGCAGATGCTGGTTTATACCAACAATAGACACAAAATGCTGGAGTAATTCAGCAGGTCAGGCAGCATCTCTGGAAAAAATGGATGGGTGACGATTTGGGTCTGAAGAAGGGCCCCAACTTGAATCGCCAGTTATCCTTGTTCTTCAGAGATGCTCCCTGACCTGCTGAGTTATTCCAGCATTTTGTGTCTGTCTTTAATAACAGAAAGAGCTTTGGTTTACTTTAGTTTAGAGATACAGTGTGGAAACAGGCCCTTCAACCCACTGAGTCTGTGCTAACCAGCGATCTCCCCGTACACTAGTTCTATCAGACACACTAGGAAGGACAATTTACAGAAGCTAATTAACCGACATACCTGCACATCTTTGGAATGTGGGAGGAAACCAGAACAACCAATGAAAACCCACACAGTTACAGGGAGAATGTACAAACTCCATACAGACAACACCTGTAGTCAGGATCGAACTGGTGTCTCTGGTGCTGTAAGGCAGCAACTCTACCGCTGCACCATTGTGCTGCCCACAGGTCCTTTTGTGAGCCTTATCATGGGGTATTTTGCTGATCAAGTGGAGGTCGTGTCAGTAGGGGATCATTTTGAAGATATTTGTATCTAGGAACCTACAATCCTACCTCTAGGTTCACAATTAACAACGCTTCAATCTTTTTGTCTCACAACTTCTATCTTTTCATCTCTATCCTTTGTCACCAACTGCCTATCAAACACTCTCTCTCACCTGCATTAACATGGCAGGCTTTGTCCTGCCTCTCCCCTCTTCCAGCTTTCTCTCCCCCCTTCCCTTCAATCAGTCTGACAAAGTGTCCCGAACTGATGCGTTACCTAACCATGTTCTCCAGAGAGCAACCTGACCTGCTGAGTTACTCGAGCATGATCCCTGAGATTATCGGATTAGCGTATGAGGAACGTTTGAAGTCTCTGGAACTGTACCCACTGGAGTTTAGAAGAATGGGGAGGGATCTCATTGAAACCTACTGGACAATGAAAGACCTAGATAGAGACGATGTGGAAAGGATATTTCCAGTAATGGGAGAGCCTAGAACAAGAGGGTACAGACTCAGAGTAAAATGATGTAACTTCAGAATGGAGAAAAGGAGGAATCTCTTAGGTCAGAAGGTGGTGAATCAGTGGAATTCATTGCCACAGAGGGCTGCAGAGGACATGACTGTGTATTTTTAAAGCGGAGACTAATAGATTCTTGATTAGTAAGCGTGCCAAGGTTACAGGGAGAAGGCAGGAGAATGGGGTTGAGAGGGAAAAGTAGATCAACCATGATTGAATGGGGGAGTGGACTTGATGGGCTGAATTGCCTAATTCTGCTCCTATGTCTTATGGTCTTATGTGGGTGTACAGTTCAGGTTACAGAAGGAACAGTGATTATGTTATACAAGGTGGACCAGAACAAATAGACCAAGAAACTTACTCCTACTCCAAATTCCTATTTCCATTTATTTCTGTGTTGCAATTCCAATGTGGATTTGTTGGCAAAATCCAACAAAATTCAGACCTTTGTGCTAAGATTTTCCATTGCTAAACAATATTACGAGTTTGATTTTTGATCACAGCATGCAGCAATCTCTCATCCATTAAAACATCTGGATGGTTACATAATTTATTCATGCCTTGTGATTATAGTTATCCCTTAACTAAGATGGTTGAAAACAGATTCTTCAGTTGGTTCTCCAAAGACGAGCAAAATCCATAAATAATTTTAGACAGAAAGAAGCCATTTGGCCCATTGCATTGATGCAAGCCTAAAATATCCATTTATTCTGATTGCACTTGGTGGTTCTTGCTCCTGGAAATCATGACATTTTAATTGGTGTGTGTGATCTACTTGTACATTAGAGACCACACTGCATGCAGTTCTAGTTGTCCAGCTACAGGAAGGATATCATAACATTGGAATGTGCAGAAGACATTCAATGGTTCAATGGTACCTTTATTATCACATGTATTCTTTTTTTTTGCATACAAATCAGTAAGACTATGACCATACATAAGTACAATGCCCAGTTAAGCACCTGATGCATAGAAACAGTCCACTGAACCTTTATGCATGAGTCTTTTTTCTTTGGAGCGTAGGAGGCTGAGGTGTAACCATATTGCAGTGTACACAATCATGAGGGGCATGGATAAACTCATAGTCCTTTTCCCATGGTAGAGTATTCTAAAATTAGAAGCATAGGCTAAAGGTAAAAGTGGGGAGATTTAAGAGGGACATCGGGGGCAACCTTTTCACTCAGTAGGTAGTCCACGTCTAGAATGAGCTGCCAGATGAAGCAGTTGAAGCAGATATAATTATGATTTTAAAGGACAAATGGACAGATATTTGTATAGGAATGGTTTAGAGGGCTCTGGGCCAAATGCAGGCAAGTGTGACTAGACCAGTAAGCCAACTTGGTTAGCATGGATAGGGTTGGCCAAAGGACCTGTTTCCATGCAGTACATCTGTACGACTCCATGACTCTCTCTCTGGCCACTGTGCAAGTTCTTAAGTTATCATGGAGAAACAAGGAAATGCAGATGCTGGAATCTTCAATAGAATACAAAATGCATTTCTGGATGACATGAATAGGTTATGTTTCGGGTCGGGCCCCTTCCTCGGATGAAGGGCCTTAACCCAAAACGACACCTAACCATGTCCTCCAGAGGTGCTGCCGGACCCACTGAGTAACTCCAGCACTTTCTTCTCTTCAGTTACTATGTTACATCAAACTCCAAAAATAGCTGTCACTGATGGTGAAAAATTCTGAGACCTGAAACACAGTAGAAATATGTATAATTGCATGAGACTCAAGGAACTGCAGATGCTGGTTTACCTAAAAAGATACAAAGTGCTGCAGTAACTCATTGGTTCAGGCAGCATCTCTGGGGAACATGGATAGATGATGTTTCAAAACTCCTCTCACCTGTGTTCACCTATTACCTGCCACTCTTTGTCCTGCCCCTCCTCTCCTCATGATTTCCTCCCCCCCTGCCATGCAATCAGTCTGAATAAGTGTCCCGACCCAAAACATCACCTATCCATGTTCTCCAGTGATGCTGCCTGACCTACTGAGTTACTCCATCACTTTGTGTTATTTCTTTGCTTTTCTCACCACACTTATCTCCTTTCAAAGGCACAATTCCAATCTCACAAAAGCTCCAGGCATGAGGGTTTTATTACACAGAAGCAATTACTTGAGATAATTACGCAACTAATGCAAGAACTCAAGGAAGCAAGAAACGTTTTAGTAAAGTGCCTTCGTAATTAAGTTTAGTTTTGTGGCATCCTTATGAAAAACTAATTATGTTAGATTGGGATGACAAGCCTTTTGTGATATTATGGAAGAGTCATTGGGAATTTAGCAACATGGAATTCACAGCCCAGGGACAGACTATATGACACACAGGTCAGTTCTTTCAATCTCCCATACCACTTATGTTCATCCACAAATCAGTGTTGGTATTAGTTTATTATTGTCACGTGTACTGAGATAGAGTGAAAAACTTTCTATTGCACGTTATACAGAGAAATTATACCATACATGGACGCATCAGGTAGTGCAAAGGAAAAAGTACAGAATTTGGCGCGGTAGAGTTCAGCAGCCACTGAGCTGCAGCTTAACAGCACTAGAGACTCGGGTTCGATCCTGACTTGAGGTGCTGTCTGTACGGAGTTTGTATGTTCTTCCTATGACCACGAGAGTTTTCTCTTTTTCCATTCTGTATCTCTAAACTAAACTAAACTAGAAGAAAAAAACACATGGTAGGCAAAACTGCTGGAGAAACTCAGCGGGTGAGGCAGCATCTATGGAGCGAAGGAAATAGGCAACGTTTCGGGTCGAAACCCTTCTTCAGACTGAAGTGAGGGAAAAAATGTGATGACAAAAACACATGATTGATAACATTTCCCATCCAACTGTTACGTTTGGGGTTAGGTTTATTATTATCATCACATCAACAGAGGTTCAGTGAAAAGCGTTGTTTTGCGTGCAATTCAAACAGATCAGATAATACTATACATGAACACAATCAAGTCAAACTCAAGTACAATAGGTAGAGCAAAGGGGAAGATACAGAGTGCAGAATGTAGTTCCCATCGTTGTAGCGCATTAGTCCCATCGACAGACCAATGTCCTCAATTGGGTGGAGGTGCATTGGACAGTACCCTAGCTTATGAAAGGACCATTCAGAAGCCTGATGACAGAGGGGAAGAAGCTGTTCCTGAGTCTGGTGCTGGACACTTTCAAGCTTTTGTATCTTCTGCCCAATGCGAGTGGGGAGAAGAGTGGAAGGTGGGGAAAGTCCTTGATTATGTTGGCTGCTTTCCCAAGGTAGTGTGAAATATAGATGGAGTTGATGGTGGGGAGTCTGGTTTATGTAATGATTGAAGGGTTTCCCAATCCTGATGTGGGTTATAGCTGGCTTAAGTTCCAACGCATGCTTGGCGCCCAGTAGCAGTGATGTCTATATCCAGCACTATATTTACTTTACTTTACTCTAGAGATCATAATAATCATAATCATAATCATAATCATACTTTATTAGCCAAGTATGTTTTGCAACATACAGCATGGAAACAGGCCCTTCAGCCCACAGAGTCCATGCTGACCAGCGATCACCCCTAACTTCATCCATACAGACCATCGATCACACGTTCATACAAGTTCTATGTTTTCCCACTTTCTCATCCACCCCCTACACATTAGGGGCAATTAAATTGTGGCCAATTAACCTAGATACCTGCACGTCTCTGGGATGTGGGAGGAAACGGGGAGAATGTGCAAACTCCACAAAGAGAGCACCCAAGGTCAGGATCGAACCCGAGTCTCTGGCACTGCGAGGCAGAAGCTCAACCAGTTGCATCACTGTGATGTAAAATTTAACAAGATTCGTTCCAATTTACCACGTTTTATCAAAGAATATGCCAAGAGGTCACAAGGCTAAAAACAATCATCATTAATTCAAGTACTTGCCCTGCTTAGTACATAAGCTTATTACCTTGAAAAAATCAGGTGTTAAAAGCATCAAAATTTGCTGATTATTAAGTAACTCCATTTTCAACAGATTTAGCCATTTTTATTGTGCTAGACGGCCATGAAAGTGGCATAAAGTGAAGAGATAAAATCTTAGTTGTACTAACAATTTTTCGTACATGGATAGTTCAAAGCAATTTCCGTCTTTTCGAGTGCAGAAATTAATGTATTTTATCTGACAGGCTAATAATTGCACAACAGTAATTAAAAATGTTCACTTGAGGCTGACAGTTTGAATGTCAGGCCACTTGCAAAGGGTTGAAAATGTAGCAAGAGTTGCAGAGTATAGATCAGGGCTCAACCATTGTAAGTAGACTGGAATAGGAGAGAGAGGTGCAAGATGCAAGATGGCACCCAGGCCAGGTGACTCTGCATGCTGGTCCCAGAAGTGGATCTGCAATCACTCATTACAATCGCTCCACTCTTAAACCTCTAATAATCATGTACAGTCTTTCTGCTGACAGGAGAGCATGCAACAAAATGCTTTTAACTGTACTTTGGTACAGTACATGCAACAATGAACTAAACTAAACTAAACTGAGCTAGTCCTATATTCGTTGATATCCCACCTTTCCTATCCAAGTACCACTTCAAATGTATTTTAAAAGTTGTAATTATACCTGCCTCAACTACTTCCTCTCTGAAACATCACCGATCCATGTTTCCCAGAGATTAGAGGGCGACACAGTGGCGTGACAGGAGAGTTGCTACCTTACAGAGACAAAGACCTGGGTTCGATCCTCACTGTGGCTGCCGTCTGTATGGAGTTTGTACGTTCTCCCTGTGGCCGTGTGGGTTTTCTCTGGGTGCTCCGGTTTCGTCCTTCACTCCTAAGACGTACAGGTTTGTAGGTTAATTGGCTTCGGTAAAATGTAAATGTGAATTGTCATGTAGGATAGTGTTAGTGTAGGGGGTGATCACTGGTCAGCACAGACTCGGTGAGCCGAAGGGTAGCTGTTTCCACCCTGCATCTCTAAAGTCTAAAGTATAAAGTCTAATGATGCTGCCTGAACTGCTGAGTTTCTCCAGCATTTTCTATCTTATTTTGTAAACCAGCATCTCCAGTCCCTTGTCTTTACATTTCACTGCTCTTGCAGAAGCTTGTTCCATATATTGTACGTAACACCCTCTGTGTGAAAAAGCTGCCCCTCGGGTCCCTTTAACATCTTTCTCCTCTTGCCTTTAATCTTTTGCCCTCTAGCTTGAGACTAGCCTGCCCTAATTCATCATTCATTTTTTCCCCCTATTCTGTGCCTCAATGCGGTGACTGCCTAGATCAGAGATTCAACTGTTGGCATGGAGTTTGACACCACAACCTCTGACACAAGATAAAGTGCTGCTCTCTATGTCTCTGATGGCGCAACGGTAGAGTTGCAGCCTTACAGCGCCAGAGACCCGGGATCATTCCTGACTACGGGTACTGTCTGTATGGAGTTTATACATTCTCTCTTTGACCGTGTGGGTTTTCTCCAGGTGCTCCAGTTTCCTCCCACATTCCCAAGACATAAGGGTTTGTAGGTTAATTGATTGTAAATTGTCTCTAATGTGTTGGATAGAACTAGTGCATGGGTGTACTAGTGCATGGGTGTACATGGTCAGTGTAGACTCGGTAAGGCTGAAGGGCCAGTTTCCACTCTATATCTTTTAAACTAAATAAGCTAAAGTAAACACTTCGCAAAACAACAGACTGAGGTGAGCAAGCTGAATTCCTGGAATTGATTGAAATAAATACAATAAATTAATAAAAAGGCTTGTCTTTCATAGATCAATCAAAAAATGTTGTAGACTTGATATGGATGACATTTGCTCAATATCACACAGAATTTACACTGCTCAACTTTATCTGCATTTGTAAAGATTTCAAAGAACAATATTGAACAATATTCTCTCGTGGGAATCATCTCCGCCAATTTGACCATGTTCACATAAATTATCTGTGGATACGATTGATTCATATTCCAAATCCCACAGATTCTTCCCCAGGGCGTCATGCACAAAAACACCTCATGGTTTTAGCATTATATTTCATGGTCAGAATTGTAGACCTGGGAATTGTTCCCCTGTTGCACAGAGAAAGAGTCATGGAGGCAGATAATACAGTGGAGTTTACCCGAAATGTCATTTTTGCATCCTTTTTCTGCTGCCTGACCTGCTGAGTTACTCCAGCACTTTGTGTTCATAAGTTCATAAGTAAGAGAAGCAGAATTATGCCATTTGGCCGATCAAGTCTACTCTGCCATTCAATCCTGGCTGATCAATCTTTCCCTCCCAACCGCATTCTCCTGCATTCTCCCCATAACCCCTGACACCCTTACTAATCAGTAATCTGTCAATCCCCACTTTAAAAATATCCATTGACTTTGCCTCCACAGCCTTCTGTGGCAATGAATTCCACAGGTTCACCACCATCTAACTAAAGAAATTCCTCCTCATCTTCTTTCCAAAGGTACATCCTTTTATTCTGAGGCTATGGTCCCTAGTCCTAGACTCTCCCACTAGTGGAAACATCCTCTCCACATCCACTCTACCCAGGCTCTACACTATTCAATAACTTTTCAATGAGGTGCCCCCTCATCCTTCTGAACTCCAGCTAGTACCAGCCCAGTGAAATCAAATGCTCATCTTTGGCATTTAAGAGGCTTTTGTATAGGCAAATGGATATACAGGGAATGGTGGGGATATGGACCCTTTGCAGGCAGGTAAGTGATTGTGTTTGGCACAGATATTGTGGGCTGAAGGGTCTGTTGCTGTGCTGTATTCTTCTATGTTCTATGTAATTATACACTGTCCACATTGACCCGCAAACACTCACCTACACTGATACCATTTTATTCTCCCCACATTCTCTTCAGCTCCCCCCTCAGACTCTACAACACACCCATATACAAGAGGTCATTTACAATGGCCACTTAACCTACTAACAAATCTAATAACCTGCATGCCTTTAAAACCAGAGCGCCCAGGAGAAACCCACGCGGTCACAGGGAGAATGTGCAAACTCCATACAGACAGCACGGAAACACGGAAACAGGCCCTTCAGCCCACCGAGTCCGCACCGACCAGTGATAGCCGCACATTAACACTACCCCGCACATTAACACTACCCCGCACATTAACACTACCCCGCACATTAACACTACCCCGCACATTAACACCACAAACACTAAGGACAATTTTACATTTACACCAAGCCAATTAACCTACAAATCTGTACGTCTTTGGTGAGGAAAGAAAACATGTGCAGGCAGCTGGTGTGACCTGGAGTAAGATGCCGGATTGGGCAGTAGAAGGTGATTGAATCTCCAAAATAAAACTGGTTGGAGAGAAATTTGCAGGGCTTTGTGTAAAATTGGGGGCATTGATCAAACGGGAAGAAGTATGATAGCAAAGTGTAGAAACAGATGCTGGAGTGACGGAGTGCAGGAGTACAGAAGATGACGCAGAGTCCTGGAGTAACTCAATGGGTCAGGCAGCATTTCTGGAGCGCATGGATAGGTGACATTTCAGGTCAGAACCCTTCTTCAGACTAAAGTCAGTAGAATGGTCCTACCTGAAACCTCGCCGGTCCATAATAGCAGTGGATAGGAAATAGAGTCATACAGCATAGGCCCAACTCATTTATGCTGACATCAATCGTCTCAATTTTTCCACCCCCCTTTCCTACTCTAACCTCACCCCCACTGCACGTACAGCCCTCAGCTCACTCTGCAGCAACCCCGGCAATATAATTAAACCCGCCGACAAGGGAGGTGCTGTGGTAGTCTGGCGTGCTGACCTCTACCGGGCTGAGGCCAGGCGACAACTCTCAGACACCTCCTCCTACTTATCCTTGGACCATGATCCCACAGACGAGCACCAGGCCTTAATCTCACACACCATTTCTGATTTCACCACTTCTGGCTGTCTGCCTTCCACAGCCTCCAACATTATCATTTCCCAGTCCGGTTTTACCTTCTCCCCAAAATCCATTAACACAACTGCCCTGGCAGACCCATTGTGTCTGCCTGCTCCTGTCCTATGGAAATTATTTCCACGAACCTAATGCATCCTATCCCACTGGGCCTATCTCTCCTGACCTAAGTCTACACCACTCTACACCTCCATCCCACACCAGGAAGGCCTTAAAGCCCTCCGTTTCTTCCTCAATTGCAGAACCATCCAGATTCCCTCTACTAACACTCTACTCCACCTGCAAAGACTCTATCTGCTACTCCCAATTCCTCCGTCTACGCCGCATCTGCACCCAGGATGAGGTGTTCAATACCAGGACATCCAAGATGTCTTCATTCTTTAGGGAACGGGGGTTCCCCTCTCCCATCATAAATGAGACCCTCACTTGTGTCTCTTCGATACCCAGCAGCTCTGCCCTTGCTCCCCCTCTCCCTAGTCGCAACAGAGACAGAGTCCCTCTCGTCCTTACATTCTGAAGAGACCATTCCCTCCACAACTCCCTGGTTAACTCATCCCTTCCCACCCAAACCATTCCCTCCCCAGGTACCTTCCCATGCAACCGCAGAAGACGCAACACCTGTCCCTATACCTCCTCCCTTGACTCTGTCCATGGACCCTGACAGTCCTTTCATGTTAGGCGGAGGTTCACTTGCACCTCCTCTAATCTCATCTACTGTATCCGTTGTTCAAGATGTGAACAACGTTGTTCAAGATGATATACATCGGTGAGACCAAACGTAGACTGGCCGATTGTTTCGCTGAACACCTTCGCTCAGCCCACCTGAATCTACCTGATCTCCCGGTTGCTAAACACTTTAATGCTCCTTCCC
The DNA here is from genome assembly GCA_038087875.1 of Malacoraja senta. Classification (NCBI taxonomy): domain Eukaryota; kingdom Metazoa; phylum Chordata; class Chondrichthyes; order Rajiformes; family Rajidae; genus Malacoraja; species Malacoraja senta. The sequence continues at coordinate 172,071,655 of CM075978.1, forward strand.
ATTCCCACACAGACCTTTCTGTCTTAGGTCTCCTCCATTGTCAGAGTGAGGCTAAACGCAAATTGGAGGAACAGCATCTCATATTTCATTTGGGAAGCTTACAGCCCAGTAGTATGAATATTGATTTCTCTCACTTCCCTCGCCATCCCACCCCCACCCAAATTCACACTAGCTTGTCATTTTCACCCAACAAACAGGGGTGTTCATGGTGGCGCAGTGGTAGAGTTGTTGCCTTACAGCAAATGCTGCGCCAGAGACCCGGGTTCGATCCTGACTACGGGTGCTGTCTGTACAGAGTTTGTACATTCTCCCCGTGACCTGCATGCGTTTTCTCCGAGATCTTCGGTTTCCTCCCACACTCCAAAGACGAACAGGTTTGCAGGTTAATTGGCTTGGTAAATGTAAAAATTGTCCCTAGTGGGTGTAGGACAGTGTTAATGTGCGGGGATCGCTGGTCGTCACGGACCCGGTGGGCCGAAGGGCCTGTTTCCATGCTGTATCTCTAAACTAAAAAAAAACTAAAAACAGCTAATCCCGTTTTCTTTATCATCGTTACTTTTTTGCATATCTTTTATTCATTGTTCTTTATCTCTCTACTTCATCGTCTATCTCTCTCGTTTCCCTTATCCCTAATCAGTTTGAGGAAGGGTCTCAACCTGAAACATCACCCATTCCTTCTCTCCAGTGATGCTGCTGAGTTACTCCAGCTTTTTGTGTCTATCTTGACCAATGCGTTACATCTAAGCTAGTCCCATTTACCAGCGTTTGGTTCATATCCCTCTAAACCTCACCTATCCATGTACCTGTCCAAATGTTTTTTTTTAATGGTTTTATAGCACTGCCTCAACTACCAAATCTGGCAGCTCATTCCGTATGCTCCCCACCCCGTGTGGAAAAAAGTTGCCCCTCAGGTTCCAATGATAGGGTCACAAAGTCACCCAACGTGGATACAGGCCCTTTGATCCAACGTGCCCATGCTGAACAACATGCCTCATCTGCACCAGTCCCACCTGCCTGTGTTTGGCCCATATCCCTCTAAAGCTATCTTATCCATTTACCTGTCCAAATGTTTTTTAAATGTCGTGATAGTACCTGCCTCAACTACCTCCTCCGGCAGCTGGTTCTATATACCCTCCTCCTTATGTGTGAAAAAGTTGTCCCGCAGGTTCCTATTAAATCTTTCCCCTTTCACCTTAAACTTATTCCTCTGGTTCTTGATTCCCCTACTCTGGGAAAACGACTTTTCATGCATCATATCTATTCCCCTCATGTTTTTATCCACCTCTATATGTTATGCACAATTCTACAATGTTAACTGGAGATGTGATTTCTTGGAGCTGGTGGGAATTTTAAACAGTTCATTAAAATCTGTCATTAGGAATGATGACACTGAAAGAGTGAGATAGTTTGTGGAGATATATTTAGTTTATTCAAGAATCCACCTATCTGAAGATGGGTCCCGACCCAAAATGTCACCTATCCATTTACTCCAAAGATGCTGCCTGACCTGTTGAGTTAAGTCAAGTCAAGTCAAGTCACATTTATTTATATAGCACATTTAAAAAACAACTCTCGTTGGCCAAAGTGCTTTACATTTGTTATAAGAATAGTACAACAAAACAAACTACATACATATATACATGTAGCCCTCACTCAGAGGACGTCAGGAAAGGCTTGGGAGTATAGATAAGTCTTTAGTCTTGACTTAAAAGAGTCGATGGAGGGGGCGGTTCTGATGGGAAAGGGGATGCTGTTCCACAGTCTAGGGGCTGCAACCGCAAAGGCGTGGTCGCCCCTGAGCTTATGCCTTGACCGTGGGATATTCAGCAACCCCAAGTCGGCCGATCTGAGGGGCCTGGAGGTGGAGTGGTGGGTGAGAAGACTTTTTATGTAGGTGGGGGCAAGCCCATTGAGGGCTTTGTAGACATGGAGGAGGATCTTGAAGTTTATACGGAACCGCACAGGGAGCCAGTGGAGAGAGGCCAGGATCGGGGTGATGTGGTCCCTTTTTCGGGTGCCCGTCAGGAGTCTCGCTGCGGCGTTTTGGACCAGTTGCAGGCGGGACAGGGAAGATTGGCGGATGCCAGTGTAAAGGGAGTTGCAGTAATCTAGGCGGGAGGAGATGAATGTGTGGATGATCTTTTCCAGGTCATCAAACTGGAGGAATTGTTTTATTTTAGCAATCGTCCAAAGCTGAAAGAAGCTAGCTTTTACCACGGCATTGACTTGTTTGTCAAATTTCAGCTATAGTTAATAACCCTTCGTTTAATCGTTCTATTATAGATAAAGCTTTTACACATTGGGATAGACTAGGAATTAAAACGCTTGGTGACTTGTATGAAACTGGAAAATTACTTTCATTTCAACAATTACAAATAAAATATAAACTCGGAAATAATCAATATTTTAAATATTTTCAAATATGCGATTATTTGAAAAAATATACAAAAGATCACTATAATAACCCAGTAGATGTATTGGACGAGGCAATGCAGATAAAAGCGGAATCAGCAAACTTAATATCATATTTGTATAATATTATCTTAAATGTACAAATACCATCTACGGAGGGTATCAGAAGAGACTGGGAACAAGAGTTAGCTATTAAAATTTCAAAGGAAAGTTGGAATGAATACTTATTAAACGTGCATAAATGCTCGATTAATGTAAGACACACTTTAATACAATTTAAAATTTTACATAGATTATATTATTCGAAAACTAAAATTCATAAAAATTTCCCAAATGTATCATCTATTTGTGATAAATGTCAATCCCAAGAAGCTACTATAGCGCACTCATTCGTTTTCTGTACAAAAATTCAAAAATTTTGGAATGAAATTTTTGAAATCTTTACAAAGTTATTTAAAACAAGACTGATACCCAAAGCAGAATGGATTATCTTCGGAATAACGGAAGATGGTCCAGAACTAAATGTGTTTCAAAAGAAACTAATGGACTATGGGTTAATAACTGGAAAAAAGCTAATTCTAAAATTTTGGAAGAAGGCTCCAATACCAACTATAAATATGTGGATTTCAAATATGTTTGAAACATTACACCTTGAAGAGATAAGACTCCTCCTAGCAGGTAAACCAGATCATTTCCACCTGACGTGGTCTGCATTTATAGAATTATTACAAAAATAGGGTGCAAAAGTACTTTAAAAAAAAAAAAAAAAAAATTGAGGTCAGGTAAGGGGGGATGATAGTTGAAGAGTTGGTATGTCCCATTTACGTAATGCTCAAAAAAATATTTGTTTCTCTCTTTTTCCTCTTTCTCTTTCTCTTTCTTTTCTAGGGCCTATTTCTTAACTCTTTTTCTTTTGTTTTTAATTTTGCTCTTATAGGGTCTTTGTCCTTTTTTGTTGTCACATTTTCTACACTCACTTTTTCCTTCACTTTCTTCTTTCTTTCAATCTTTTCCTTTTCTAGTGAAAAAAAATTATTTAAAAAAAAATTTAAAAAAATTTCAGTGCTGAGTCAAATATCACGCCAAGGTTTTTGACGTGAGGTTTGAGTAGTGGGGTAAGGCTTCCAAGGCTGCCTGCTATCATTTTGATTGTGTCCGAGGGGCCGAGAAGGATGACCTCAGACTTACTCTCGTTTAGTTGGAGGAAGTTCTGGGCCATCCAACACTTTATATCCTCGAGGCAGTGGGTAAGGTTAAACAGATTTGATTGTTTTTTGGGCTTCAGGGGGGCTGGAGTAAAGGGGCTGTCCCACTTGGGCGACCTAATCTGCGAGTTTAGAAGAGTGTCTTCAACCTTCAAACTCGCAACATGGTCGACACGTGGTCCTAGGAGGTCCATGAGGTCGCTGGAACTCTCCTTCATGCTCGAGGGAAGTTCCCGAATACTCGTGGCTCAGCTAGGTTGCGGAAAATTTTTCAGCATGTTGAAAAATCTTCCGCGAGTAAAATTTGGTCGGCATGGTTATTTTGAACTCGTAGTGCTGTGGAGTGGGGTCGCTACTTAGTTACAGGCAGTCAAGGGCAGCCGTAGGCAATCTCCTTCGCTGACCGGGCATTTTGATTGGCTCATTGGAGTTTTCAGGACCAAGGAAAACCGATCGGTAGGTAAAATGCCCGCTAAACTTTATTATACTTCTTAAAAGTGTCTCCACTCCTTCTCCCCCTCTTCTCCCCCCCTTCTCTCCCCTTCTCTCCCCTTCTCTCCCCCCCTCCCCGCACTCTCTAAAGGACTTACCGTACACTGTGACAGCTTTTACCTTCCTCTTCATCGTGGGTGTGAATTTCAGATAGCGCTCCCCTGCTTTCCCTGGCCCCTGCCTTTGTGATGGGTTTGCGCGTGTGTGTGGTCGGTCGGTCGATCCAGCTTGCGGTTTCAACGCGGACGGTCGATCCAGCTCGAGGCTTTCCAGGCAAGTGCCCTCGAGCTTGAAGGTCAAAGACACTCTTCTTAACTCACGGATTAGGTCTCCCAAGTGTGACAGCCCCTTTACTCCAGCATTTTGTGTCTATCTTTGGTATAAACCAGCATCAGCAGTTCCTTTTTATTAAAATTATCTACCTTCCACGCTCAGTTTGGTTCCTCCTTGACTACACAGACAAGGAGGACTTAGGGTGGCACAGTGGCTGAACGATAGAGTTGCTGCCTTACAGAGCCAGAGACCCGGGCTCGATTCTGACTAAGGGTGCTGTGTGTAAGGGGTTTGTGCATTCTCCCTGTGACCGTGTGGGTTTTCTCCGGGTGGTCCGGTTTCCTCCAACATTCCAATGACATGCTGGTTTGTAGGTTAATTGGCTTCTAATTGTCGTTAATTGTCCCTAGTGTGTAGGATAGAACTAGTGTATGGGGTGATTACTGGTGGCGCAGACTCAGTGGGCCGGAGGGCCTGTTCCCATTCTGCAGCTCTAAACTACAGAACCACCAATATAGTTAATGTTTCAACCCTCTGAAATTGCCTTTCATGGCAAGCAATGGATGTAGATTAAATGCTGGTGACGCACACAAGCGCAGGTAGCCTCTTCTGTACTTGTCAGTCTAAGTTCTACTGCGTCTCTCCCCGTGGGATTTAATGATCCTTTAATCTAATGCATCACAATATAAATTTTTGTCACAATGCTAATTGCAAGAATTAACCACCATCAGATGAGTTATTAATGTGCCCAATAACATTTGAAGTACTGTTAATTATTATGGAATTTAAATGCAGTCCCGTCCATTATTATGTTAAACTAAAAGCAAATTCATAAAAATGCCTGGCTAGGAGATTTTGAAAATGTGAGTTGACATTTCATTTAGAATTGGGTTGGGACCGGACTTTGAAGTGATTAACATATTAAAGGTTAAAGAGTTTGAGAGGTGCCTGCTGGCCTTTACATGTTTGATGGTACAGTCTCTGAGACATAGGGAAGTCCTTATATGTTGTAAAATAATAACGAGACAAAGTTTAGTGTTGTTTAGTTTAATTTAGAGATACAGCGTGGAAACAGGCCTTTTGGCCCACCAAGTCCACACCGACCAGTGAACCCCACACACTAACACTATCCTACACACAATAGGGACAATTTACAATTTTACCAAGCAAATTAATCTACAAACATATACGTCTTTGGAGTGTGGGAGAAAACCGGAGCACCCAGGGGTGTTGATCAAGATTCCTACAACTGCAATCTCTTGTATCAGCCAAGTCATACAAATATTGCCACTACCTGGTGTATTGTCAGCTATACATATTTAGCACCCTGCCTTATTATGTGTTTTCTTTGGACTCATTTTAATAGCTCATTGATAAGGACTCAATGTAACACATTGTAAGGCTACTTTAGATACATGTTTATGAGCTACTAACTCCAAGAACAGAAGAAATAGAATCATGTGGATATGCAGGAATGGAGGGATATGGATTGTGTGTAGGCAAACAAGATTTGTTTGTGCTGAACATGATGCCAAGACCCTAGAATTTTCGCATCAAACAGCATGGAAACAGGCCCTTTAGCCCAACTTGCCCACGCCGACGAACATGCCCCATGTACACTACTCCCCACCTTCCAGCATTTGGCCCACATCCCTCTAAACCTATCCTATCCATGTACCTATCTAAATGTTTCTTAAACATTGCGATAGTACCCGCCTCAACTACCTCCTCCAGCAGCTCGTTCCATACACCCACCACCCTTTGTGTAAATAAGTTACCCCTCGGGTTCCTATAAAATCTTTCAACCCTCACATTAATAATAATAATAATAATAGATTTTATTTTAAGGGCGCCTAATACCGAGGTCTCTAGGACACCTTACAATTTAAGAAACATATAAACATATAAACATATAATCAGAGTAAAACAAGTTATAAAGACATCACAAATACACAGATTAAAAACAGAAATTCGATCCAAAAAAAGACAAGAACAAAATTCAGAAAACACAACATGAAGGGAGAGCAGCGGCAGCCAAACCGCGCCAGCGTACACTCTCCGTTCCGCCCGCCATGTTGGACATAGACTAACACATTACACCTATGTACTCTGATTCTTGACCCCTACCATATCTTATCTACGGGTGCATACTCCGTATCCCTCCATTCCCTGTGTAAACATATGCCTATCCTTGTCCCTTAAATGACACTAATGTATCTGCCTCAAACACCACCCTGGCAGTGTGTTACAGGCACTCATCACCCTCTGTGTAAAAAAAGTTGCCCAGCACATCTCCTTTAAACTTTGCCCCTCTCACCTTAAAGCTATGTCCTACACGATCTGATTTTTCTATCCTGGGAAAAAGATTCTGACTGCCTCCATGTGTAGGAAGAAACTGCAGATGCTGGTTTAAACCGAAGATAGACACAAAAAGCTGGAGCAACACATCGGGACAGGAGCATCTCTGGAGAGAAGGAATGGGTGACGTTCTTAACCTGAAACGTCACCCATTCCTTTCCGCCAGCGATGCTGCCTGTCCTGCAGAGTTTCTCCAGCTTTTTGTGTTTATCTTCTATTGTCTACCCTATGCCTCTCATAATTGTATATACTTCTATCAGGTCTCCCCATAATCTCCGGCATTCCAGAGAAAACAATCCAAGTCTGTCCAACCTCTTCCTATAGCTAAAACCCCGTTATGCTGGCATCATTCTGGTAAACCTGTTCTGCACCCTTTCCAAGCCTCCAAACCTATCCTGTAATGGGGCGACCAGAACTGCATGTAATACTCTAAATGCGGCCTAACCAAAGTCCTATAAAGCTGCATCATGACTTCCTGACTGTTCAATGCATGACCTCTGAAAGCAAGGATACAATATGCCTTCTTTACCAGTGCCATCTATCTTTATTAAAGATGGATAGGGTCATCCATCTTTAATATGGGCATTGTTTGTGGGATCCATCCTAAATATGGCATCATTGCTCCTTAATGATGATCATCCATCTTTAAAGTGGGAAATAAGGGGGAGCATTCATCGTTGAGGTTGGGATTCCATCTTGTTTATGTGCTTTGATAGTTTGACTATCTATTCAGTGATCGTGAAAATGGTTAACGTTTTACTCCAATCCCTTAAGAGAAATAATGGAAAACATTCTTCTTTTTTTCTGTAATGAAGCACCAAAATTAGCGTTCTTTAAAATTGTATCACACTATAAAGAAAATGAGTTATGAATTTTACAACAAAGTGAGATTTCTGGTCGATGGTCTCATTTTTAAGGTTAGAGTTTAAAAGGAACTTATCTGCAGAAATTAATGCATATGTTATCGATAAGTGAAGCAATGTGAGATATTGATCTTAGCCACTTATACGAATGACCTTCCAAGTGCACTATGAAATAAACTCATGAAATAAAATCCAGACTCATGAAATAAAATCAATCTGGCAACTCTCGTCTTGAATAGTACTGCACTCTCAGCAATTGTCATTATTCGAGCAATTGAACAGGGAACATACAAGTACGGGGACAATTTTGTGCTCTGTGTCATAGTAGATTGCAAACAAGGTTGAAAATACCCAGAACCAATTTTGGTTTTCTAAAGTTGGTTGATAGTATTAGATGAGAGAGAAACATGTAGAAACATCTCACTATTGCCCATCTTCAGTCTTTAACTAAACCATGACTTTGTTTGGACAAGTGGAATGGAGTCATAAATTTATGGAGTCATGCAGCATGGAAACAAGCCCAATGGTCTACCTTGTCCATGCCCCTCAAAGCTAAGATGTGTAGGAAGAATCTGCAGAGTAGGAAGGTGCAGCATTGAAACATGCCCTTCATCCCACCAAGTCAACACCAACCATTGATAACCCATTCTCAATCATTCTATATTATCCCACTTTCTTATCCACTCCTCTCACACTACGGGCAATTTTCAGAGGCCAATTAACCAATAGATTAACCAAATTAACCAGTGGCGGTGCTGTCGAACAGCAGCGGCTCGCCTGCAGTCCGTCTGTTTTTACTTTTTTTGTTGTTTTCTTTTGTCCTGTTTTAGTTAAATTTTAGTTTATTGGGTTGTGTATGTGTGGGGTGGGGGGGTGAAACATGACTTTTGTCTCTTCCTTCGGGGGAATGCGACTTTTTCTTGTCGTATCCCCCTTCTCTGCCTCCATCTGCGCCGAGGCCTAATGGCGGAGCTGCCGGCCTCCAACTCCAACTGCGACCGACCGACCTCGAGGCTCCGGAGGCAGAGCCAGGACTCACCAGCGCGGGGCTGGCGAACTTCGGGGCTGCGGTGGCGTTCGGGCGGTGGCGACCGAGGACGCTGGTGGCGACCTGAGTCCGGAGGCTCGGCCGCGGGCCCGGTGGACAACATCGTCGGGAGCGCGCAGGTCACAGGTTGGTGACCTGTTTTTCTGGGGCTCCCGCAACTACAGCTGCGTCCGCTGGACTGGAGGGCGGCAGCTTCGGCACCTTCGGCCACCCCGGGCCGCAGAGTTTGAACCGGCCCCGTCGCGGACGGAGCACGGATTCAGCCGCGGGACTGACTTACCATCAGCCGGCGGGGTCAGAGCGTCAGAAGCCTGGATCGCCTCAGCGCAGAGGGAGAACAAAGAGGGAAGAGACAGAGACTTTAAGACTTTTGCCTCCATCACAGTGAGGAGGTGCCTGGTGAACTCACTATGGTGGATGTTAATTTGTGTTTATTGTGTGTTTTGTTATTTATTATTATATGTATGACTGCAGGCAACGAAATTTCGTTCAGACCGAAAGGTCTGAATGACAAATAAAGGAATCTCTAATCTCTAATCTCTAATCTCTAGACCCACGGTAACTGGCAGACCTCGCAAACTCTGCACAGACAGCACCTGAGGTCAGGATCGAAACAGATCTAAACAGATCAGAGATACCATACATAGTCAAGCTCAAATATAATAGATAGAGCACAGAGGAAGATACAGAGTACAGAATGTAGTTCTCTACCTACTACGTCACTGTACCATATCTATAAGTTCATCCCTCAGCCTCCTGTACTCTGAGAAATAAAGTCCTCGTCTGCCCAACATCTTCCTATAGCTCAGGCCGTTGAGTCTTGGCAATCGTCTCTGCACTCTTTGAGTTTAATGTAACATACCAGACTCCCCACCATTGACTCCATCTACACTTCACGATGCCTCGGAAAAGTAGGCAACACAACCAAACACATGTCCCACCCCAATCATTCCTCCTTCTCCTTCCTCCTGTTGAACAAAAGATACCAAAGTTTGAAAACATGCACCACCAGACTCAGGAACAGCTTCTTCCCCTCTGTTATCAGACTTTTGAAAAGTCCTTCCATAAGCTGGGGTACTGTTCGACTTACCTCTATCCCATTGCGGACATTGGACTCTGCCCTCGGAACTGATGAGCAACAGTACTGAAAACTACATTCTGTGCTCTGTATCTTCCACTTTGCTCTATCTATTGTATTAGAGCTAGACTATTTACGGTATATCTGCTCTGTTTGGTTAGCATGCAAAACAAAGCTTTTCACTCTCCCTCGAAACATGTGACAATAATAAACCTAAACCTAAACCTGCGGTGAGATGACCAGAACTGAACACAATCCTCCAGATGGTAAATACAACGTTTCTGTTACTCTCCCAGCATGTTAGACTGTTAGTTGAGCTAGGGACAGTACAGCGATGCAACAGTAGAGTTGTTGCCTTACAGTGCCAGAGACCCGGGGTCAATCCTGACTACGGTTGCTGTCTGTGCAGAGTTTGCATATTCCAGGTGGGTTTTCTCCGGGTGCTCTGGTTTCCTCCCACATCCCTAAGATATGCTGGTTTGTAGGTTAATTGGCTTCTGTAAATTGTCCTTAGTGTGTAGAATAGAACTAGTGTACAGGTGATCGCTGGTCGACGTGGACACATTGGGCCGAAGGGCCTGTATCCACGCTGTATCTTTAAACTAAACTTGACTAAGCTAAACTAAACTAAGAGCCCTGGCTAAGAAAACAGAATGTTTCTTTCTCTGTGTTGACGCCAGTGTGTTTTTATCTTGCAACAATGGTTTCGAGATTTAATAGAAAGTCACACAACATGTTATTCAGCAAAGTATTTGTGCGCATTGTAAGATAAGAAGGCTGTGAAAAGATATTGGAGCAAAGATCCATTCACTCAACGAGGATAACATAAATGATCAAGTTAATGGGTATGAATGCAATCGGCTTCAGCTGAGAAATTGCCTCAGATCTCCAATTTCCACTCAGGCACCATTCGTTCAATTAAGGCCGTTCGGTAGCACTGGTATAGACTGCGACCCTAACAAATTACCAGTGAATAATTTTCCTCAGCTGGCAGGTAGCAGAGGATTGCAAAACTCTGAAACCGGCAAATCACAGTCAAATTAAGAGTGAGCGGTAATTTGTCATTTTAATGTGGGTCCGAATCAAGCAATATCACACTCCTGTCACATCTCCTACTTTGCTCTCCGGCTCAGCTCTGTTGAGATGATAAATGACAACACTGCAGCTGTTGAGGAAGAGCTTTTAATCTGCGTTCCAATCTACTTTGGACGGGCTGAGGACAATCACAGGAGCACACGCATTAGGTGGTGATACATCACCTATGGGCCCCTGAGATCTACACCCCTCCCCAAACATGGATGCCTGTGTTGTGATCATTTACTCTCTCTCACCCTGAACTAAGTCATGATTAAAGGTGGCACACTGGCGCAGTGGGTAGAGCTGCTGCCTCACATTGCCAGAGACAGGGTTCGATCCTGCACATAACCCATATTCCTCCATGCCCAGCAAATCCATGTGCAAATCCATGTGCCTATCCAAAAGTCTCTTAAATGCCATGCCTAGTGTGAATAGGTGATCGATGGTCAGAGTGGACTCACTGGGCTGAAGGCTCTGTTTCCCTCCTGCATCTTTAAACTAAAATGATCTCTAAACTAATTAATGGGACGTAAACTGCCGCATCAGAGAGATCAGTTGTGGGAAACCAAAGCTATCTCAGAGGTTTGAAGAGCTAGTAGAGGGAACAGGCAGAGAAGAGGAGCTGGAAGGATTTGGTTTACCTCTGTCCCTTCACGTGCCTTAAAGGGAACATGAGGGGCAAGTTTAATTGGGTGGCATGGTGGTGCAGTTGGTAGAGCCACTGTCTCACAGACACAGGAGACTTGCGATCTATCCTGACTACAGTGCTGCCTGTGCTGAGTTTGCATGTTCTCCCTGAACCGCATGGGTTTTCTCCGGATGCTCCGGTTGCCCCCCTCACTCGAAAGACCTGTGGGTTTTTAGGTTAATTGGCCTCTGTAAATTACCCATAGGGTGCAGGGAGTGGATGAGAAAGTGGATTAACATAGAACTAGTGTGAATGGGTGTTTGATGGTCGGTCAATGGGCCAAAGGGCCTGTTTCCATGTTGTAACTCGAAACTAAACAAAAGCTTTTCATCCAGAGAGGAATAGATCGGGTAGACGCAGAGTCTCTTGCCCAGAGTGGGGGACTCAAGAATTGGGGAACATATGTTTAAGTTGAGGTGAAAAAGATTTACGGGCATATCCCACTTTCATGACCTAATTCACGACTTCTGCCGAGTTTGCCCTTGACTCATACTTGCAGCATGGTCCTTCAGAGGTCGTAGGAGCCCGTAGGAGGTCGTAGGTAGGTTGTAGATAGGTCGTGATGCTAGTCGTAGGTACTCGTGGCATCAAGTAGGTCGGGGCGTTTTTCTAGCATGATGAAAAATGTCCACGAGTAAAAATGGTCGTGAATTAGGTCGTGAAAGTGGGACAGGCCCATTAGTAGGAACCTGAGGGGTAACTTTCACAAAGAGTGGTAGATGTATGAAATGAGCTTCCGGAGGAGGTAGCGGAGGCAGGTACTATCACAATTTTTAAGAAACATTTGGAAAGGTACATGGATAGGACAGGTGTAGAGGGATATGGGCCAAATGCAGGCAGGTGGAACTAGTGTAGATGGGACATGTTGGCCAATGTGGGTAAGTTGGGCCAAAGGGATTCCACGCTGTATGACTCTGTAAACTAAACTAAGTCAAACAAAATGTTTCACTCACGGTCGAAGGATTGTTGGAAAAGATGTCAATTATTGCCCTCCCTAATTTTGACAGTGGTGTAGGGTGACTCGGGTGGTGGGAGATGGGAGAAATGTGTGCACACTGGAGTAGGATTAGGGGAGTGGAAAGAGGAGAGGGGAGTATTACCTGAAATTGCATCTCCACCACCAGCAATGGATCCTAACTTTGAAATTGCTGTTGCTGTTTCAGACAAGAGTTCCAGATTGCCTTGTAAGGGTTAAGAGCACAAGGGCATTGGGAACTAATGGTGCTTTCTCCTCATGCAGAGATTTAGCTTTTTGTTCCTGATGAGGTTTTATATTGTTTAATCTGGAGACTTGAAACTCATTTTATTTCAGCAAAGGATATTTGAAGTAAGATTGCTTTTTGGAGATGAAGGTGAAACTGTGACCTATGATCATGTCTCCGCGTATCTCTCTGATATTCTCACCAGACCCATTGTAACAAGTGAATATGGGGAGGACTCCAAAAGTGAATTAAATTATTTCTCTGAATCCACGGGTAAGGTTAGAGTATATAAATGTAGTAAAAAAAACTGGAAAACTTTTCTTATTTGCAGAAAGTTTCAGCAGATTTTTTTTCCTGCTTTTCTCAGTCTTCAACATGGTAATAACTCCATATTTATTTAAGAATAGTGTCAAATGACATTTGCATTAGTGTCTGAGACAAGACATCAATTTGTTTCTCTGTGCAGTCGATTTCTGAGGTCATCAAACAGCTTAAAGCCTCTCAGCAACTATCTATATTACACCTGATGCCAAATTTACCTAACAACACTAAGACGAACAGGAAGAGGTAAAAGATAAGGCAGTTCACATCACCTTCCCAAGGGCATTTAGTGATAGACAATAAATGTTGTCTTGCTCAGATCTTGGTGAATTAATCAATAAAACAAATGTATTATTATTATATTTATTATTAATTGGCTATGTAATAGTGAACTTGTTTTGCATGGTTTGGAAACATCCAAGACTGCAAGAATTGCAGGGAGATGTATACGCAGCCCAGACCATCACACAAAACAATCCCTTCCATTGACTCCATCTACACTTCATGCTGTTTAAGAAGGAACTGCAGATGCTGGAAAATCGAAGGTACACAAAAATGCTGGAGAAACTCAGCGAGTGCAGCAGCATCTATGGAGCGAAGGAGATAGGCAACATTTCGGGCCGAAACGCTTCTTCAGACTGATGGGGGGTGGGGGGAGGCGGGGAGAAGAAAGGAAAAAGGAGGAGGAGGAGCCCGGGGGCTGAGGGAGAGGTAGGAAGGGGAGGAGACAGCAAGGGTTAACTGAATTGTGAGAATTCAATGTTCATGCCAAGAGGATGCAGACTACCCAAGCGGAATATGAGGTGCTGTTCCTCCAATTTCTGGTGTTGCTCACTCTGGCCATGGAGGAGGCCCAGGACAGAGAGGTCGGATTAGGAATGGGAGGGGGAGTTGAAGTGCTGAACCACCGGGAGGTCAGGTTGGTTAATGCGGACCGAGCGGCGGTGTTCGGTGAAACGATCGCCAAGCCTACGCTTGGTCTCACCGATATAGATCAGCTGACATCTAGAGCAGCGGATGCAATAGATGAGGTTGGAGGAGGTGCAGGTGAACCTCTGTCGCACCTGGAACAACTGCTTGGGTCCTTGAATGGAGTGGAGGGGGGAGGTGAAGGGACAAGTGTAGCATCTCTTGAGGTTGCAAGGGAAAGTGCCCAGGGAAGGGGTGGAGCGGGAGGGAAGGGAAGAATTGACAAGAGAGTTACGGAGGGAGCAGTCTTTGCGGAAGGCAGACAGGGGGGGAGATGGGAAGATGTGGCGAGTGGTGGGGTCACGTTGGAGGTGGCGAAACTGGCGGAGGACTATTTGTTGTATGTGCCGGCTGGTGGGGTGAAAGGTGAGGACCAGGGGGACTCTGCCCTTGTTGCGAGTGGGGGGATGGGGAGAGAGGGCAGTGTTATGGGGTATGGAGGAGACCCTGGTGCGAGCCTCATCTATAGTGGGGGAGGGGAATCCCCGTTCCCTGAAGAATGAGGACATTTGTGATGCCCTGGTGTGGAACACCTCATCCTGGGGGCAAATGCGGCGTAGACGGAGGAATTCGGAATAGGGGATGGAGTCCTTACAGGAAGCAGAGTGGGAGGAAGAATAGTCAAGATAGCCGTGGGAGACAGTGGGTTTATAGTGGATGTCGGTCAGAAGTCTATCACCTGCGATGGAGATAGTGAGGTCAAGGAATGGTAGGAAAGTGTCGGAAATGGTCCAGGTGTATTTGAGTGCCGGATGGAAGTTGGTGGTGAAGCGGATGAAGTCAGTCAGTTGTGTGTAGGTGCAGGAGGTGACACCAAAGCAATCATCAATGTAGTGGAGGTAGAGGTCGGGGATGGGGCCCCGGTACGCCTCGAACAAGGATTGTTCGACGTGCCCGACCAAGAGGCAGGCGTAGCTGGGGCCCATGCGCGTGCCCATAGCTACGCCTTGTATTTGGAGGAAATGGGAGGAGTCAAATGAGAAGTTATTGAGGGTAAGGACCAACTCCGCTAGGCGGAGGAGAATATCAGTGGACGGGTATAGGTTGCTCCTCCGGTCGAGGAAGAACCGGAGGGCTTTGAGACTATCCTGGTGGGGGATGGAGGTGTAGAGTGACTTGCTGCCTCTGCAAGACCACCAGCATAATCAGGGACCAATCGAAAATTCGGTCATTCCCTCTTCTCCTCTCTCCCATCAAGCAAGAGGTACAGAAGTTTGAAAACACATACCTCCAGATTCAGAGACAGTTTGTTCCCAGTTGTTATCAAACATCCTCTCAGTAGCTAGAGAGCGATACCTACATCCCATCTACCTCATTGGAGACCTTTGAACCATCTTTAATCAGACTTTATCTTGCACTAAATGGTGTACCTTTATCCTTTATCTGTATGCTGTGGACAGCTTGATTGTTATCATGTGTAGTCTTTTCTTTGATTGGATAGAACACAACAAAAGCTGTTCACTGTACCTCAGTACACGTGACAATAATAAATTAAACTAAACTAAACTCCCTGGAAGGAAGTGTAGAGTAGTAGTCACTCGGAATCGATACTAGGACCACTATCTATTATAATTTATATTGACAATTTGGATTTAGGTTTCAAGGCACAGGTTTCAAATTCACACAGCATGGAGGAGTAAATCACTGTGTATGGTATATGACATTAGGGAGATAGGGTAGTGGAATGGGCAGATAGGTGGGAAATGAAGTTTAATGGTGTGGGTACACAAAAATGCTGGAGAAACTCAGCGGGTGCAGCAGCATCTATGGAGCGAAGGAAATAGGTAACGTTTCGGGCCGAAACCCTTCTTCAGACTGATAGGGGGTGGGGAGAAGAAAGGAAAAAAGGAAAAAGGCAGAGGAGGAGCCCGAGGGCTGGGGGAGGGGAGGAGACAACCAGATGGCTGATGAAGGGGAGGGGACAGCAAGGGCTAGCAGAATTGGGAGAATTCAATGTTCAAGCCCCCAGGATGTAGACTGCCCAAGCGGAATATGAGGTGCATTTCCTCCAAGTTACGGTGTTGCTCGCTGTGGCCATGGAGGAGACCCAGGACAGAGAGGTCAGATACGGAATGGGAGGGGGAGTTGAAGTGCTGAGCCACCGGGAGTTCAGGTTGGTTATTGCGGACCGACCGGAGGTGTTCGGCGAAACGATCGCCAAGCCTCCGCTTGGTCTCACCGATGTAGATCAGCTGGCATCTAGAGCAGCGGATGCAATAGATGAGGTTGGAGGAGATGCAGGTGAACCTCTGTCGCACCTGGAACGACTGCTTGGGTCCTTTAATGGTGTAAAGTTTAATGGTGTAAAGTGTGAAGAATTACATTTTGAGTTGAAAGAATTAGATGGGGCAATATAGAGTAGAATTCCTGTGTGTGTGATTGTGTGCGTGCGTGTGGGTGTGTGTGTGTGTGCATGTGCGCACTTGTGTGTGTGTATGATCTCTTGTAAGTGTCGGGATAGATTCTGGTAATGGTTAACAAAGCACGTTAGATTGCAGACTTTATAAAATAGACGATCACAAAAGGAACAAATAACCTTATAAGCTACTTAATCGTTTAAGCTACTGAAATTAAGATTGTGTATTCAGGAAATAGGGAAGCCAACTTATTTCATCTGGGCAACAGTGCTGGGGGAATAGGTAGGAAGATCTAGTTTGTTTAGATGCAGGGGGCAGAGATTTGGACTATTTAGTCATTCAAAATGAATTAATAATTTTGCTTAATCTCTGGGATAGTTAGAGTCATAGAGTCATGGAATCATTCAGCATGGAAACACGTCCTAGGGACCAACTTGCCCATGCCGACCACAATATCCCATTTACACGTCCCACTTGCCTGCATTTGGCCCAGAACCCTCTAGACCTTTTGATATCCATTTGTACGTCCAAATGTGTTTCTAGTGTTGTTATCATATCTGACTTAACCATCTTTTCTGACAGCTGATTCCATTTACCCACCATGTTCTGTGTGAAAAAGTTGCCCCTCAGATTCCTATTAAATATTTCCCCTCTCACCTTAAACCTATATCCTCTGGATCTTGATTCCCCATCTCTGGTAAAATACTCTGTGCATCTACCCTATCTATTCCCCTCAAAACCTCCATAAGATCACCACTCAGCCTTCTGCTTTCCAAGGAATAAAGTCCTGGCCTGCCCAACCTATCCCTATAGCTCAGGCCCTCAAGTCTGGGCAATATCTGCGTAAATCTTCTCTGTGCTCTTTCCAGATGAACAACATATTTCCTATAGCAAGGTGATCAAAATTGAATACAGGGAGAAAGAAACGAGAGGCCTGGTTGATATAGATAAAGTTATAGCAAACTATAAGAGGGAAATAAAATAGGGGAGTAAAATTAAATACTGATATACCACACAGCATTGACACAGCATCTCAATGGGTGGCACAAAGGTAGAATTGCTGCTTATCAGTGCCAGAGACTCAGCTTCAATCCTGACTACCGATGCTGCTGTCTGTACAGAGTTTGTACGTTTTCCCTGTGCCCACATGGGCTTTCTCCAGGTGCTCTGGTGTTTTCCCACACTCCAAAGACATACAGGTTTCTAGGTTAATTGGCTTCGGTAAATTGTAAATTGTCCCTAGTGTGTGTAGGATAGTGCTAGTGTACAGGGAGATCGCTAGTCAGTGCGGACTCGGTGGGCCGAAGGGCCTGTTTCCGCGCTGTATCTCCAAAGCCTGAAGTCTAAACCCTGCCCAGACAGATACTGCCATCGTGTGGTTTGATGAGGTAAACCAGATAGCTCTCAGTTGTAATACCTGTGATCTTCCAAAATCCGTTTTAACAATTTTAGAACTTTAAATGTTTTGCTATGAAAATGCCGGCACTGGTTTGATTTGAAGGCTGGATTATCAGTGACATCCCATGTCTCTGCGCCTTCTCTGTTGAATACAGCTCTTCATTCACTGTGGTCCCAAGTTAGAAGGCGGAAGATGAACTGATTAAGTGGCAATACAGCTCTCTGCCTGCAATCCCACGAGTTCGAAAGGCAAGGCAGAAGGTCAGGTCTTTCATTCACGTATTTTTATCCACAATTTGACAGGAATAGGCAGAAATATGTGTAGTTACTCAGAGGACTGGAAACATAGACACCAAATTTATCAGCGCTGTATCTTCCCACTTCAGAGACCAAATTCAATCGAAATGTCTTTATTTTTTTATCTGCTTCTTCTATTGACTGACAGAAATGTCTTGAGAAATAAACTGTAGTTCAGTTTTCCAAATCACATCTGTCCTTCATATGCCTTATGTTCATTCAGAATATTTAATCAGATTATGCACGTACATGCAAGGTTTTAATTGTGAGTTGTTGATTATTTTTTGAAAGATCTTGACGGCACTGGTATTGCCAGCATGGATTGTCCTTCCAAGAATCTTTAATTGTCATTTGCATCAGGAGCGGAATAATGAAATTCTTAAGGGCCTGTCACACTTGGGCGACCTAATCTATGAGTTCTGGCGAGTTTGCCCTTGACTCATACTCGCAGCATGGTCGACACGAGGTCGTAGATGGTCTC
>CM075978.1:172090373-172124330 GCA_038087875.1 Malacoraja senta
GATTTTGTATACCTCTATAAGATCTCCCTCATCTTCCTATGGAATAGAGACAAGCCTACACAACCACTCCCTCTAGCTCACACCATCTAGTCCTGGCAACATCCTTGTAAATCTTTTCTGAACCCTTTCAAGCTTGACAATACCTTTCATATAACATGGTGCCCAGAACTGAACACAATATTCTAAATACGGTCTCACCAACCTCGTATACAACTGCAACATGACCTCCCAACTTCTATACTCAATACTCTGATTGATGAAGGCCAAAGTGCCAAAAGCTTTTTTGACCACCTTATCTACCTGCGAGTTGACCATCAAGGAACCATGCACTCATACTCCTAGATCCCTCTGCTGTACAACATTACCCAGAGGCCTACCATTTACTGTGTAGGTCCTGCCTTTGTTCGACATCCCAAAATGCAGCACCTCACACTTCTCGGTATTAAATTCCATCAACTATTCCTCCGCTCACCTGGCCAATCGATCCAGATCCTGCTGCAATCGTTCACAACTATCTTCACTATCTGCAAAACCACTAACTTTTGTATCATCAGCAAACTTACTAATCTTGCCCTGTATGTTCTCATCCAAATCATTGATGTAGATGACAAACAGTAATGGGCCCTGCACCGAACCCTGAGGCACACCACTAGTCACAGGCCTTCATTGTGAGAAGCAACCTTCCACCATCATCTTCTGCTTCCTTCCATGGAGCCAATTTGCTCTCCATTCAGCCATTTCTCCTTGGATCCCATGAGATCTAACCTTCAAGAGCAGCCTACCATGTGCCACCTTGTCGAATGCCTTACTAAAGTCCATGTACACAACATCTACTGCTCTGCCCTCATCAACCTTTTTGCTCACATCTTCAAAAACATTAATCAGATTTGTGAGACATGACCTCCCACGTACAAAATCATGCTGACTGTTCCTAATCAGCCCTTGCCCATCCAAATGCCTGAATATACTATCCCTCAGAATATTATCCAGTAACTTACTAACTACAGATGTTAAGCACAGCGGCCTATAGTTCCAGCATTTTCCCTGCAGCCCTTCTTGAAAAGAGGCACAACATTTGCCACCCTCCAATCTTCTGGCACCTCTCCTGTATTTAAGGATGACTCATAAATTTCAACCAGGGCTCCCGCAATTTCCTCGGATATATCTGATCAGGCCCCCGAGATTTGTCTACCTTCAAACACGACAGTACTTTCAGTACTTCCTCGACAGTAACCCTGACTCATGACACTTTCAGTGACTGCTCCAATTTCCTCCATCCTACTGTCTTTCTCCTTGGTAAATACAGAGGAGAAATACTCATTGAGGACTTTGCCCATTTCTTGTGGCTCCACACAGAGTTGACTGTTTTTACTCCTGAGAGGTCCCACTCTCTCTCTAGTTATCCTTTTCACCTTTATCTATCTATCTATATAATTCAAAAACGTATCTTGTATGTGTGTGTGCGTGTGTGTGTTTTTGTATCTTCGCCAAAACGCAATGCGGTAGAGCTGAAATTTTTACAGAATCGTACTCACATTTTTCCGGTCGTCACGATAATTAGGTTCCCTACAGATTCAATGCTATATTTCACATTATCGATGATTAAAGGGTTTTTTTAAACCAAAAACGGCTTCTGAGAGAGAGTCTTCCAGCAGCTTCTAGTGATGATGTCACAATGCCATCTCACAGTCCACCAATCACAATGGGGTCTCATTTACACAAGCTGCCGAGTGCGACACTGACATCACAATGGGACATTGCCAACGGTAACGGCAGCAACATCTTGAAGGAGAGATTGCCTACGGTAACGGCAGCGGAAGCTTGGTGGAGAATGCTGCGCGCCACCATCAAGGGAGAGGGAGAGAGAGGGAGAGAGAGGGGGGAGGGGGGAGGGGGGGAGAGAGAGAGGGGGGAGGGGGGAGAGAGGGAGAGAGGGGGAGAGAGGGGGGGGAGCGAGGGGGGAGGGGGGGAGAGAGGGGGGAGAGAGAGAGTGGGTTGTGTTGGGGGAACTGGTGAAACAATTCATTGACTCAAAGCTTGGAGGAAAAGTTGAGTCTATTCGTTGACTCAAAGATTGATTGGCGTTTTACAGAAAAAAAACTAGATCTTTCCTCCGACGCTGCCTGCAACCCCGCCCCCCCCCCCCCCACCTTGGGTCCATGCTTCCCGCCTCTCCCCGCCCCCCGCCGTCCCACTCCCACAGTCCTATCCCCCCGTTCCTGCACCCACACCCCCCACCACTCACCCCCCCCCACCTCCCCCCCCTCGGCAGCACCCACCCCTGCCCCCACACCCCGCCCCCCCTCAGCAAACCCACACCCCTGCCCCCGCCCCCCCAGCACCCACCCCTGCCCCCGCCCCCCCCCCAACTTCCCACAGCCCACAGCCCACTCCCCACAGAATTTTGAGAGACAGAATTTTGGTGATGCCTCCCTCTGGCATTGGTGGCTCAATCGTTGAGCAGCAGCATCACCATTAGCAGAATCACGTGGGAATAACTGACTGGCTCCAGGGAGCGCTGACGCGACCCAAAGGCCGAGTCCATTCATTGTCTCGGAAGCACCGACTGCCATCCCCCACCCCCTTCCCCACGTGGGAAGGATTGATTGGCTCCAGGGTGCACCGACGGGTTGCATTGGGGGACCAGGTCTCCCGTGGGGGCTATGGGTCAGTGGTGGAATATTGCATTGGGGGAACGGGTGAGTGGTAGATTATTGCATCGGGTGATGAGGCCCAACGGGTCCCACTTGGTCTAGTGGATTTATAAAATCTTTTGGGATTGTCTTTCATGCTACCCATCAGAGCTATCTCCTTGCCCTTTTTGCCCCTCTGATCTCCTTTTTTAGTTTGTGGTTTGTGTGTGTGTGCATGTGTGTGTATGTGTGTGTGTGTGTGTGTGTGTGTGTGTGTGTGTGTGTGTGTGTGTGTGTGTGTGTGTGTGTGTGTGTGTGTGTGTGTGTGTGTGTGTGTATGTGTGTTTGTGATTGTATGTACGAGTTGCGATGTTTAAGAAACATTTAGACAAGTACATGGGTAGAATGGATTAGAGTGGTATGGGTCAAATGCAGGCAGGAAGGCAAGAGCGGAACTCGCTAACAAAACATGGAGGGGACGGGGGACACAATTTTTTGGCGGCCGCGCGCGCATGCGCACACTCACACACACGCGCGCACGAGGCTTCGGAGGCTCAATCTAGCGCTAAATGCAGCTCAACCCTGCCTGTCTCACCGGGTTAACCTACAGCCCTGGCTGGACTGACGGGACACCAGTGCTGCTTCTCCACGCTGGCCATATTTCCCGCAAGTCCAGGCGGGTTCACCTGGCGGGACAGGCAGAGTTGAGCTGGGTTTAGTGCTGTTTCTCTGCGCTGGCTGTGGGCCTGGGGGCACAGCTCGCGTCTGACTCCCAACCTCTCAGGCCACCCGTGGGGGAGGGGGGCACTCGGGACAGCGCCGGAGACCCAGCCGGGATCGCTGCCTGCGGTTGAGCGCAGGTCTGTGCCACGTGTCCCTCCTCCAATCGCCGCGCTCTATCCTCAGTCCCACCGCCACCCCCCACTCCTCCCTCCTCCAATCACCGCGCCCTCGATCATCAGTCCCACCCCCACTGCCTCGCGGAAAGCGGAGATTTTAAAATCGGGATCACAAAGGTGAGGACAGTGCAGAGCTGGTCGGGGGGGGGGGGTGGGCAGAGGAACAACTACAGGACTGTTTGGAGTCTGTAGACTGGGCAATGTTCAAGGACTCGGCAATGGACTTGAACGAATACGCCACAGTCGTTACAGACTTCATTAAGAAATGTGTGGAGGACTGCATCCCACCAAAACCTTCCGAGTGTTTCCCAATCAGAAACCTTGGATGAACTTTGAGATCCGCACTCTTCTGAAGACCAGACACCGAGCATTCATGTCTGATGATACAGTGGTCTACAAGAAGTCCAGATACGACCTTGGTAAGGCCATCAAAAAGGCCAATAGGGACTTCTGCTCCAAACTGGAGGAAGAGACAGATGTTCGGCGGCTGTGCAGGGTCTGAATGCAATCACCTCCTACAAGGCGAAATCAGGAGGCAGCTCGAATGTCGGCGAAACATCACTCCCTGATGAGCTCAATGCGTTTACGCACGCTTTGATAGGGAGAACACCGATGTGCCTTCCCGAGCTCCCATTCACTGTGATGGTATTTCAGTCTCAGTCATAGAGGCCGACGTCAGGAAATCCTTCAGAGGGGTGAACCCTCGAAAAGCGCCTGGACCTGATGGTATACCTGGTCGTGTTCTAAAAACCTGTGCGGACCAACTGGATGGAGTTTTTACGGACATTTTCAACCTCTCACTTCTGAGGTCTGAGGTTCCCACCTGCTTCAAAAGGGCATCAATCATACCAGTACCAAGAAGAGCAAGGTAACGTGCCTCAATGACTATCGACCTGTGGCACTAACGCCTGTGGTGATGAAGTGCTTTGAGAGCTTGATCATGGAGCAAATCAACTCCTACCTCGACAAAAACCTGGACCCACTGCAGTTCGCTTACCGCCACAACAGATCAACGGTGGATGTGATCTTGCTGGCCCTCCACTCCGCTCTGGACCACTTGGACAACAAGAACTCATATGTAAGGCTGTTATTCATCGATTACAGCTCGGCATTTAACACAATCATCCCCTCCAAGCTGGTTACCAAACTCGCAGAACTGGGTCTCTGCGCATCGCTCTGCAATTGGATCCTCGACTTCCTCACCCTCAGACCACAGTCTGTTCGTATTGGTGGAAATGTGTCAGACTCGATAACAATCAGCACGGGAGCACCTCAAGGCTACGTGCTCAGCCCCCTGCTGTGCTCACTCTATACTCATGACTGCGTAGCCGGTCATAGTGCGAACTCTATCATCAAGTTCGCTGACGACACCACTGTTGTGGGACGTATCACTGATGGGGATGAGTCAGAGTATAGAAGAGAGATCGAGCAACTGTCCATATGGTGCCAGCACAATAACCTGGCCCTCAACACCAGCAAAACCAAGGAAATGATTGTGGACTTTGGAAGGAGTAGGATGGGGACCCACAGTCCCGTCTATATCAATGGGTCGATGGTTGAAAGGGTCAAGAGCTTTCAATTCCTGGGCGTGCACATCTCTGAAGATCTTTCCTGGTCCGAGAACACTGATGCTACTATTAAGAAAGCTCATCAGCGCCTCTACTTCCTGAGAAGATTACGGAGAGTCGGTTTGTCAAGGAGGACTCTTTCTAACTTCTACAGGTGCACAGTAGATAGCATGCTGACCGGTTGCATCATGGCTTGGTTCGGCAACTTGAGCGCCCTGGAGAGGAAAAGACTACAAAGAGTGGTAAACACTGCCCAGTCCAGTGGGCTCTGACCTCCCTTCCATTGAAGGGATCTATCGCAGTCGCTGCCTCAAAAAGGCTGGCAATATCATCAAGGACCCACACCATCCTGGCCACACACTCATCTCCCTGCTACCTTCAGGTAGAAAGTACAGGAGCCTGAAGACTGTAACGACCAGGTTCAGGAATAGCTACTTCCCCACAGTCATCAGGCTATTAAACTTGGCTCGGACAAAACTATGAACATTAATAGCCCATTATCTGTTATTTGCACTTTATCAGTTTATTTATTCATGTGTGTATATACTTATATAATGATATATGGACACACTGATCTGTTTTGTAGTCAATGCCTTCTATGTTCTGTTGTGCTGAAGCAAAGCAAGAATTTCATTGTCCTATGACACATGACAATAAACTCACTTGAACTTGAACTTGAACTTGAACAAAAACTTGGGGGGGGGGGTGTCCCCCACCTCTCAAACCATGGGGGGGGGGGGGCGTCTCCTATCTGGCCCTCCCAGGTTTTCCGCCCCTGCAGGAAGGACAAGTGTAGATGGGACGTTGGTCTGTTTGGGCAGGTTGGGCTGAAGGGCCTGTTTGACTCTATGACTATCTGCAGTTCCTTGTGTCTTCTCTAAGCCCTCCTTTGGTTTCTGTATTTACAACATTCCACCATCATCACTGTCCCAATCTGCTCTGAGGGGATCAAAAACACTTGGAGAGCAGCATACAAACTGGAACATTAATCGAAAGAAACCTAAGTGCTTTGTCCTCTGAAGTGCTTCTGAGGTGGAATTACATTTTTCTTTAATAGAGCCTAGGGAGAAGGGCTGGTGCTGAACAATATGATAGAACTGTCCTTTCCCTTCCCCTTGGGATAGTCATTCCAATTTGATACAGAACGATATTACAGAAGAGATAAATCTCAAAGGATTTGTATGAATTAAGTGTGTCTGACCTACTTTAGCTCATTTCTGTCAGAGATGCCACCTGATGCTACCAAGTAGATTGGTGGTGGGACAATACAGCTTTTGAGATGTGTGTTGAAGCTTCAGCTGATTAACACTCAAGTGTCTCCAATACATCAATCAGTCTGTCTTACACCTTCAGCTTTAATCTCTGGCCTTTAGGCCAACCATCTGCCTATCAAACACCCTCCCCCGCATGTGTCCACCAATTACCTGCCATGCTTGGAGGCATTATTTTTTACTTTGCACTACTATTCAGACTTTTGAGTTACAGCATGGAAACAGGCCCTTTGGCCCACCGAGTCCACACCAACCACCAGCGTTCACCCAGTTCACTAGCACTATCCAACACACTAGGGACAATTTATAGAGGGCCAATTAACCTACAAAACTGCTTGTCTGGGATGTGAGAGGAACTGGGAGAAGCCGGAGGAAATCCATTCAGTCACAGGGAGAACGTGCAAACTTCACACAGACAGCACCTGAGTTTTAGTTTTGGAGATACAGCATGGACACAGGCCCTTTGATCTACCGTGTCCGCACCAACCAACAATCACCCATACACTAGCTCTATCCTACACACTGGGGACAATGTAAATAAGCCAATTAATCTACAAACCTGTATGTCTTTGAAATGTGGGAGGAAACTGGACCACGCAGAGAAAACCCACGCGATCACAGGAAGAACGTGCAAACTCTAATCAGACAGCACCCTTGTCAGGATCAAACATGGGTCAAGGTTTCCACTCCTTTGCATTGAATTTGCTTCAGATATGAGCCTTTTACACTTTATTTAATGACCATTGTTAAGTAACATGTAGCTGTGTAGGAAGGAATGGCAAATGCTGGTTAATACCAAAGATAAACATAAAATGCTGGAGTAACAGTGGGCCTGGCGGCCATCTCTGGAGAAAAAGGATGGGTGACATTTCGGGTCGGAACCCTTTAGACTGCCGAAGATAGACAGAAAGTGCTGGTGTAAACTCAGTGCGTCAGGGCGTCATCCTCTGGAGAAAAAGGATGAAAGACGTTTCGGGTCGGAACCCTTGTCTCGACTCTCCTTGTAGCTAATACCCTCGAACCCAGGCAAAGGAACTTTGTCTAATGTGCTTACCCAGCTTGTTGCTGCATTGAGAGTATGGATTGGGATCAGCAGGGATCAGCAGTGGGAGATCGTGGACATGAGATGAAGAGGGTGACAGGTAATCAAAGAAAATCTCCTCCATTTAAGGTTTCCATAATTTTGAGACGTGCTTTCTTGCTGTCAGTAAAGAGTTTCTACACAGGACCTTATTTTTTCATACATCAGCCTCTGCATGTTAATCTGCTGCATATAACAGAAATGTATTGAATTTCAAGCCATCCATTTACTTTCTGCGTTCAGGTCAAGGTGTCATTTATTCTTGTCAAATGGAGCAGGAGCTGGCCAGTCACAGTTGATAGCTTCTCTTGCTTAAATGATGAAGACAAATGGCTTTTCCTTGATTGAATGAGCCAGCTGCCATTGGCCGCGAGCTGTTTCATTCCACTCTCCCCCCCCCCCCCCCCCCCCCCCCGCCAAGCCCTCTCTGTCTGTGTAAGCACAGAGAAATTGTCATAAAAGAGACTGTTGTTGGTGTCAACCTCACCACCGCTTAGTCACAGGCAGAGCGCTGGAACGACACCAGCCTGTATAGTTTTAAAGTTTAAGAGAAGATAGGCACAAAATGCTGGGTCAAGCTGAGTATTTCTCCTCTGGGGAAGAGGATGTTTTGGGTCAGATCCCTTCTTCAGACTGAAAGACAGAGAAGGCCAAAACAAAAACAGGGCCGGCAACAGATTACCTCAGCGATGGCCCATTGTTGGCTGTGGAAGATTTTAGTTTAGTTTAGAGATCCAGCATGGAAGCAGGCCCTTCAGCCCACCGATCATCGATCATCCACTCACACTAGTTCCATGTTGTCTCAAACAAATGACACAAAGTGCTGGAGCAACTCAACGGGTCAGGCAGCATCTCTGCAGAACACGGATAGGTGACATTTTGGGTCGGGGCCCTGCTTCAGTCTGAAGAAGGGTCTTGACCCTAAAGGACAGCTATCCATTTCACCAGAGATGCTTCCTGACCCATTGGGTTACACCGGTACTTAGTGTCTTTTTTTGGAAACAAGCATCTGCAATTCCTTCTTTTGTATTCTAAGTTATCCCACTTCCTCAATCATTCCCTACACACTAGGGGCAATTTACAAATGCCAGTTTAACCAATGAACCTGTACTTTCTTGGGATGTGGGAGGAAACCGGAGCAGCTGGAGGAAACGTATGCGGTCACAGGGAGAATAGGCAAACTCCGCACAGACAGCACTTGAGGCATGACATTTGGCGGCTCGTTGCATGTACCCACCAACCTCTGTGTGAAAATGTTGTCCCTCGTCCACGTCTATCCTTGTACAATAAACAGCTCTGGCTGCCCTCGAATCCTGACAACATCCTTGTACAATAGTACAACTCGTCTGGGGCGGCTCAGTGGCTCAGCGGTAGAGTTGCTGCCTCACAGGGCCAGAGACACGGGTTCAATCCTACCTACAAGTGCTGTCTGTGTGGAGTTTTATGTTCTTTCTGTAACCGTGTGGGTTTTCCCCAAATGCTCCGGTTTCTTCCCACACTCCAAAGACGTGCAGGTTTGTAGGTTAATTGGATTTGGTAAAAATTGTAAATTGTCCCTAGTGTGTAGGATAGTGCTAGTGTACGGGGTTATCATTGGTTGGCGCGTTCTCGGTGGGCTGAAAGGCCTGTTTCCACGCTGTATCTCTGAACTAAACTAAACTAAACTCTGCCTCCTGCTGTCCTTTTAACTCCCCGGACAGAAAGCAGAGCATAGAGAGAAGCCATTCAAACCAATTAATCTAAGGCTCCGTTCATATAGTATGCTATCCACCTACCAGCCCACTTCAGACAAACCTATCTTCCTATTATTTCCTAATCCACATTGAAGGTTAATCTCTCGCTAGTTCCTGACCTTGTGAAGGCTTTGAGATGCCGACACATTTCAAGTGTTTTATAAACGTTGCTGGCAGCTCCAGTGAAAGATGTGAAGTCTGTTTGCAAATCAGGTAAACTGAAACTTAACTGCTTTGCAAAGGCAGGGAGAATAATTATTCTGAAGCCTTGTCAAGAGCTGGGAGATTTCGGACAGTGAGGGGTCAGTTTGCGATTTCTTCTGAGCGATCCAGCAAAGTGTGGCTCACCAAATTAGTGTCGAACTCAAGACAGGGGTCCTAACCTTTCACCTGCTGCCAGAAGAGTCATACCATGCCTTCACTTGCGGCCTCTCCACTGCCATAGAATGGAAAAGCCATCAGACTGAAGTAAGGTCCTGACCCGAAATGTCACCGATCCATGTTCTCCAGACATGCTGCCTGACCCTCTGAGTTACTCCAGCACTCCATATCCTTTAATGGAAATATCCAGTCGCAGTTCTGAGCTACCTTCTATCTCATTTGAAACCCTTGACTTTCTTTAATCAGACTTTACTGGACTTTATCTTGGAGCCATAGAGTCATAAAGTCATACACCATGGAAACAGGCCCCTCAGCCCAACTTGCCCACAGCAACCAACATGCCCCATCTACACTAGTCCCACCTGCCTGCATTTTCTCCATATGCCTCTAAACATGTCCTATCCATGTACCGGTCTAAATGTTTCTTAAACGTTGCGACAGTACCTGCCTCAACTACCTCCTCCGGCAGCTCATTCCATACACCCACCACCCCTTGTTTGAAAAACTTACCCCTCATTTTCCTATTGATTCTTTCATCCCTCACCTTAAACCTATATCCTCTGGCTCTCGATCCCCCGACTCTGGGTAGGAGACTGCATCTACCCAATCTATTCTTCTCATGATTTTATACACCTCTATTAGATCACACCTCATCCTCCTGTGCTCCAAGGAATAGAGTCCAAGCCTGCTCAACCTCTCCCTATAGCTCAGCCCCTCAAGTCCTGGCAACATTCTCATAAATCTTCCCCGCACCCTTTCCAGCTTGACAATATCTTTCCTATAACAAGGTGCCCATAACGGAACACTATACTCATCCAACTTGAGTCTGAAGAACAGTTCTTGGCCAAAGTGCCGTCTGTCAATTCCCTCCACAGATGCTCTAGATTCCAGCATCTGCAGTTTCTTGTGTCTCCTGCAAAGCTAGGTTGAGGGTTAGGTTTATTATTGCCACATGCACCGAGGTACAGTGAAAGGGTTTGCTTTGCCTGCTATCCAAAAAGATCAGATAATACTATACATACATACAATCAAGTCAAACTCAAGTACAATAGGCAGAGCAAAGGGGAAGTTACAGTGTGAAGAATATAGTTCTTAGCAATGTAGCGCCATCAGTTCCAGAGACAAAATCCAATGTCGGCAATGGGGTAGAGGTGAATCGGACAATAACCTAGCTTGTGGAAGGGCCGTTCTGATGCCTGGTAACAGAGGGGTTCCACGCTTTTTAATCTTCTGTACCTTTTTATCAGATGGGTGCGGGGAGAAGAAGGAATGACTAGGATGGGACAAGTCTTTGATTATGTTGACTGCTTTTCCAAGGCAGTGTGAAGTGTAGATGAAGTCAGTGGTGGGGAGTCTAGTCTGTGTGATGGACTGCGCTACATCTACAACTCTGATGCAATTTCTTGCGATCTTGGGCAGATCAGTTCCAAAACCAAGCTGTGATGCAACCCCACAGTATGCTTTCTATGGTGCATCTGTCTATTTCCAGCTCGTGAGTTTATTTCTATTGCGATTGAATTGAAAAGCAGGAAAATTATATCCTAAACCAACATGAAATATTGGTTAGGCCACACTTGGAGCGTATCATTGCATTTTGGTCACCATATTATGAAAGGATGATACCAGACGTGAGGGTTTATCTACCAGGAAAGGATGAACAGACTGTCTATTTTCCACTGAGGAAAGACAAGTGAGAATTTACTGAAGCATCAAAGGGTGGTGAACATTTAGAGTTCTCTGTACTGTGCAGAAACCTAAGATCTATTAAAATGATGAACAGGAGTGGGCAGTCTGGTCCTTTGAACTCGCTACATTGTTCATCTAAATCAGGGCTGATCAATCTCCTGCAATTTTAGACTTTACTTTTAGACTTCAGAGGTACAGCGCAGAAACAGGCCTTTCGGCCCACCTATTCCGTGACGACCTGTAATCGCCCCGCACGTTAGCACTGTACTATACATCAGGGACAATTTTACAATTTTACTGAATTTAATTAATTTACAAACCTGTACGTCTTGGGAGTGTGGGAGGAAACCGGAGCACCCAGAGAAAGCCCACGTGGTCTCAGGGAGAACAGAAAAAAATGCACACAGACAGCACCTGTAGTCAGGATTGAACCCGGGTCTCTGGCGCTGTAAGGCAGCAACTCTATTGCTGCGCCACTGTGCCACCCCTTCTTCGGAAACAAATGGAAACGTTCACTATACCCTCATCTCCCTCAATGGTCGTAAACCTGTCAATCCCTTTTTTGGATTAACGTAATGACTGAGAATACACAGCCTCCCTGGTGTGTAGAAATCTAAAGGATCACCACTCTGATTTTCCATGCCTCACAGTGCCAGAGATCTGGGTTCGATCCTGATAGAAGTATGTAAAATTATTAGAGACATAGCTACGGTAGGCAGACAGAACCTTTTCCCAGAGTGGAACAGCCAAAGACTAGAGGGCACAGCTTTAATGTGAGAGGGGCAAAGTTTAAAGAAGATGTGCAGGGCAAGATTTTTACACAGAGAGTGTTGGGTGCCTGGAACATTTTGCTGGGGGTGGTGGTGGAGGTAGATATGACCAATGTTTTAGATAGGCACATGGATATGTAGGGGATATAGGGATATGATCACGTGCAGGCAGAAGGGATTAGTTTAATTTGGCATTATGCTCAGCACAGACAATGTGGGTCGAAGGGCCTGTTCCTGTGCTGCGCTGTTCTGTGTTTTCCTCAATACCTTTCCAACAAGAACTGTACATCCTTTAACTCCCTTAAAAGCAGCAACTGTTTCTGCTCACCTCTCTGTCAGAGAGCATTTCAAAGAATTACTAGGCTCTGTATGAAAATAAAAATCTCTTTAGTTCTATTCTGAATAGCCAAGCTTTCCTTTTGAGACTATGATTCTCGACCCAGTCGCCACCACCATATCAAGCAATCAGAATGTTGGATGTTTCATTAAATAACTAAGCCAGCAGAGGTAGCTGTCATTCTACATTTCTTTCTCAACACTGGTGTTGGCTTTTATGCAGAACCTGTTGTTGTTTCTAATAGTCCATCTTTGATGCAGTGAACACTGTTTAGAGGCATTGAGTCATTCAACATTCATCCATGTCGATCATCTATGCTAGTCCCATTTACCTGCACTTGGCCCATATCCCTCTAAACCTTTCTAATCCATGCACCTATACAAGTATCTTTTAAATGTTGTTTATAGCACCTGCCTCAACTACCTCCTCTGGCAGCTCATTCCATACATCCACCACCCTCTGTATGAAAAATGTGCCCCTCAGGTTCCTATTAAACCTTTCCCCTCTCACCATAAACCTATGTCCTCTTATTCTTGATACCCCCACCCTGGGTAAAAAATTATATTATTTTATAAACCTCTATAAGATCGCGCCTTGTTTGTCCGTTGATTGGCCTTTAAATTATCCCTAATATGTAGCAAATGGACGAGAAAGTGGGATAACTTAGAATTAATATGAATAGGTGGTCGATGGTCGGAGTGGACTCGGTGTGCTGAAGGGTCTGTTTCTATGCTGTATCTATAAACTAACATTATTTCTAAAGCAAGTGATGGGACTAGAAAACTGCTGCACCAGGGAGGTTAGTTATGGGAAAGCAAGGATATCTCAGATGTTTGAAGAGCTTATAGAGGGGACAGACAGAGAGGAGGAACTGGAGGGATTGTGGTATTAAATTCCTACTCTCCATCACATGCCTGACTGCCCGGTTATTTTTCTATTGAAAAGTTTTGCTTGTTAATTACCAGTCAACTCTGCAACATTAGGCAGCAGAGTGGGGCAGCTGGTAGTGTTGCTGCCTCACTGCGCCAGAGACCCTGGTTCGATCCTAACCTCAGGTGTTGTCTGTACGGAGTTTGCACATTCTCCCTGTGATTGCGTGGGTTTTCTCCAAGAGCTCCGGTTTCCTCCCACATCCCAAAGACGTGCTGGTTTGTAGGTTAATTTGCCTATGTTACGAATATAATTGTCCGTAGTGTATAGCGAGAGGATAAGAAAGTTGGATAACATAGAACTAGTGTGAACTGCTGATTGATGGTTGGCGTGGACTCAGTAGACCGAAGGGCTTGTATCCATGCTGCAGCTCTAAAGATATCAACTTGTTCTTCAGGGCAAGAATTTCTGCAAAGAACCGAAAACGAGAAGACAGATATTTTCCATTCTTCTTGTCAGAGCTCTCAGCGTGTGCTGGAAAGATATCCTACCATTAGCATCTCATCTTGAAGCTGTTGTCAAGGCTTCTGTTCACTGCTGTGTGATTCCAATGTCTCATTTTACTTGTGGAGGTATCTAACACCTGGATTATAAATACAAGATCGCCACTGGTAATTCCAGTAAGGATGTGATGAGGACGTGAAACTCAATGCCATCGGAAGAGGTTGAATTAAAACTGGAAAATAAGATTCTCTAGACTTTAGACTTTAGAGATACCGAGTGGAAACAGGCCCTTTGGCCCGTCGAGTCTGCACCGACTAGTGATCACCCCTA
This sequence comes from Malacoraja senta, assembly GCA_038087875.1. Classification (NCBI taxonomy): domain Eukaryota; kingdom Metazoa; phylum Chordata; class Chondrichthyes; order Rajiformes; family Rajidae; genus Malacoraja; species Malacoraja senta. The sequence goes on from CM075978.1 coordinate 172,104,437, forward strand.
CACTAATTCTATCCAACACACTAGGGACAATTTACAATTTACAGAAGCCAATTAACCTACAAACCTGCATGTCTTTGGATGGCTTTTCACTGTACCTCAGTACATGTGACGCTAATAAACCCAACTAAACTAAACTCAATTTAATTTCTATAACCTTCCCATTAATTCAGAAACAGTGCAAGACTTACCTGACAAAGGTATTTTTCAAAAAGCACCTGATTGGAATCTTCTTCTTATCGAGTCCAAACACAAGATTAGAAGTTGTTCAGCCAGAGCTGAACACACTTCTTGGCATCTGCATACAATGGTGTATGTCTTGTCCCTTCATGTGCTTCTTGTGCGTGGTGGTAGAAAAATAGGTGGAAACAGAGCCGCGACGTGAATGCTCTTTCCTTGACCCCACCTGATTGGAGTAAAATGTGCTTTTTTTTTCCAATACTGAGAGACCTTTACTTAAACCCTCCCAAATACGACTGCTTCAAGGAAATGCACAGTTGAAATAATCCCGCAATGATCCTCTTAAAATGAGTGACATAACAATTTAATAACATTCTCTCTCTCAGCACGACTCTGTCCTTCCTCACTTCGCTGACATAAATGGAACTAGTTACATTAACTGCCGTCAGGCGTAGTCTGTGTTCAAATCTAAAAGCTGCAAATATATTCAAATGTTACAACTCGCCCAGAAATTGTGAGCGCACGATTAGACAGTCAGGATCAACCTGTAGTGACTGATACCTCTTCGTAAAACCCCTTCCCTGGGCTTTCAACTTGCATCTCTGTAGTAGCTTGGGGCAAGTAAAATGTATTGCTTCTCTCTAATTGCAGGCACAGCAAGTGAAGGGAATGTATGGAGCATATGATGCGATATGTGGATTTGCGCAATGTTTTGCGCTGTGGATGCTACTAATGATGGTAGTTATCGGAGAACGGAGCCACAGGCAATATTTGCAAAAGGTCAACAAGTCTGGACTTATTGCGAGAATGCTGCATCTAGGATAATCTGGAAGATTGCTAACTCTATTACTGCCAGAGTTTCCATCTCATTAAAACTTTTCATCAGGCTCGTTTATCACCATTCCTGCTGCTGTTCCTCTACATTCTTTAATGCTCGGCTTTTGGACCAGGGTGGCTGGACGACCTGCGACCTGTGACCTGTCAAGGAGAGCTGCCGCTGCTCTTCCCCGAAGACCTGAGGAGCCACCAGCGATGACGGACACAGGGCTGCGCAGTCCACATGGGCGATCGGGTTAAGGACAGGCCGCAGAGGACAAAGATGGACCTGGCAGGGGGGTAACACTGAGAACGATACAATACGATATGATAGAACTTTATTTATCCCTGGAGGGAAATTGATCTGCCTACAGTCATCAAAATGCAAAATACATGAAACATGAAATTAAACATCTACAAGTTCCTGGGTGTACATATTTCAGAAGATCTGTCCTGGATCCAGCACATTGATGCAATCAAAAAGAAAGCCCATCATTGCCTGTACTTACCTAAGATGACTGAGAAGCTTTGGTATGTCGATGAATATTCTCTTGACTTCTACAGGAGCATGGTAAAGAGGATATTGACTGGTTGCATCATGCCTTGGTTCGACGACTTCAACGTCCAGGACTGAAGGAGATTACAAAAAGTGGTGGACTGCCCAGCCCATCATGGGTCCTGACCTCCACCCCATAGAAGGGATCTATAGGAGTCAGCCAGCATCATCAAGGACCCACACCACCCTGGCCATGCTCTCATTTCACTCTGGCCATTTGGAAGAAGGTACAGGAGTCTGAAAACAGTGCCCTCCAGGCTCAAGAACAGCTTCTTCCCAACAACCATCAGGCTCCTGAACACTACAAACACTAACTAAAACTAGGAATAATTAACTGGTTGCTCTAGAAGCTTTGTCGCACTAATATTGTTTTATTTATTGAATTTCCTTTATTGATTATGTTATCCACAGTATGAGTACTGTATTTATAGATCTGTTGTGCTGCTACAAGTAAGAATTTCATTGTTCTGTTTCAATACATATGACAATTAAATACTCTTGACTCTTGACTTGACCCTCTGGTATTTTTTTCCTCCAATTTTTTTTCTCTTCCCCTTATGTTCCTGATTAATGCAGGACGTTGTTCTGAAGGTGCAGAACTCCAGTTGTTAATATTGGCTAAATTAAAGACACCATAAAATGGAGGATCCCTGCACTTGTCTGAATTGCTTAACCCTTGTCAGCTGAACTTTACAGGCTTTGATTGGCGCCAGCCAGTCTAGGCTCAAACTGATATGCAGGATGGTAAGGGGTTCAGGTGTTCTCCATGTTTCTCTTAAATTGATAACATGTATAGTGGTTTTGCAAGCTAACCTTAAATGCATCATTTCTATTGGGTCGCTGCAAAAGCATTATAAACAGTATAAATAATGTTGCAAGACGGTCTTCCTGTTAATTGATGATTGGTCAAACTGTTGAGCCTTGGAGAAATTGTTTGAATCTCGGGGCACATGTTTCAATGTTTGTTCTTGTTAGCTTCCTTCGAGAGCTTTCTTTCTCATACAATGTATGAGCTGTTGTATTATTGGGTTACGGAAATGTCTGTTATGTATGGGGTTAATCGATATCTGTAATTGGGTTATTAAGAGACCACCCCCATGTGGTTCGGCCCCTCGAGGTCCCAAGACATATAAACGTCCACTACCACAAGGTTCAGCGTCGATCTTCTGGAGGAGCACTTGGGACTGCGTGAACCTCTGGACAGGAGGATCGAACCCGCGGTGGGATAGGTACAGTAGTTGACCTGTACTGCGCGTTTGGTAAAATAAAATTTAGTTGTTTCAAGTGTTTGATTCAGTGTTTTTACTGAAATTAGACTGGGGGGATGCTTCGAAATGAGCAATTTACACAGTCACACATTGCCATTCTCAATATAAGAGGCCATGAAATGTTTTAATGAGACAGAAACTCCGGCAGAAATAGAATTTGCAATCTTTCAGGTTATCCTGGATGCAACAGAGATTGCTGGGACCCAACGTTAGATTAGTTTAGTTTAGTTAGTTTAGGGGTACAGTATGGAAACAGGCCCTTCGTCCCACTGAGTCTGCAGCATCCATCGATCACCTGGGCACTAGTTCTATCCTACACACCATGGACAATTTACAGAAGCCAATTAACCGACAATCCCGCACGACTTTGGAGTGTGGGTGGAAACCGGAGCACCTGGAGAAAACCCACGCGGCCACGGGTAGAACGTGCAAACTCTGTACAGACATCACCCATAGTCAGGATGGAACCCAGGTCTCTGGCACTGTAAGGCAGCAATTCTACCTCTGTGCCACTATGCCGCACATTAACCTGGACTAGTGCAGGAATATTCGAGACTGGCACCTTCTTTGTGCACTTGACCTTGCATGAGGTTCCCACACAGTAATCACATCGGAATGGCTGAGGGACACCCTTTTCTACATCTTCTATGCAGCACCATTTCATCACATCTTTTTAATGGCCCCACACAGTATATCGCCATGCATGTGGTCATTGTTGTGAGTTGGCGCTTATTATATATCAATCAGCTCCTTTACGTCTTGTAGTGCAGCCATGGAGTAATTATCAGACATACTCCATTAACTACAAGGTGATTGGAACCATGTGAAAACCACTAAAGTGGTGCATCTTCCATTCTGAGTAGTTCTGTTGAATCTGCTTCTGCCAGTCTCAATTCATAACAACTCTACATGTAAATAAATTCTGTTCATTTCATGGTCCAGCCTGCCTCCCTTTGCAATTATGTGGAATTAATGTCCGCTGGTTACCAATCCTCTGCTTTAGGACGGTGTGTTCAGAGCTATAAAGGCAATCCTTCTTCACATAAAAATTGACACAAAGTGCTGTTGTAACTTAAGGGCCTGTACCACTTGGGCGACCTAATCCGCGAGTTCTGGCGAGTTTGCCCTCGACGTATACTCGCAGCAGGGTCGACACAAGGTCGTAGGAGGTCTTTGTAACTCTCCTTCGTGCTCGAGAGTAGTCCCCGTGTACTCGAGGCCTCAGCTAGGTCGTGGCGTATTTTTCAACATGTTGAAAAGTTTAAAAAGGTCGCCATGGAAAAAATAGATACTCGTAGGTTTAGTCGTAGTAGGTCGTAGTAGGTTGGCATGTTAGTCGTAGGTAATCGAGGGTAGTCAAAGGTAGTCGTAGATAGTCTTCATCATAGTCGAAGGGAGGTCGAAGGAGATCGAAGGAGGTCGTCTTCACTCTCCACTATTCGGTGTCCAATTTTCCCAAAGTTAGTCGTAGCTAGTCGTAGCTAGTCAAAGCTAGCCTTCAACATAGTCGAAGGAGGTCTTCTACATAGATGAAGGAGGTCTTCAACATAACATTTTTTCAAATTCTCCTAAACTCTTCTAAACCCGCCAATTAGGTCGCCTAAGTGGGACAGCCCCTTTATTGAGTGAGGCAGCATCTCTGGAGAACATGGATAGTTCATTAGTTCATAACTTATATGAGCAGAATAAGGTCAATCGGCCCATCAAGTGTACTCCGCCATTCAATCATGGCTGATCTATCTTGCTCTCTCAACCTCATTCTCCTGCCTTCACCCCATAACCCCTAACACCCATACTAATCATGAATCTGTAGATCTGCGCATTAAAAATACCAAACAACAGCCTCTACAGCCTCCTGTGGCAATGATTTCCACAGATTCACCACCCTTTGACAAAAGAAATTTCTTCTCATCTCCTTTGCAAAGGTATGTCCTTTTATTCTGAGGCTATGGCCTGTGGTCCTAGACTCTCCCACCAGTGGAAACATCTAGTGGATAGGTGAAGTTTGGGGTCGGATCCTTTCTTCAGACTGTACCTTCTTCACGTTGCCCTGCTTCTGAATCAAGTTTTGCATCATCCTCCAGCAGGCAGCCTCTGCTGTTCCTCTCCACCCCTTGCAGAACAATAAAACAGTATCAATTGCACAAAATGTCAAAACTAAGCAACCAATCCATACAACAAGTTTTCTGACACATTTAATATTGAGTAGATTAACCCACTGACATGGAAATCATTATTTTGTCAGTAAAACTTAGCATTGTTCACCCATCTGAAACTGAGCCTGGGATATTTTATGGAAGGTAGACAAAAATGCTGGAGAAACTCAGTGGGTGAGGCAGCATCTATGGAGCGAAGGAATAGGTGACGTTTCTGGTCGAGACCCTTCTTCAGACTGGGATATGTTATCATATGTTAAAGATTTACAGAATCACAGCACAGAAATATGCTCTTCAGCCCATTGAGTCTGTACTAGCTCTATAGAAGATATTCCAGCTGGATCGACAGTTCTGTTCTCCCCTATTCTTACAAATCTGTCCTTTACAAATTAGTTTATTTTAGTTGAGAGATACAAAGTGGAAACCGCTCCTTCGGTCCACCGTGTCCTCAGACTCGGTGGGCCGAAGGAGCTGTTTCCACTTTGTATCTCTCAACTAAACTAAAATAATCATCCGTTCTCTCCAGTTCCTAACCTAAACTAACCATCCGTTCTCTCCAGTTCCATCCTACACATGTAGTTTAATTGGCTTTGGTAAAAATTGTAAGTTGTAAATTGTCCCCAGTATGTAGGATAGTGCTTCTGCATAGGGTGCTGGTCAGCAATGATTCATTGGGCCGAAGGGCCTGTTTTTGCACTGTATCTCTAAACAAAGCTAAACTAAAGTAGACTAGGGGCAATTTACAGAAGCCAATTAACATACAATCCTGCACGTCTTTGAATGTGAGAGGAACCCGGAGTACTCGCATGAAACCCACGCGGTCACAGGGAGAACGTGCAAACTCCACACGGACACCACTCGAGGTGAGGATTGAACCCGAGGTTCTGGTGCCATGAGGCAGCAGGTCTACCCTCTGCACCACTGAGCCACCCTGTGACCATTGCTTCTTTGACTATAAAGTACTTTAATTAGGTTGTGAAAAGTGGAATAAAAATATCTGCAACTGCTGATGATTCCCCGAACATACTGATGACCGCATGTGTCACCAGAGCAAGAGACACGTTAAACTAATGCTCACTTCCCTCTTGACATCAGCTGATGCCTGAGATAATGATCTACATGGAATTCTGGTCCATACTCATCCGTCATTGAATATCACTTAAAAGATATCAATAAAAGCTTAAATTCCCTCACATCTCTTTTCCAGCTTTATTCCCCAACCTGCAATCAGTCTGAAGAAGGGCCCTGACCCAAAGTGTCACAGTCATAGTCATAGAGTCATACAGTGTGGAAACAGGCCCTTCAGCCCAACTTTCCCATGCCGACCTACATGCTCCATCTACACTAGCCCACCTGCCTTCGTTTGGCCCATATCCCTCTAAACCTATCCTATCCATGTCCATATCCACCTGCCTCAACTACCTCCTCTGGCAGCTCGTTCCACACACCCACCACCCTTTGTGTAGAAAGGTTTCTCCTCCGGTTCCCATTAAATCTTTCCCTTCTCTCCTGAAACCTATGTCCCCTAATTCTGGGTAAAATACTCTGTGTATTTAACCTACCTATTTCTCTCATACACACCTCTATAACATATACACACCTCTATAAGATCGCCCTTCATCCTCTTGCACTCTAAGGAATAAAGTCCTAGCCTGCTCAACCTCTCCCTACAGCTCAGGCCCTCGAGTTCTGGTGAGCTGTAGGGAGATATTGAGCTTGACAACACCAAGGGTCAAGTTCAAGTTTATGTTCACATTTATTGTCACATGCGCCAATTGGTACAGTGAAATTTGAGTTACCATACAGCCATACGAATGAAAAGAACACAATACACAATAGAGTTTAACATAAACATCCACCACAGTGGAATCAACATTTGTCACTGTGATGGAAGGCAATAATGTTCAGTCTTCTTACTCTTTCTTCACCCGTGGTCGGGCCCTGGAACCCTCCGCAGTCGCCACTACAGACGGCCCTATGTACAAGCCCTCTCACCGGGATGATCGAAACTCCGGCATCGGAATGGATCGGAACACACTCTGCGGCTAGGAGTTTCCAAATTGGCTGCTTCTTACCGGAAACCGCGGCTTACGAAGTCCACAGGCCGGGCTGGACGGAGCTCCAACAATGGCGATCCTCGGCAAAAGTTCCCAGACTCCGCAAATTTAAAGTCATCGTCGCGCCCGCGGCTAGAAGCTCCGCTGATCACGGCTCCACGGTGTTAAAGTCAGCAGGCCCCGCTGGACGGAGCTCCAACACTGGCGATCCTCGACAGGATCCCAGGCTCCGCGATGGTAATTCCGCGCTGCGCCTGTTGCTGAAGCTCTGGGCCAGTCTCCGGTCGGATAGGCCGCGCCAATCCAGTTGGTAGGCCGCGAGCGGGGCGAAGATGCGACACGGAGAAAAGACGCATCTCTGTCCAGGTAAGTGACTGAAAAACGGTTTCCCCCTATTACCACCCCCTCCCCCCCGCCTCCACCCCCCACATAAGACATACTGAGAAACATTAAAACATACATTTAGATGCACTAAAATTAAGAAAAAAGCCGAAAGAACTGATAAGCTGCTGGTGAGGCAGCCACTGCGGTGGTGCCACCCGATGGAGATCAGGCAGCATCTATGGAGGCACAAAATATAGGAACAATGAACTGCAGATGCTGGTTCATACCAAAGATAGACACAAAGTGCCTGAAACGCTGAGTTACTCCAGCACTTTGTGTCTATCCGTGGAGGAAAATGGACAGATAATGTTTCGGGTGGGAACCCTTCTTCAGACTGATCAATATTCAAAATGTTGAAGTATTAAAAACAGGAAACCCTTCTGTGAAGTGCTGAGGAAATGAGCAGAAGGTGCAAACCTGGAATGTGAACAAGGTTTTGCAGACTCCAAGTCAACCCCCACTCCACAATAGAGAACAAAGCTGGTATGTTCATCTCTCCACACCTTCTGCCGAGAATAACAAGCACGACGGATGAAACAGGATATTTAAGTCTCCTCCAAAGATTCTGCTCTTTTTCTACCAGGCTGTGAGGAGATTTATTTATCAAGTGAGATGCAGAATTGATTTTAAATCCTCTATTTCACTGAATAAATATGCAGAATTCTGTCACCTTCTCCACTTCCTTTTGTTCATACCTCTCCGATTAATTAAAATGTGCCAGTAGTTTTTAAGTACATTAGTAATTCTGCATTGAGGGGATTCATTAGTGACAACATGTCCCTCCATTTGACTCAACTGCCCCAGGCCACGGTGATCATTTCAGACCAAGAACAGGTAATGTCATGAGGATTGCTTCTTGGAATGTAAAAGTGCATCGAACAGTGTGCCAGGTAGCTCGCAGATAATGGGCAGAACAGATGGTATCACTTTTCCTTGCAAATTAAACTTGCTTAATGCATCGACAATGCGCAGGGGAGATGGGGCCCGGAGCCCAGACTTCTCCTCACGTAGTTACCCATTTACTTCACACTGTCCCGTACAATGGCAATTACAGAGCTAAGTCAGCACTTGCATGGAGATGGTGAGACTTCACACCACTGTCGTTGTGCCACAGACACAAAGAATGGCTGTACATCTAGCAAGGTGACCCTGCCACACGTAGCATAGGACTGGAGGTGCTATCCCTGAGTAAGTTAGTGTGAATGGGCTGAAAAGGAGCATGCTTTTCTATTTAAAACATGCTAGAAATAACCAGCAGAGTTGGTGACATCTGTGAAACAGAGCTAAAATGTTACATTTAATTAAAACTCAGTCTCTCTCTCTCTCTCTCTCTCTCTCTCCTTTTTTTTCCTTTTCATAAACTTTATTCGACACAATCATATGATACAACACATCAATACATAATCAAAAAATACATTATATCAAAACAAATCATTATAGTACAACAGTACATTCCTTATTTACGATACTCTCAACCCCACGTGGTGACCAGCGCCCACGGAAAGCCTCCAGAGTCCCCGTGGACACCGCGTGTTCCCTCTCCAAGGACACCCGTGCACGGACGTACGCCCGGAAAAGGGGCAGACAGCCGACTCTAGCCTCACCATCGACCGCCCGCTGCCTGGACCCGCGAATGGCCATCTTGGCCAGGCCCAGGAGCAAACCTACAGGGAGGTCCCAACCCCCCACTTGGCTCTCCCCACACCCTGCCTTGTGCCCAAACACTAGAATCGTGGGACTAAAATGCAACCAGAACTTGAGGACCAACGCCTTCAGATATTGGTACGGGGGCAGTAGCCTCTCACACTCTATATACACGTGGAACACGGTCTCTTCCTCGCCGCAGAAAATACATGCGGCGGACGATCCCGTGAACCTACTCAAAAGTTTATTACAAACCACCGCTCCGTGCAACAGTCTCCACCCCAGGTCCCCAATGTAAAGGGGGACAACTCCCTTATAGAAGGACCCCCACTGGGGACCTCCCCCGCCTTCAGGTGGTAACACCGTCCGCCATGGTGTGTCAGGATGGGAAACGAAGGCAAGGAGGTGCAGAATGTGCAGGAACATTCGGTACAGTGTGCGTCTCTTCGCATCACGAAACGGTATGCTGATCATCTCAGAAAGGCGGCTCAGGTTGTGTGTAGCCGTTGCCCGAGAAATATCCCGGAGCCTAGGCCCAATGAGCAGGTCTGACGGAGCAGGTGAAAGCTCAGTCAGAACCACTCTAGGCGCGCACCTCTCCTCGACACCCACCATGACAAGGTGAGGACCGGCCATTCCCGCAGCCGCAACACCCCCCTCCCCTCGTGGAGCAACACGCTGGCTGAAAACAGCCAAATTCCTTACTCTTAGCACATCCCGGTAGAAAACAAGCAAACCCCTTAGGGCGGGTCGACTGATGCCTGCCACCGGGAGCCGCGAGACCCCCCCCCAGGCAACGACCCCGACGAAAAAAGAACGTGGCCAGAGCGTGCCATCTGGGGGGGGTTCTCTACATACATATACTGCCGCAGAGTCCTGAGACGGAGAGCCGCCACCTGGGTACGCACGCATACCAAGGACTGACCGCCCTCCTCTAACGGGAGACTCAGGACCACTGCAGAGACCCAGTGCTTCCTATTTCCCCAGAAGAAATCCACCAGCTCCTTCTGTAGAGCATTTATAAATATGGAAGGTGGGACAAGAGTAGCCAGCCGGTACCATAACATAGAGGCCACCAGCTGCCTCCCCTGAAAGCAAAGAACTCCAAGCAGGCCTGACCAGCGCCCCAGCCGGGCAACCACTTTCGTCTCCAACTCCTGCCAGTTCGCCGGCCAAGCATCCTCAGTGGGACTCAGGTAAACCCCCAGATAGAGGAGATGTGTGGTGCTCCACACATACCTTGCCATCTCCTCCGGCAGGGAATCCACCTGCCACTGACCCACTAAAAGACCAGAGCACTTACTCCAGTTAATCCTGGCAGAAGATGCAGCCGAGAAAATCTTCTGGCAGTCACGCATCCTCCGCAGGTCACCAGGATCAGTGAACATAAGAAGTACATCATCTGCATACGCCGAAAGAACCACCTCCACCCCCGGGCCAGGTAGGGCCAGGCCTGTCAACCTCCTCCGAAGAAGACACAGGAACGGCTCCACACAGACCGAGTACAACTGACCCGACATGGGGCACCCCTGATGGACACCCCTCCCAAAATGAAAGGGAGCCAACAACGCACTATTAACCTTCACAAGGCACTCCGCTGCAGCGTACAGAAGCCGGACCCGGGCCACAAAATGCGGTCCAAATCCAAACGCTTGCAACGTCCCGAATAGGTAGTCATGCTCTACCCTATCAAAAGCCTTCTCCTGATCAAGAGACAGAAAAGCAGCTGACTGACCAGTACCCTGGGCTAGATGAATCAGGTCCCTAACCAGGTGGATGTTATCCTGAATGGACCGGCCAGGGGCTGTATAGGCCTGGTCAGGATGAATCATTTGAGACAGCACAGAGCCCAGGCGATTTGCCATTGCCCGTGCAAATACCTTATACTCTGTACATAGGAGAGAGACCGGCCTCCAGTTCTTCAACAAGCGGAGTTCGCCCTTCTTGGGCAGCAAGACAACAACTGCCCTGCGCCATGAGAGGGGCATCTCTCCGGTCGCCAGACTCTCCCCCAGCACCAACATGTAATCACCCCCCAGGATATCCCAGAAAGCTCTGACAAACTCTACCGTCAACCCATCCAGCCCGGGGGACTTACCCTTCCTGAGCTGATGCAATGCACGAGTCAACTCCTCCAAAGATAAGGGGCCCGCAAGAAGATCGGCCACCTCCCTATCAACAGTCGGTAGACCCTCCCACAAGTCCTGCTGAGCCTCCCCGCTGAATCCACCTGCGGAGAACAGGGACCCATAAAAGGACCTGACCACAGCACTGATCCTCTCTGGATCAGTGACAGAGGAGCCATCATCTGCGAGCAGCTCTACGAGCTGTTTACGGGCTCCCCGCCCTTTCTCCAGAGAGAAAAAGAAAGGTGAAGCTCGGTCCAGATCTTGCATCATCTGGACCCGTGACCTCACGAAAGCGCGTCGGGACCGCTCAAGCAGCAGGTTCCTCAAGGCTTCCTTCTTCTCCTGAAACTCTCCCCCTTCACAGGAGTCATCATCAACCCGACCCAGGCGAGACTCTACGTCCAGTATCTCCCTCTCAAGCCTCTCGACCGCTGAGTCCCGCCGTCCGGTCGACCCCCATGTATACTCCTTACAAAAGAGACGGATGTGGAGCCTTCCCCACATCCCACCACTGCCTAAGGGAAGAGAAGCACCTCTGCCTCTCGCTCCACTTCACCCAAAACCGACTGAATGACTCCCGGAAACACCGATCCTCCAGCAGCCGGTTGTTAATGTGCCAGTACGCGGACGCAGCCCGAGTGCGCGCCGGATTAAAGTCCACATGCACCAGACAGTGGTCCGAACACGGCACCAGCCGCATTGAGGCCGCTGAGACACGGGCAACACACGCTCGGGAAATATATATTCGATCAATACGGGAACCACCACCCTCAGACCTCCGCGAAAAAGCAGTGGAATCCGGGTGGAGGTTCCGCCACGCATCAACCAGCTCAAAGGAGTCAATCAAACCTCTCAGCTTCTTCGCTACAGCAGGGCACACTGAGTACCAGAACGGTCTCGCGCCTCAAGTGTGCAATTAAAGTCCCCACCAAGAAGACACACTCTCCCCTATCAATAGTGCTCAACAGAGCAGTCACCTCCTGAATTAGGCCGGCCTGCATCGTACCGGAGCTAGGGGCATACACGTTAATGAAATGCAATGGCATGCCATCCAGGCTCACGGCCAGATGGAGCAAACGTCCTGGCACAACTTCTTGCACTTTTATAACATTTGGCAGGAAATTCTGGGCCAACAGAAAGGCCACCCACTCGAATTCGAGCTGAGATGGCTCATGTAGACCCCCCTTCCCAATCCAGTCTCCATGTAGGTTCATCACTAACAACGGTATGCGTCTCCTGCAGAAAACACACTGCAAATCTACCCTCTTTAAGGACTGATAAAAGCTGAAATCTACGAAAACTGGCTCTACTCCCGTTTAAGTTTAATGTTGCTACTGTGAATGTGCAGGCACACTAGATTGAGACCCTCACACTCCCCGTAGACTCAAATACTCTCTGAGGAACACCAAAAAGTCCCCAAACTGGCTCTTAGAGTCAGGGAGATCACTACCCTTGTTGCCAAGGATAGCCTCGAGAGTCTTATTCAAAACTGGCAGATCAGCCCACCGTCTTTTAGCAGCATCCATTTGTGTTCTGGTGGTACGGCATATTTTTAGGAATTCTCGAACCTCACGGTTATCACTTGCATGAGACTCGGCCTTGGAGCCTGGGCACTCGGCCAACTCACTCGCACCTGCAACAACAAGCTCAACACCACAATGGTCAAGGTCGTTGTCAGAAATCGAAAGACCAGAACTCTCTGAAAGTTCGTTAACCCCACTACTCAAACTGGCCTTATCACTCTCCCCCTCCTCCAGCAAGACACCACCCCCAGGATCAATGCCGGGGAAGGGTCCCGAAACCCCTGACTGCAACAGGCAGCCCACTGAATGGCTGAGCACCTGCACTCTACCATCACCCTCTACGTCTGGGCCTGGGGAAGAAAAAACACCAGGCACCCCGAGGGCCTGTGATACACTGGCACCCCCGGAATCTGAAAGATCACCACCCGAACTAGCCCCGACCTCCACAGCACCTATAGCAGCCCCTCCACTGGCAACACCCAGAGGCTCTCCACTTTCTTTTAAACTCTCCCCTACCAACTCAGCCGGCGAGGCAGCACACCCCCCATTACCTCCACTGGCTCTGATGCAGACTGGTACACCAATGCCCCCTACCCACCCTCCTCGGGCTGATTCTGCTCATCCCCCGTCTCAGGGGGCACACTACTAAGGGCGCCTACCCCATCATCTGGCGTGCCAACACCCTCAATAGGCCTCTGAAACGAGGGGACCTCCTCCGACCCAGAGGACACACACCCAGGGGAGCTAACCTCACCACCCGATGAGATAACTCCCTCGGAGGGCCCCTGAGATGAAGGGACATCCACCCGCCCATAGGACACAACTCCAGAGGAATCAACCCCATCTTGTAATCTCCGCGGAAGATCCCTGAAATGCATGGTCACCCTCCAACCCGGAAGACACCAGTTCTTGACTACCCACCACATCAGTGGTGGAAGGTCTGGAAAAAGTCAACCTCCTTTTTGTCCCACTAGCATGCGGCGGTACGGTGACCTCCATAAAGGAAGGGTCTTCCTCCTCCACACTACCCCCAGCCACTTTACCACCCGCACGCTTTACCATCCCTACCCCCACCTGAACCACCTCAGCTCCTTGCTGGGCCACGGCAAGTGCACTCTGGACATCACTGGAGCTGACAGGCGCCCCTTGGGTGGTCTCAGATTGCGTTTGACTCACTTGAGTGGGCTTTTTCCTCCTCCTCTTCTTCTTCTGCAGCTCCCAATTCCCCTCCCCCTCTTCACCCTCCCCCTCTTCACCCTCCCCCTGCGTCTCACCATCAGCCACCACCACCACCACAGGTTCAGGACGTAGGGGGCGGGGGCCATCTCTGCCCCGGGTCCCCAAGGCGGAACCTGCAGCCCCAGATGGACTATCACTGCCACCCTGGATCACCGAGGCAGAGCTAGCAGCCCTAGGCAGGTCAGCCGTACCACCCCGCTCCATCGAGGCATGATGAGCCACCCCGGATGGGCCAGCAGTGCATTCCTGGGCCGCTGCGCTAGAACTTCTAGCAGCGACCCCGTGAAGAAGACACTCCCTACGGAGATGTCCAAATTCACCGCACGCATGACACCGTGCCTTTCCCCAACTCCAATACACGGAGACTCTTACACTCCACCTCGAAGCTCCCCTCCGCGCCTTCGCCCTCACCCACCTTCATAAACACCCTCCTCTTGAAACTGAAGATCACTCTTTCCTCCGGGTCCCCCCCGGGGTGCATGAGCCTAAAGCACTTAGACCGCACCTCCCCAAACTTAGACAGGTGTGGAATAAGTGTTGCATCCGAAATATATGTGGGGCAACTCCGCAGGAGAACCGGTCTCACCCTAGATACCCACGGATCCACCTGTATGTGGACCCCCCCCACTGAGATCCCCTCTCCAACGCTATGGCCACATCCTCCCAGGTCTTTAGTATCATCTCCACCTTTCCTCTTTCGAGCTCGGAAGAGACAACAGCCCGCCCCCCAAGAAGGTCATTCATGGCCTTAGTAATTGCTCCCCTGGACATCTGGGGCCCAGTTTGGACCGAGATACCAAAACCGTCCCAATCCAAGTCAACATAAGGCTCATACTCAGATGGCCTCGCACCCGCCGCTGATGCCACCCCTGCGTAGCTCCGGTTCTTCGGCCGCGCCCCAGCCATTGCCATCCTGACAGAGGCACAAACCAGCTCCAGGCAGCCCAGCAGCTCAGCTCCAAGTTAAGTCCCAAAGACAGTCACAGTCAAAGACAAGTAGCAGAAATCAGAAGCCTCCAGCTGAAGCAGGAGTCCCCAAGTACGTCCACAGCCGAGAGCAGCTCTTGGGAAGCTCTATCCCAGTCTTGCTGGAAGCAAAAGTACCATCTTCACATTAAGCCAGGCAGCCGCACTGTGCAAAATGACTTTAGGGCAGAGAAACGGTGCTAAAAACGGCAAAAACACCACAATCTTCGTACCCTCGATCTCCAGGCACTCTTGGCAGTCCGCCAACGACAACCGCACACTCGACAATGGAGAGAAAACTCAGGAATTTTCACACTCGTGGAGGATTCCTAGAGCAGAGGAAAGTTTCAACAGTCCAACGATAAGTTAAACTATGAAGCCCCTCTGCCTCTGTTCCTGCTCCATCGACAAAATCCTTGAAAGGCTGCTTCAAACCTTCTCAACTGCAGAGCTGAAAAAGCACAGCCTCTCTCTCTCTCTCTCCCTCTCTCCCTCTCTCTCCCTCTCCCTCTCCCTCTCCCTCTCTCTCTCCTCTCCCTCTCCCTCTCCCTCCATCTCTCTCTCTATCTATCGATATATATTTCAATTTGTCTATCTATCTATCTGTCTCTCTGACCATAATTGAATATTTGGAAAATAATTGTGTAAAAGTATAGGTGATGTTTAAACGCTGAAGTCCTAAATTGGGGCAAGACAAATTTGTTATTGGTATTGGACAGGAACTTTCAAAAGTTGTTTGAGGGGAAGCTGTTTGTGGGTACTCGCTAGAATTTAGGAGATTGAGAGGGGATCTTATAGAAACGTACAAAATTCTTATGGGGTTGGACAGGCTAGATGCAGGAAGATTGTTGGGGAAGTCCAGGACAAGGGGTCACAGCTTAAGGATAAGGGTGAAATCCTTTAAGACCGAGATGAGGAAAAACGTTTTCACACAGAGAGTGGTGAATCTCTGGAACTCTCTGCCACAGAGGGTAGTTGAGGCCAGTTCATTGGCTATATTTAAAGATGGAGTTAGATGTGGCCCTTGTGGCTAAAGGGATCAGGGGGTATGGAGAGAAGGCAGGTACGGGATACTGAGTTGGATGATCAGCCATGATCATATTGAATGGCGGTGCAGGCTCGAAGGGCCGAATGGCCTACTTCTGCATCTATTTTCCATGTATCTATGTATCTATGTAACAGGATGTCTGTAAGTAGGAGGCGTTTACTATCCCACACTCTCCGGTGGGATGGGAGTACCAGACAGACAGAGGAAAACATTCAAGGATGAATGCTCAAAGCCTCCTTAAAAGAAACACGCCATCCACGGGTTCCTGGGACAATCTTGCTCAAAGATGAAGAGGAATGACCAGGATAGAGTCATACAACATGGAAACAGGCCTTTCGGCTTAACTTGCCCATGCTTGGACAATTTGGTCAATTTGGGAATGTTGGTCGGCATGGGGAAGTTTGGGCCAAATGGCCTGTTTTCCATGCTGTATGACTCTATGCTGGCAAGATGCCCCATATCCCTCTAAACACATCCTACCCATGTACCTGTCCGAACGTCTTTTCAATGTTTTTTTAATGTATGATACCAACCATTTTTTTTAAGGGAGACGGTGTGGAAACAGGCCCTTCGGCCCACTGAGTTTGTGCCGACCAACAATCACACGTGCACCAGCACTATCCTATACACAAGGGACAATTTACAATTTACAGAAACCAATTAACCTTCAAACCTGCACATCTTTGGGATGTGGGAGGGAACTGGAGCACCCGGTGAAAACCCACGGTATCACAGAGAGGACGTACAAACTCTGTACAGACAGCACCCATTGTCAGCATCGTACCCTGATCTCTGATGCTGTAAGGCAGCAGCTCTATGGCTGTGCCGACATGTTGTTATAGTACCCACATAGGATAACGTTCTGAAGCAAAGGAAGAGGTGATGTTTCAGGTCGAGACCCTTCTTCTGTCTCAACCCAAAACATCACCTATTTCTTTTCTCCAGAGATGCTGCCTGACCCGTTGAGTTACCCAGCATTTTGTGTCTATCTTTGGTGTAAACCAGCATCTGCAGTTCCCTTTCCGACACTTAACATACAGAAGCTCAGTGTAAATGCTGGAAGTAGTGTACTATCTCACCTATCAACCCCATTAACCATATCCTGCTCCAATTGCCCTTAATTCCAAAATCCACAAATCCGGAATGGAAGCAAGTCATCCTGAACGCCAAGGAATAAATTAGGAATATCATTTTCTTGGCTCTAAACCAAATAATTTTAAAGTATTTAAATTATGAAATTATTTGTTGTTGCTTCACGTCCTCCCTAAACAAGGAATGCGGATGTCTTTACTGCAGTTATGGCCACTCTCTGTGTAAAATATGCCTTCGTCACTGCTTTTCCTCCATTCTCATGGGAGTCATTTGCAGAGAATATATATGTTAGAGTGGTGTCTGAAAGGCAGTAAACAGAAAATAGTTGGCCTTTCAAGTTCTACCCAAGGGATAACACTTTTGTTTATTTACTGTTTTCCAGAGACGAACTCAAAATCGGTGCCCCACTCAGAGTCTGTTTCCTGAGGTCCAGAGGCTTTCTGTGGGAGTGAAGGACTGCGAGAGCAGCTTAGTTTAGTTTAGTTTGGTTTAGAGATAGAACGTGGAAGCCGGCCTGCAGCCCACCGGGTCCGTGCCACCCAGTGTTCCACGTTACACTAGCACACACTACACATTAGGGAATTTCAGTAATTTGTTTTTACTGAAGTCTCTTAACCTACAAACACGCATGTCTTTGACGTGTGGGAGGAAAACAACATGTTGTTCACAGAATTGAGTTTAATTTAGTTTAGTTCAGAGATACAGCATGGAAACAGGCCGACCAGTTATCACCCCGCACACTCGCACTATACTGCACACTAGGGACAATTTACAGAGGCCAATTAACCTACAAACCTGCACGTCTTCGGAGTGTGGGAGGAAAACCGCATCACCTGGAGAAAATCTTATGGTCACAGGGAGAACGTACAAATTCCATACAGACAGCACCCATAGTCAGGATCAAACCCGGTTTCTGCCGCTGTGAGGCAATAACTACCGCTGTGCCACCATGCTGCCCTGAGGCAGGGATGGAAACGACCAAGCATCTTGTATAGTTCCACATCATGCATATTTCCATCCCAGAATTTTGATTTTCACAAGAATAAAGGAATAGGAAGTGTAGAAAGAAGGAACTGCAGTGGCTAATTTACAAAAAAAAAAGATACAAAATCCTTGAGTAACTCAGCAGGTCAGACAGTATCTTTGGAGAGCATGGATAGGTGATGTTTCAGGTCTGAAGAACAGTCCCGGACCTACAACTCAGCCATCAATGTACTCCAGAGTTGCTGCCTGTCCCGCTGAGTTACTCCAGTACTTTGTATTGAAGTTATGCTGGTTCCATGTTTAATCATTGAAACTTACTGAATTGTGAAATGACTGGATAGAATGGATGTGGAGAGGATGTTTCCAGTAGTGGGAAAGTCTAGGACCAGAGGGCACAGCCTCAAAATAAAAGGATGTACCTTTAGAAAGGAAATGACGAGGAATTTCTTTGGTCTGTAGAATTCATTGCCACAGACGGCTGGAGAGGTCAAGTCATTTGGTTTGGTTAAAGCGGAGAATAACAGGTTGTTGATTAAAAAGGGAGTCACAGGGAGAAGGCAAGAGAATGGGGTTGAGAGGGAAAGATTGATTACCTATGTTCGAATGGTGGAGTAGACTCGATGGGCCAAATGGGCCAACTCTGTTCCCATGATGCATGAACCTATGAACTAATCCTTGTTCTCATTGTATGAACTGCAGCATGTCAAGAACCATCAGTCCCGGTAAGAAATAGACGGGTCTTGGCTCCAGACATCGAAACGGAATCATCTTAATCCAAATATCAGGTTGACTGGAAAATTAGCCTGCGCTTCCCATCGGCACACACTCTGCAGCAGATGGAACCTTAACTAAAAGATCGTCTCTCAAGAATAGCCTTCAAAATGAGAGACAGGCCAGACAATTAGTATCGCACATGCTCCTGTGTGTTGGAACCTGTTTCTGTTGAAGGTCAGTACATTGTTAACCACCGTTAACCACAGTGTTTCTCGATACGGCATCGACTCTATTTACTCCTTTATTTCGCTGCCGATGATAAAGTAATCTTCCCCTCCAAATGTCTGATTTACCTTTTACTTCTTCTTCTGACTCCGTTTTTTCTTCGGGCAAGTGATTGGCAAAGTGGCGCTGCGGTAGAGTTGCTGCCTCACAACGCTAGAGACCCGGGTTCTATCCTGACTATGGATGCTGTCTGTACGGAGTTTGGACATTTTCTCTGAGACCGCTTGGGTTTTCTCTGGGTGCTCTGGTTTCCTCCCACATTCCGAAGATGTACAGTTTTGGAGGTTAATTGGCTTTGGTAAAATATTGTAAATTGTCCCTAGTGTGTAGGAAAGTGCTAGTGTACGGGGGGTGATCGCTGGTCAACGAAGACTTGATGGGTTGCAGGGCCAGTTTCCACGCTGTATCTCTAAAATCTAAAGTCTAAAGAGAGACCAGAAGCACTCATGCTCCTCTAAACAATCTAAACAATTCACAGAGAAGCAACACAATTTCTTTGTACAATATACACTTGTTTAGATACAGCACGGAAACAGGCCCTTCGACTCCACTGACTCCACACCAACCAACAATTTTGGATATATGATATTACAACAATCTTCACTCAAAGAAACTGCAGATGCTCAAATCTTACAAAGAACACAAACTGCTGGAGTAACTCAGCAGGTCAGGCAGCTTCTCTGGAGGACACGGAAAGGTGACAATTTGGGTCGAGACCTTTCTTTCGACTCTTCAAACAATCCAATATTGCCCAAACACTCCTCATTGCTAATATCTTCGAAAACAGCATTTTGATAAATCTCCTCTGCGCCCTCTCCAAAGCCAATTCAATTATTATTTATTTGTCATTTGGACA
>CM075978.1:172124530-172320802 GCA_038087875.1 Malacoraja senta
GACTCATAAATTTCAACCAATTTCCCAGCAATTTCCTCTCTAGTTTCCCACAATTTCCTCGGATATATCTGATCAGGCCCCGGAGATTTTTCTACCTTTTAACACGACAGTACCTTCAATACTTCCTTGACGGTAACCCTGACTGCTCTCATGACACTTCCAGTGACTGCTCCAATTTCCTCCATCCTTCTGTGTTTTCTCCTGTGTAAATACAGAGGAGAAATACTCATTGAGGATCTTGCTCATCTCTTGTGGCTCCACATAAGGTGACTGCTTTTTATTCCTAAGAGGTCCCATTCTCTCTCTAGTTACCCTTTTCCCCCTTATGTATTTATATAATCTTTTGTGATTGTCTCTTATTGCTACCCGCCAGAGCTATCTCCTGGCCCCTTTTAGCCCTTTCTGATCTCTTTTTTTAGTTTGCTCCTTCATTTCCAAAACTCCTCAGGGATGCACTTGATCCCAGCTGCCTATGTCTCTCCCAAGCATCCTGCTTGTTTTTGACTAATGTCTCAATTTCCCTCGTCAGCCAAGCTTCCTTACGTTTGCCTGCTTTGCCTTTCACTCTAACGGGGACGTACACACCCTGAGCTCTCTTCAGTACACTTTTAAAAACATCCCACCTGGCCAATGTTCCTTTCCCCTCAAATAACCTGCTCCAGTCTACTTGAGCGAGACCTTCTCTCATACGCTGAAAGTTGGCCTTACCCCAGTTGAGCATTTTAACACGTGGACCATCTCCGTTCCGATCCATAAATATCTTAAACCTAATCGAACTATGCTCACTTGTCCCAAAAATGGCTCCCTAACACACACTTCATTAACTTGCCCTTCCCATTTTCCCAATACTAGATCCAGCATTGCCCTCTCATGTGTGGGGGCCTCCACACACTGTTTAAGAAAACTCTCCCGAACACTTTTGAGGAATTGCACCCCACTTAGACCCTTCACGCTATGATTGTCCCAGTCTATATTGGGAAAGTTGAAATCCCCTACTACAACAACCTTATTTAACCTGGAGCTATTTGCAATCTCCCAACACATTTGCTCTTCTAATTCCCGTTGACTATTTGGGGTTCTGTGGTACACCCCCAACAAGGTGATCATCCCTTTCTAGTTCCTCAGCTCCACCCATACAGCCTCACTAGACGAACCATCCATAATGCTACCTCTGAACACAGCCGTGACATCCTCCTTAACCAACAATGCAACTCCCCCTCCTCTTTTTTCCTCACCCCTGTCTCTCCTGAAGCTCATGTACCCAGCAACATTGAACTGCCCGTCCTGCCCCTCCCTTAATCAGGTTTCAGTCATGGCTACAATGTCCCAGTCGCTCGTACCTATCCACACCCTAAGCTCATCTGCCTTACCCGTCAAGCCCCTTGCATTAAAATACGTGCAGTTTAAAACCAACCCTCCTTCCTCGCTCTCCATCTTTTTGCCTATTCTGTCCAGTAACCTTTCCCACACCATCCTCCATACCAACTTCTAGCCTCCCTGGGCCTCTGTCCTGCACGAGATCCCACCCCCCAGCCAATCTAATATAAACCCTCCCATGTAGCATTAGCAAACCTTCCCTCTAGGATGTTTGGTCCCCCACCAGTTTAGGTGCAACCCACCCCTTTTATACAAGTTACCCCTGCCCCGAAGAGATCCCAATGATCCAGAAATTCAAATCCCTGCCCCGTGCACCAACTCCTCAGCCATACATTCATATCCTGTATCTTCCTATTCTTACCTTCACTAGCACGAGGTACTGGAATCAATCCTGAAATCACTACCCTGCAGATCCTGCTTTTCAGTCTTCTGCCCAATTCCATAAAATCTCGTTGCAGAACCTCCTTCCTCTTCTGACGTATATCATTCGTGCCAACATGCACACCAACCTCTGGCTGCTCCCCCTCACTCTTGAGGATGCCATGCAACCGCTCCGTAGACGTCCTGGACCCTGGCACCAGGGAGGCAACACACCATCCTGGAGTCTCGTCTGTTGCCGCAGAATCTCTGTCCACACCTTTGACGATGGAGTCTCCCACCACTACGGCCCTGCCTGACGTCCCTTTTCCACCATTGAGCTTCAGCACCAGGGTTGGAATCACACCCCTTGTTACCATTCAATATTGTCGTGTCGTCCGCCTTCCAAGAGGGTTTACCTGTTATCAGTAGGTACAGCCACTAGAGTCTCCTTCTCTCTTTCTCACAGTCACCCACCTTTGCTCTTCCTGTATCCTTGGTGTGACAACCTCACTGTAGATCCCTGTCCTAGAAATTCTCGTTTCCCCAGATGGCCCTGAGGGCGTCCAACTGCTGCTCCATTTCCCCAACACGTTCATTCAGGAGCTGCACCTGGACACAATTTCCGCAGGTGTGGTTTCCCAAGACTTCCCACATCCTGCAGGAAACACACTGCACCAACTTACCTGCCATTTCTTTAACCGGAAAAAGAAACCCAGCTTTTGAGTGTAGCCTCCTTACCTCAGTCTCCTAACCGAAGACTCTTGAGCCAAAGACTCACACTTTATTCACCAAGACTCTGGAGCCAAAGACATACTTTACTCACCAAGGCACTTCACCACAGCAAGGCCGCTCTGCTACAGCTGCACTTGTTTTTAATCTCTTACCTAATTAACTACTTTAGGGCTAATTAGTAAATTACCTGAATCTGGGTCTTGCCGCTCTTTTTATACTGTCTTTCCCTGTGACTCACCTTCTTTATCATGGACGTTCAAGCCAATAGTCCTGCTTCTCTCTGCTTCTGCTTGCTGCTACTACGAGCTACACGTAGGATAGTGTGTAGGGATGGTGCTAGTGCACGGGATGATCATTGGTCGTCGCGGACTCATTAGGCTGAAGGGCCTGCTTCCACGCTGTATCTCTGAACTAAACTAAAAGAAGGACTTGCCATTGTGAAGGCAGACCAGCTTCACACGATCGGAGAGACCTATGTTAAGGGGCTGTCCCACTTCGGCGACCTAATCCGCGAGTTCTGGCGAGTTTGCCCCTTGACTCATACTCGCCACATGGTCGACATGAGGTCTTAGGAGGTCTTCATATACTCTCCTTCCTGCTCGAGGAGTGATCTCCGTGTACTCGAGGCCTCAGCTATGTCGCGGCGTTTTTTTCAATGTAAAAAAATGCCCACGATTAAAAAAAGGTGGCCATGGAAAAAATCGATACTTTTTTTACTCATAGGTTTAGTCGTGGTAGGTCATACTAGGTCGTAGTAGGTCGGCATGTTAGTCTTAGGTAATTGAGGGTAGTCAAAGGTAATCGAAGATAGTCGTAGATAGTCTTCCTCATAGTCGAAGGGAGGTCGAAGGAGATCATCTTCACTCTCCACTATTCGGTGTCCAATTTTCCCGAAGTTAGTCAAAGCTAGTCGTAGCTAGTCGAAGCTGGTCTTCAACATAGTCGAGGGAGGTCTTCAACATGTCATTTTTTCAAAACTCTTCTAAACTCGCCAATTAAGTCGCCAGGTGGGACAGCCCCTTTACCTATGTTCTTGGGCCATGTGACTTTCAGCTCAATATTAATTGATGGAATGGTATTAGGATAAATTATTCAAAGCTAAAGCAATTACAATTATGTTACTTCCAATTAAATGAAGAATACATTTGCCATTCTTCCTTTTATTACATATTAATCAATGTAAATTGGTTCTTAATTTCTTTTTTGCTTCGTATGATGGATCAAAGCCACCTTGAATTTTTTGGCAATTTTTTTTAGAAAAATAATTAAAGAGCAGAGACAAGTTGGATTTAAGTGGTATCTCTGCTCCATCTTCATGGCCTTCACTGGTTTAATCTTTCTCCCCTCAATGCCTGTCACCCCAATGGAAAATATCTCAGTCCTAATTAATGGTATTTGCATTGACGTTTCTTTTACTTCTGAAAAATATTGAATTTTAAGTTGATTCCCAGTGAGCTGGGAGTGTTGTTATGAAAGCACACTGTTAGGTAAAAACCCCGGCGATCATTACATTCTACTCCCGCGTCCTCCCAGCTAGTGACACAGTGTTTACAGCATAGAACAGGCCCCTTCGGCCCCACCTATCCATGCTGTCCAAGGTGCCCCAAGGTGCCCCATAAGCAAATCCCATTTCTCCATAATTATTCCTCTAACCCTTTCCCATCCATTCACCTGTACATGGACAATAGACAATAGACAATAGGTGCAGGAGTAGGCCATTCAGCCCTTCGAGCCAACACCGCCATTCAATATGGAAGAAGACAAAAAATGCTGGAGAAACTCAGCGGGTGAGGCAGCATCTATGGAGAGAAGGAATAGGTGATGTTTCGTGTCGAGACCCTATGATCAATGGATGATCATTCACAATCAGTACCCTGTTCCTCACTTCTCGCCATATCCCCTGACTCCTCTATCTTCAGTTCCAACCCTATGTGAAGTGGTCCAATGCCCAATAATAGGTATTGGTATCTATATTGGTTTATTATTGTCATGGGTACCGAGCTAGAGTGAAACACTTTGTCTGCATGTTATCCAGTAAAATCATACTATACAAGTATAATCAAGCCATTCATAAGTACAATAGGTAGTGTAAAGACAAAAGTACCAGAGTGCAGAATATAGTGTTACGCGTTATAACGTTAACAGTTCTGGAGAAAAAGACCAATGTCCACCAATGTGGTAGGTTGGGAGATCAGGATTAGCTTATGGAAGGACCATTCAGATATCTGATAACAGCAGTGAAGAAGCTGTTCCTGAGTCTGTTAGTATGTGCTTCTAAGCTTTTGTATGTTAATGATGACTAAGGAGACACAAGAACCTGCAGATGCTAGAATCCTGAGCAAAGCACCAAGTACTTGAGGAACCTAGCAGGTTAGGCAGCATCCAATCATTCTGAAGAAGGGTCCCTACCCAAAATGTAATCTGTCCATTCCATCCACAGATGCTGCCTGATCTGTTGAATTCCTTCAGAACTTTGTGTATGGGCGGCCCAGTGGCGCAGCGGCAGAGATGCTGCCTTGCTGCGCCAGAGACCCGGGATTGCTCCTGTTACGGGTGTTGTCTGTGCGGAGTTTGTACGTTCTCCCTGTTGTCGTGTAGGTTTTCTCTGGGTGCTCCGGTTTCCTCCCACACTCTGAAGATGTGCAGGTTTGTAGGCTAATCGGCCTCTGTAAATTGCCCCTAGTGTGCAAGGAGTGGATGTGAAACTGGGATAACATAGAACTAGTCTACGGGGGATCACTGGTCAGGACGGACTTGGTGGGCTGAATGACCTGTTTCCATTTTGGATGGAAACTAAACGAAGCCAAATTACAGGTAAATGGGTACTTGATTATCATGGTCAAGACGGTCCGAAGGTCCATGCTGTAGGACTATGACTGTGAGAATCACCACTTCATGGTGAGGAGCCCTTTCCTTTGTGGTGCTTCATTGACAATTACTATCTGATATTTCAGAGGCAGGTTGCTGGGGGGCACTAGATACATGCAACTTTTAAGTTATTTATCATTTAACAGGCAGTGGGGAGGCTAATTTGTGAGGGAAGATTCGGAGGGTGCCTAAGGCAAGTAGAAAGACTGAAAAGTGAAGAAGCAGTTAAACTTTGCAACTTAAATTGTCAGCAAGACATTGTTATTTCAATGCTGCTTATTCCAGCTCTAATCAGAGCTGTGGCACACAGTGGGAGCTGACAGTGGGGGAGCGAGAGACAGAGAAAGGTTTAATCAAAAACAAATGCGTATCCTTTCATTTTGTTTTACATTCTGAACCTCGGCAGGAACGGTGGCATTAACTGCAGTTCATTTGCGCTCTGACAGATACCCGAGGGGTCACATTATCAATTCCCTCATTCTTCCAGCATGCAAGGCAGCAGAATAATCCAGCGGCAATTCATAGGGAACTTTAGAACTCAAAGCCTTTGTTGACATGCAAATATTTTGAGAGCAGTTGTTTCCCCATGGATATTAATGATGCTAGTTCAGTAGCTGTTAGGTGTGCCAAAAAATAGCAGTTCTCTTTCATCTGAGCAAAAGGTTTGGGGGTTCACAACTTCACAAGTTATAGGAGTAGAGTTAGGCCACTCGGCCCATTGAGTCTACTCCGCCATTCAATCGTGGCTGATCTCTGCCTCTTAATCCCATTTTCCTGCTTTCTCCCCATAACCTTTGACACCCATTCTAATCAACAATTTGTCTATCTCTGCCTTAAAAATATCCACTGACTTGGCCTCCACAACCCTCTGCCTCAATGTGTTCCACAGACTTACTACCCTCTGACTAAAGAGGTTTCTCCTCACATTTCTAAAAGAGCGCCCTTTAATTCTGAGGTTATGACCTCTGGTCCCAGACCCCCCCCCCCCCCACCAATGCCAACATCCTTTCTACATCCACTCTATTTATGCCGTCTAATTCTCTTCCATCTGAGCCAGAAGATTCAAGTCCTTCTCTTGAGAACATTCCTACTGCAGTCTCGAAGGAGTACTACACTGCCTGATATGCTAGATATGTTTCTTTGGATACAAAGTGCTGGAGTAACTCAGCGGGTCCAGCAGCATCTCTGGAGAACATGGATAGGTGACGTTTCTGGTCCAGACCATTTTTCAGACTTCTTCAGTTTGAAGAAGTGTCTCGACCCAAAACATCACCCATCCATCTTCTCCAGAGATGTTGCCTGACCCTCTGAGTTACTCCAGCACTTGGTGTCCTTTTGTGTATTAACCAGCATCTGCAGTTCTTTATTCCCATGCTTCTTTGGATGTTGTTTAGTTTAGTTTAGAGATACAGCATGGATAAAGGCCCTTCGGCCCACTGAGTCTACGTCGACCAACGATCACCTGAACACTATTGTTCTATCCTACACACCAGGGGCAAATTACAGAAGCCAATTAATCGACAGACCTTTACTTCTTAGGAGTGTGGGAGGAAACCAGAGCACCCGGAGAAAACCCACGCGGTCACGGGGAGAAAGTGCAAAAATCCATGCAGACAGCACCTGTAGTCAGGATTAAACCCGGGTCTCTGATGTTGTGAGGCAGCAACTTTACCGCTGCGCCGCCTCTTGTGTTAAGATGTTAAAATAAGACATGAGGAGAAACTAAATCTTGTGATCATGAATGATATAAATCAAACACTGGAAATACTGAGCAGGTCAGACAGCACCTGTGGAAAGTGGGACTGAGGAAAGCTCTTGACCCAAAATGTCACCTATCCATGATCTCCAGAATTACTACCTGATACTTTGAGTTACTCCAGCATTTTAAGTCTTTGTTTTGCATGCAGGTTAAATATTTATATAGACAATAGACAATAGACAATAGACAATAGGTGCAGGAGTAGGCCATTCGACCCTTCGAGCCAACACCGCCATTCAATGTGATCATGGCTGATCATCCACAGTCAGTACCCCGTTCCTGCCTTCTCCCCATATCCTCTGACTCTGCTATCTTTAAGAGCCCTATCTAGCTCTCTCTTGAAAGTATCCAGAGAACCGGCCTCCACTGCCCTCTGAGGCAGAGAATTCCACAGACTCACAAAGCTCTGTGTGAAAAACTGTTTCCTCATCTAAATGGCTTACTCCTTATTCTTAAACTGTGGCCCCTGGTTCTGGACTCCCCCAACATCAGGAACATGTTTCCTGCGCCTAACGTGTCCAAACCCCCTAACGTGTCTACAGACCCCCAAATAGTAGCCCGGATGTAGGGTGTAAGTTGCAGCAGGAGTTAAAACTGGCATGTAACAAAGGTAATGCCACTGTGGTGATGGGGGATTTCAATATGCAGGTAGACTGGGAAAATCAGGTTGGTTCAGGACCCCAAGAAAGAGAGTTTGTAGAGTGCCTCCAAGATGGATTCTTAGAGCAGCTTGTAATGGAGCCGACCAGCGAAAAGGCAATTCTGGATTTAGTGTTGTCCAATGAACCAAATTTGACAAGAGAACTCAAGGTAAAGGAACCATTTGGAAGTAGTGATCATAATATGATTAGTTTTAATCTGCAATTTGAGAAGGAGAAGGTTAAACTGGAAGTGGCAGTGATGTAGCTGAACAAAGGGGGTTATGAAGGCATGAGAGAGGAGCTGGCCAAGGTAGACTGGAAAGGGATACTAGCAGGAATGATGGTGGAACAGCAATGGCAGGAATTTCTGGGCATAATCCAGAAGACACAGGATCATTTCATTCCAAAAAGGAAGAAAGATTCTAAGGGGAGTAGGAGGCAACCGTGGCTGACAAGAGAAGTTAGGGATGGAATAAAACTAAAAGAAAAGATGTATAACACAGCAAAGAGTAGCCGGATGCCAGAGGATTGGGAAACTTTCATAGGACAACAGAAGGAAACAAAACGGGCAATACGGGCTGAAAAGATGAAGTACGAAGGAAAGCTGGCCAGGAATATAAAAAAAGGACAATAAAAGCTTCTTTATATATGTTAAGGGAAAAAGAGTAGCAAAGACAAATGTGGGTCCCTTGAAGGCAGACACAGGGGTGAAATTATTATGGGGAACAAGGAAATGGCAGAAGAGTTGAACAGGTACTTCGGATCTGTCTTCACTAAGGAAGACACAAACGAGGAACTGAAAGAAATTTCATTCGGCGAGAAATAGTATTGGGTAGGCTAATGGGACTGAAGGATGATAAATCCCCGGGGCCTGATGGACTGCATCCCAGGGTCCTCAGGGAGGTGGCTCTAGAAATAGTGGACGCATTGGTGATCATTTTCCAATGTTCAATCGATTCAGGATCTGTTCCTGTGGATTGGAGGATAGCTAATGTTATCCCATTTTTCAAGAAAGGAGCGAGAGAGAAAACGGGGAATTACAGACCAGTTAGCCTGACCGGTGGTGGGAAAGATGATGGAGTCAATTATTAAAGAGGTAATAATGGGGCATTTGGATGTCAGTAAATGGATTAGTCCAAGTCAGCATGGATTTATGAAAGGGAAATCATGCTTGACTAATCTTCTGGAATTTTTTGAGGATGTGACAAGTAAAATGGATGAAGGGGTGCCAGTGGATGTTGTGTATCTAGACTTTCAGAAAGCCTTTGATAAGGTCCCGCACGGGAGACTAGTGACTAAATTTAGAGCGCATGGTATTGAGAGTAGAGTGTTGACGTGGATAGAAAATTGGTTGGAAGACAGGAAGCAAAGAGTAGGAGTGAACGGGTCCTTTTCAGAATGGCAGGCAGTGGCGAGTGGATTGCCGCAAGGCTCGGTGTTGGGGCCGCAACTGTTTACAATATATATTAATGATTTGGTAGAGGGAATTAGGAGCAACATTAGCAAGTTTGCGGATGAAACAAAGCTGGGTGGCAGTGTGAACTGTGAAGAGGATGTTAGGATGTTGCAGGGTGACCTGGACAGGTTAAGTGAATGGGCAGATGCGTGGCAGATGCAGTATAATATAGATAAATGTGAGGTTATCCACTTTGGTGGCAAAAACCAGGGGGCAGATTATTATCTCAATGGGGTTAGGTTAGGTAACGGGGAGGTGCAGCGAGACCTGGGTGTCCTTGTACACCGGTCACTGAAAGTTGCCGTGCAGTTACAGCAGGCAGTGAAGAAAGCTAATGGAATGTTGGCCTTCATAACAAGAGGATTTCAGTATAGGAGTAAAGAGGTTCTTCTGCAGTTGTATAGGGCTCTGGTAAGACCAAATCTGGAGTATTGCGTACAGTTTTGGTCTCCTAATTTGAGGAAGGACACCCTTGTGATTGAGGCAGTGCAGCGTAGGTTCACGAGATTGATCCCTGGGATGGCGGGACTGTCATATGAGGAAAGATTGAAAAGACTAGGCTTGTATTCACTGGAGTTTAGAAGGATGAGGGGGAATCTTATAGAAACATATAACATTATAAAAGGACTGGACAAGCTAGATGCAGGAAACATTTTCCCAATGTTGGGCGAGTCCAGAACCAAGGGCCACAGTCTTAGAAAAAAGGGGTAGGCCATTTAAGACTGAGGTGAGAAAAAACTTTTTCACCCAGAGAGTTGTGAATTTGTGGAATTCCCTGCCACAGAGGGTAGTGGAGGCCAAATCACTGGATGGATTTAAGAGAGTTAGATACAGCTCTAGGGATGGTGGAATTAAGGGATATGGGGAGAAGGCAGGCACTGGTTATTGATTGGGGACGATCAGCCATGATCGCAATGAATGGCGGTGCTGGCTCGAAGGGCCGAATGGCCTCCTCCTGCACCTATTTTCTATGC
Organism: Malacoraja senta; assembly: GCA_038087875.1. Lineage (NCBI taxonomy): Eukaryota > Metazoa > Chordata > Chondrichthyes > Rajiformes > Rajidae > Malacoraja > Malacoraja senta. Next base: position 172,134,698 of record CM075978.1, read on the forward strand.
TTCTGTTTCTAACCCTTAATAATCTTATATGTTTCAATAAGATCCCCTCTCAACCTTCTAAATTCCAGAGTATAGAAGCCCAGCCACTCCATTCCCCATGTTTAGATTCATTTTGTTCATTGTCATATATAGGGAGGTACAGTGAAACGCTTTTGCTGTGTGCAAACCAGTGAATGGAAAGACTATGCATGATTACAATTGAGCCATCCACAGTGTAGATTTAATGAGAATAATATTTAGTGCGAGATTAAGTCCAGTCAAGTCTGATAAAAATCATGTAAATAAAAAATAATAATATAAAAATAAATCTAATGAGGTATGTAGTAGCTCAGGACCACTCTCTAGTTGTTAATAGGTTGGTTCAGTTGCCTGGGATATTAGCTGCGAAGACATCTTAGCTGAATCTGGAGGTGTGCGTTTTCACACTTCTGTACCTCTTCCCTCATGGGAGAGAGGAGAAGAAGGGGTGGCCGGGGTGAGACTGGTCCGTGATTATGTTGGTGGCCTTGCCTGATGGGAGTGTTAATGTTAACATTAGGCTGCTTCATCGAAGGCAAAATGTATATTTTTTCTCTCCCCGCTGTCCTGCGGATTAATCATAGATGCAGGGCAAAGGAAATACAAACTTCACCACATTTACTTAAATAATTAATAAATGGAAGCTTTAGTCAGTGTTCAAAGACATTCATTCAGCCGAAAGTGACAGACATCCATTTTACCATATCTGTAAGGAATAATGCTTTAAATATTCATAACACCGCAACAGCTTAATGTCCTTGTAACATGCAGGCAGTTATCACTACATATAAATGTGATTTTCTAAATAGTTCTTGTGGAGGTACCTTGCTGATTAAGGTAACAACAGGAAAACAGCTGCACGAAAGTGGAACGTAGCAAGTTACAGCATTATGCATCAAACTTCATCAGATCAAATACTGCACAGATTAAATGGAACAAGCACGTTTTACACTATTGGTTTCTTATCCTTTCCGCAGGTGATCTTGAGGTTTAATAAAAAGATTTGCATTTCCTCCTTGCCTTTCGCACACCTCTGGACATGTACTGCAGCCAACAAAACTATTCTTTGAAGAGTAGTTACCATGGTAATGTATGAAATGCAGCATACTGTTGTAAGCACAGGAAAGTCTTACATAAAAGCAAAGTGATAATGAGGAGATAAAGAGGCTTAAGGTCATTCCAGGCCACAAAATAAATGTGCAAAGCAGTCGTGTTAAATTCTACAGATATGTTCAGACTACGTACAGCTCATAGAGTCATAGAGTCACACAATGTGTAAACAGGTCCTTCAGCCCAACTCGCCCATGCCGGCCAACATGCCCCATCTACACTAGTCCCACCTGCCTGCATTTGGCCCATATCCCTCTAACCTGTCCTATCCATGTACTTGTCTAAATATTTCTTAAAAGTTGCGATAGTGCCTGCCTCAACTACCTCATCTGGCAGCTCGTTCCATACACCCACCACCCTTTGTGTAAATAATTTACCCCTCAGGTTCCTATTAAATTTCCCCCCCTCACCTCAAACCTGATTTAAGGTTCTTGACTCCCTTACCATCTCTTATCTACCTGTGCATAATCCTTATTACTCCATAATCCATATTCATCCATATAACGTCACCCATTTCTTCTCTCCAGGGATGCTGCCTGTCCCGTTGAGTTACTCTAGCTTTTTGTGTCTATCTTACTCCATTACTCCCTTTGTATAAAAAGAGTTACCTGTCAGGTTCGTGTGGTGGAAGGAACTGCAGATACTGGTTAACACCAAAGATAGACACAAAATGCTGGAGTAACTCGGCGGGTCAGGCAGCTTCCCTGGAGAAAAGGAATAGGTGACTTTTGAAGAAGACGTCAGTCTGAAAAAGGGTTTCAACCCGAAACATCACCTATTCCTTTTCTCCAGAAATGCTGCTGTTGTTACTCCAGCACTTTGTGTCTATCTTCCCATTAAATCTTACCCCCCTCACCTTAGCCCTATGCTCTCTGGTTCCTCTACTCTATGTGTTTCTCCGGTCTATTCTCATGATTTTGTACACCTCTAGCTAGGAGATCACCCTTCATCCTCCTAAGCTCCAAGGAATAAAGCCCCAGCTGATTCAACCTTTCCCTATAACATCTTGTTTCCCTCTTAAAAGTTCTTTTGCCTTTCCGAATTGATTTCTCTTTTGCACGATTTCATACGGACAGTCCCGGAATATTTTGATAATGTCATTTTCAATCCTCAGCTGCACTCCGTACTTGATTTTGCTCATCACCTCTTCCAGTTCTGAAATGTCACAAAATTTCACAATAATATGTCGTGGGTGGTCTTTTCCAGCTTGAGATCTCGGTTTAAATCTTGGAACACGATGAGCCACTTCAATTTTCGGTTCCTTGGAGAGATTAAGCAGTTGTTTAAGTAAGCGCATGGCAAACTCACGGATGTCCCTTCCCTCAGTTCCCTCTGAGACTCCAAGAATTCTCAAATTCTGGCGTCTAGAGCGAGCTTCCAGGTCCAGGCATTTGTCTGAAACTTTCCCCAGTTGAGTCGTCATCTGTACTGAAGTTTGCTCATATTCTTGCTTCATTTGATCATGTTCTTGCCTCATTTTCACCATGTCTTCAACCACTCGAGCCATATTTTTCTCCAATTCCGTAATTGTGAGCATACTAGCAGGTACTGTTTCAAGCACAGCCGTGAACCTGTCCGTAGTAATTTTCTCCATCTTATCAATTCTCCCCGAAAGTCCATCTTTCACATCATCAATTCGTTTATTTATAGTGTCCAGTGAATCAGCCACCTTCTGATTACCAGCGTTCGAATCCTACATCATCTTTTCGATTTTTCCATCATTTTTCCCATCAGAGTTTTATTTTCATCCAAAATTTCATCTTTCATATCTTTCACTGATTTCTTCAAATCCTCAAATTCTTTGTCCTTAACCAGACTCTGTCTTAGATCTTGTATCCATTTCTGCAGCCACTTCAGAAACTTCAGAGGTAACTTCTCCTTCAGGCTTCTTCTGATTTTTCAGCAGCTTTTTCACTGATCTCTGAGGGCTCTTGGCTGGAGACAGTTTTCTCATTTAAAAGTCTTTAAGCCACCGTTTAAAACATCGCGCTTACTGATGACATCATCAGTAAGGTTTTTAAATCAATTCCAACTTATAGACCCGTTTTAGCGCGAAAAATCGCGAAATTTTTCGAGAGCGGAGCTAGGTGCACGTCTGTTAGTATAACACGGCGCCACCGGAAATGCTGCCGTTGTTACTCCAGCACTTTGTGTCTATCTTCCCATTAAATCTTACCCCCCTCACCTTAGCCCTACGTTCTCTGGTTCCTCTACTCTATGTGTTTCCCCGGTCTATTCTCATGATTTTGTACACCTCTAGGAGATCACCCTTCATCCTCCTATGCTCCAAGGAATAAAGCCCCAGCTGATTCAACCTTTCCCTATAAGTCAGTCTCTCCAGTCCTGGCAATATCCTGGTAAATCTTCTCTGAACCCTTTCAAGCTTGACAACATCTTTCTTATAACATGGTGACCTAAACTGAACACAATATTCTAAGTGTGGTCTCACCAATGTCTTATATATATAATCGCTAATAAGTGTAATGTGGGGATCATGACAGAAGCCTCCTCGTGGCAATCCCCGGAAACGACGACACGATGCACGCTATGATGCGTCGGGCGACCAATTCTGTCAATATGTTGGATGACGACAGAAGTCAACAGCGAGCAATACGTCGTATGACACACGAGCGAATGAACTGTAATGTGACATTACGATTTCAATGGTCTATATTAAATCCAAGGTCAATACAAAGTCAAAAATAACAAGGCTAAAGACCAGTGGGTGAGGCAGCATCTATGGAGTGAAGGAAATAGGCAATGTTTTGGGTCGAAACCCTTTTTCAGACTGATGTGAGAGTGGGGGGGGGGGGGGGGGGAAGGAAGAAAGGAAGAGGTGGAGCCTGCGGGCTGAGGGAGAGCTGAGAAGGGGAGGAGAAAGTAAGGACTACCTGAAATTAGAGAAGTCAATGTTCATACTGCTGGCATGCAAACTGCCCAAGCGAAATATGAGGTGCTGCTCCTCCAATTTACGGTAAATTGCAACTGCCAGAAATGTTACACTTGTCGCTTTACCTCCCCCCTTGACTCCATTCAAGGACCCAAGCAGTCTTTCCAGATGCGGCAGAGGTTCACCTGCATCTCCTCCAACCTCATCTATTGCATCCGCTGCTCTAGATGTCAGTTGCTCTACATCGGTGAGACCAAGCGTAGGCTTGGCGATCGTTTCGCTGAACACCTCCGCTCGGTTCACAATAACCAACCCGATCTCCCGGTGGCTCAGCACTTCAACTCCCCCACCATGGCCTGCCATGCCCTCGAGGTCATCAGTAGAGTTGCTGGCTCACAGCGTCAGAGACCCTGATTTGATCCTGACCACGGGTGCTATGTGTACATTTGTACGTTCTCCCTATGACCCCGAGGGTTTTTTTTTTCAGGTGCTCCAGTTTCCCCCAAAGACATACAGGATTGTAGGTTAAATGGCTTTGGTAAAAATAAAAAAATTGGCCCCAGTGTGTAGGATAGTGCTAGTGTATGGGGTGATCACTGGTCTGTGCAGACTCGATGGGTGGAAGGGTCGGTTTCCGTACTGTACCTCTAAAGTCAAAAGTCTGAAAGTCTAAATTATTAGCATTTGTTTAAAAATCTCAGGGAGAAAAGTGGCATCTGCAATTTGGGCAGCTTGGTCTTATCTATTTTGGACAAAGGCATAAAGTAAATATTGATTAGGGCTCACCTCTAAAGGTGAGCATTTTTTAAGTCTCCATTTGCAGTGCCTGTCACCTTGTTGAGCAGAGTCATCACCTAGATTACATTTTGTTTGCATTGTTTCCAGTTTGGCAGATTGCTATTATGTGTCAACTCATTAGCAAAAGCTATTCAGACAGGAAGCTTTGGAATGCTAAACTAGAAAGGTCACAGAAACAATTATGTTCACTGATGCATGGACCCAACATACAGTATCATGGCAAATTAGGTGGATTTTAGCAGCCTACTAATGTACGAATATCGCACAAGTTCCTCTGGAACACTGGTCTATGTTCCTTTGCTGTAATTAACTCATAGATCGGAAGGAATGAAGATCTGCAGATGCTGGTTTACAGACAAAAAGAAGACACAAAGTGCTGGCGTAACCCAGCGGGTCAGGCAGCATCTCTGGCGGACATAGATAGGCAGTGTTTCGATTCTGTAGTTTGAAGAAGGGTCATGACCCGAAATGTCGCCTATCCATGTTCTCAAGAGATGCTGCCTGACCCGCTGAGTTCCTCCAGCGCTTTGTGTCTTTTTTGTTAACTCATAGATTCATAGGTCATTAGAAAAGTACAGCACAGGAACAGGCCCTTCAGCACACAATGTCCATGCCAAACATGTTGCCAAGTTCAACTAATCTTAGAAGGACACAAAGTGCTGGAGTAACTCAGCAAGTCAGTAGAACATGGGTAGGTGACTTTTTGGGCACTAATCTCATATTATCCATAGCCCTTCATTACGTGCATATGCATGTGTCCATCAAAACGTCCCTTTAACGTCATCTCTTCCTGGATTTGAGGGAATCTTTCAGTAGCACTCTGTGAAAGCACTCAATTAATTGCGGCTTTGGGTGAAGAATATCCCCTCCTCCATACACTCATCTCCCACCCTTCCAATTTCCCCACCCATATCCCCCTCTTCCAGCTTTTCATTTCACTCTTCCTCTCTTCTCCTTATCTGACATTCTTTTATCTCATTTTCACCTCCGGCCTTTGTCACTTACCCCACCCATCCACCAATCTCAACTGTATCCATATATCACTAGGCAGGCTTTGCCCCACTCCCATTTCTTATTTCCAGCTTCCATTCCCTCCCCCCCCCCCCACCACCCAACTCCAACAGTCTGAAAATGGGTCCCAACCTGAAACGGTGTCTGTCCATTCCCTTCTACAGATGCTGCCTGACCCGCTGAGTTCCTGCAGCTCTTCGACTTTTCCCTCAAGATTCTAACATCCGCCTTCTCTTGTCGCTTGAACCCTTCTGCTCTTTAGATTTTCTGCTCTTTAAACAGGCCCATCATCCCACCGAGTCCGCACCTACTAGCGATCAACACTATCCTCCTCACTAGGGACAATTTACAATTTTACCCAGGCCAATTAATCTACAATCCTGTAAGTCTTTGGAGTGTGGGATGAAACCAGAGCACCCAGAAAAAACCCAAGCGGTAATAGGGAGAATGTGCAAACTCCATACAGATAGCACCCATAGTCAGGATCGAACCCGGGTCTCTGGGGCTCTGAGGCAGCAACTCTACCGCTGCACCACTGCTCTGCCCACCTTTGCTTGACGACCAATCATCAGAAATTCCTAATCAAAGACTGTTGACCCAAAATACTGACTCACTTTCCCTTCACCGTCATTTCCTGACCCACCATTTGTTCGCTGGCATGTTCTCTGTGTTTCCTATTTCAAAGAAAACAGGGATCTCAAGTTTCCAGCTCTGCCCAGAGGTTGAAGTAAATGATTAATGCTCCTTTAAATCCATTCATTGCATCTATTTGATGTATATTCTCATTTGCCTGCAAGTTACCAAACAGTGTTCTCAACCACATCGAAGCTTTGGGTTTTGTTACAGTTCAACCCATCTGCCAGCACAATTTAATTCTGCTGTTTATCATTGGAATCCGTGGAGGGAACGAGCGCATGTTTTTTACTATCTAGAGCTCAAACAAGTCTCAAACAAGTCTCAAACTGCATCAGAGACACTGCTCTTGGTTTTATCCGCTGGGCTGGTAATGTGCTCTCATTACCTACAGGGCCAATGCAAGGGGAAAGAAAGTGGAACTGGATGGACACTTGAGGGAAAACAATTTGCATCGTTCTGAAGAAAGAACCAGGGAATAAGACTCACTGGTACACAAAAATGCTGGAGAAACTCAGCGGGTGCAGCAGCATCTATGGAGCGAAGGAAATAGGTAACGTTTCGGGCCGAAACCCTTCTTCAGACTGAAGAAGGGTTTTGGCCCGAAACGTTACCTATTTCCTTCGCTCCATAGATTCAGGTTTTAAGGTACAAAAAAAGACGAGATAAAGATATGAATCGTAGCTTTCAGATGAAACTTTACACTAACTGAGCCAATTGGATGCATGTAAATAATATAGAAATCATAAAATGGGAAAGCAGAAAATTGATCTGTTTCCATCAAAGGAGTCAAATGACATTGGAAAATCGAAGCATCATAAAATAATTTCGTAGAATCTCAGAATTTTGCAGCTGAGAAATAGACTCTGTGCTGCTCTTCGAAAGAGTTGTTCAGGTGTCCAAATGTCAAATGTTCTTTTCTTAATCTAGTTACAAGACAGAGACAAAAGGAGCTGCAGATACTGGAATCTTGTGCAAAACACAAAGTGCTGGAGGAACTCAGCAGTTCTGGCGGCATCTATAGACTTCACACTTAAGAGATACAGTGCAGAAACAGGCCCATCGGCCCACCGAGTCTGCTCCGACCAGTGATCACTCCGTACACTAGCACTATCCTATACTCGAGGGACTATTTACAATTTTACCAAAGCCAATTAACCTACAAGCATACGTCTTTGGAGTGTGGGAGGAAACTGGAACACTTTTAGAGGAAACCCACGTGGAACATGCAAACTCCTCACAGACAGCACCCGTATTCAGGATTGAACGCTGGTCTCTGGTGCTGTAAGGCAGCAACTCTACCGCTGCGCCACTGTGCGGCCAAATTCTGCTATTCTCCAGCATCTTTCTCATTCATTAAAGTCCTTCCAGACAAAGTCTTCCAACAGAGTTCAAAAGCCTCCTTTGATACTTGTGGGTTGTTGAACTCATGAGTATGAATAATGTGTGGGTGGGAACAGTGCACAGAGCAGAGATGTTTTGCCTCAACTGGAGTACTGTAGGACAGCACAGTGGCACAGCGATAGAGTTGCTGCCTCACAGCGCCAGAGACCCAGGTTCAATCCTGACCACGAGTGTTGTCTACACGGAGTTTGTATGTTCTCCCTCACTCCAAAGACGTACAGGTTTGCAGGTTAATTGGCTTCGTTAAAATTGTAAATTGTCCCTCGTGCATGGGATAATGCTAATGTATGGGATAATCACTAGTCAGCGAGGATTCAGTGGGCCAAAGGGACTGTTTCTGCACTGTGTGCCTAAAGTCCAAAGTATAAAGACTGCAGGTGCTGTCTGCACAGAGCTTGTACATTCACCCTGTGACCACATACTTTTTCTCCGCTTGCTCTGGTTTTCTCCCACTTTCCAAAGATGTGCGGGTTCGTTAATTGATTGGCTTCTGTAAATAGTCTCTAATGTGTAGGATGGAACTAGTGTCATGAACAAAACGCAAAGTGATGGAGGAACTCAGCGGGTCAGGCAGCATCTGTGGAGGGAAAGTATGGGTAACATTTTGAGGTTGGAACACTTCTTCTGTCTCTGCAGACTTCAGACAGGAGAAGTTAGGTCTGTTCTCCCTGGAGCGGAGAAAGTTAAGAGGGAGTATAATTAAAATTCATTAAATTTTACAGGGTAGATTTTAGTTTTAGTTTTAGAGGTACAGTGTGGAAACAAGCTATTCGGCCCATCAATTCCACACCGACCAGCTATCACCTTGTACATCAGCACTATCCTACACACTAGGGACAATTTAACCAAAGCCAATTAACCTACAAACCTGCACGTCTTTGGAATGTGGGAGGAAACCGAAGCACCCAGAGAAAATTCACATGGTCATAGGGAGAATGTACAAACTCCATACAAACAACATCTGAGGTCAGGATTGAACTTGGGTCTCTGGCACGGTAAGGCAGCAACACTTACCACTACAGGAAACATCTCCCCTTATCAAAAGAAGGGAACATTGATTAGGTTGAGAGATTTAGAGAGGACTAGACTAAGTGCAGACCCCTTGGGTCTGTTCCCCCAACGCAATATTCCACCACTCACCCGTTCCCCCAACGCAAGCCGTACCCCCAACACAATATTCCACCACTCACGCATAGCCCCCAACTGCGCAGGTGCAGCTCATCCCCAGCACTCCCTCCCCCTCCTTTTCACCCTCCCCCTTCTTCCCACTCTCCTCCTCCATTCCCCAAACACTCCCTCACCTCTCCCTCCCTCTCCTTTCACTCAGTCACTCCTTCCCTCCCTCCATAACTCCTCTCCACCTAACTACCCCCTCCTATCCCTCTATCCCCCAACTCCCCCACCACACCTCCCCCTATCCCTCCCCACTATCACTTCTCACCTCCCCCACTGCCCTTCTCTCCCTCTATTCCCCACTCCCTACCTCCCCCACTCCCCACCCTCCTCTCCCTCTATTCCCCCTCTTCCCCACCAGACATGAGACAGGAAAAAACTAAAAAAAGAGGAAGAGATAGATTTCTCCACGGATTTTGAATTTCTTCAAAGCGCCACCGCCACCGCGAGGCCCCAGCGCCGCCATGGCCCCATCGTCACGAGGCCTCACCGCTGCGGTCTCGATGCCCCCTGGATCATCGCCTAGGACCCCGGCCGGGGCCACGTGGGTAGCAGCCCGAGTCGGACGAAGCGGCCGACGGCGCCCGTGGCTGGGCACTACGGAGGCCGGTAAGTGGGCTTGGCTGTTCAGCCGCTCAGCACCACGGAGGCGTTTACAGACGCAGCTCCAGCCGGCGGAGCATTAGTGATGCTCACTCCGCTCCTTCAGCTTTATATTCTCCTCGCCGGGTGCCGCCCGTGACTGACAGTGGACTCGGCCAATCAGTGCGGCTATGGTGCAGGGAGGGGTGTCCTTTTAAGGTTTATTTTAAACCTTAATAACTTTTAAAATATACCATCGATCGGAACAAAACGCGTTGCCCTTGTAGCACAGGAGAATGGTGAGTAAGGTAGCAAAACATCGTAGCGCTATCGTGTACCGTTTTTGCGCAAATAGAATAAAACACAAAACCGGAAGAGCACAAGATCAGAGTCTTAGTTATGTATAGAGATATATAAGTGGTCATTATCACCAAGAGGGTGGATGCCATAGGTTTTGGTTTATTGTTGTTGCGTGTACCATGGTACAGTGTAAAGCTTGGTTTTGGATGCTATCCAATCAAATCAGATGATATTATAATATAATCAAGCTAACCTCAAAGTACAATAGGTAGAGCGAAGGGGAAGATACAGAGTGTAGTATATAGTTCTCAGCAGTTTAGCTCACAAGTTCCAGAGAAAAAGTCCAATGTCCGTAACGATGTAGACCAGCATCTCAACGGTTCAATGGTGCTTTTACTGTCACATGTGCCAAGTCCAAACACACAGTGAAATTATTTTCCTACAAACAGTCCAGTCGAGTATTTAGACCCAAAATGCCACTCATCCTTTTTCTCCAGAGACACGGCCTGACCAGCTGAGTTACTCCAGCACTTTGTGTCTATATACGGTATATACCAGCACCTGCAGTTCCTTTCTACACAGAGTTCCTTGTTTCTCCTTAATAAGAATTGCCAGTTTCTGGGAATTCCAACTCCTGGAGTGATTTTGATGCGTAAACTTTCCTAAGATATTCTAACTTAAACTGCAAAGAATAGGAGTGAGTGATCTGCAGTTTAAGCGAAAGTGCGGTGTGTTCTGACAGTGGGATTCATTGACAACAAAATAATGCATAGAAAGGGACTTTATTTTTAACATGCATTATATATTTATGCATCTATATATAATGATACATGGCTCACGTACCATACGCACAGCAAGTCTGTAAATAGAATAGATTATTTAGATTATTTTATTTATATAGTGACACATTGTTTCTCCATTCTGAAGAAAAACTGGGCATATTTGCCAGGACGCTGTGTAGTAGCCTGTGACTGTGACATGTAATATTTATATGGCAGGTGAGTTTTGCATGAAAGTCTTTCATTGCGAAGTGTGAACCGTGCATCTATTCACATCATTGTTAAGAAGGCAAACAGAATTGTTTCCAATGGGCACTATGGCATGCTTGTTAAAACTGGTAAAAAAATAGATCTGGGGTGACAGAATGCCAGGAGGTAAGAAAACAAAGTGCTGACATTTTCCTTGCACCTACCGTAATCTCATGATGTCTCAATTGGCTTTACAGAAGGAATTTGTTTTTTGCATTGTCGTCACTGGTTCAGTCAAACAAACACAACAGCTAATTTGTGCACAGAGAGACTGCATAGGTTGGACTCAGTTAACGTTGGATAATCTGCTTTAGCGACACCGGTTGGTGCCCAGATCTGCAAAGGAAAATAAGTTGTTCTCCACAGCGTTACACAGATTGCGAAGGGGACTGAGAGGAGGGTTTAGCCAAAATGTAATGTCAAGAGAGTCAAATGTTTTATTGTTATATGTCATAGACAAAACAATGCAATTCTTACTTGCAACAGCACAGTATATATATATGTGTGTGTGTGTGTGTGTGTGTGTATATATATATATATATAATATATATACTACATACATACAAACATACATACATACATACATTAGCAATGTTACAAAATTTTGAGATTTTAAAAATCAAGTCTGCAATTTATCCCATCAGATAAAGCATAAAAAGAAGTTCAATTTGACACCTAATTCACTTTCATATCTTCAGTATTAAAAAAGTTATGGCCATTTTCATACTCAGAAATTAGCATCTTGTTCCCAATTGCTTTTCCATTGACTTAACACAAAAGCTGTGATCGAGGACAGTCAAAAGCCCATAACTTTCTTAAAAATTAAGAGAACTGAAAGAAATTTTCAGTTATTATAGATTGAAGCCTTCTGAAACAAATATGAAACAATCTTACTTGGATGACCTGAAATTAAAGCATATAATTAGTTAGTTACCTAATTGTAGCTAATTACAAAATTCAATTACTAGAACTAAACATCTATCCATTTCTTAAGAAAAGATTAACAGTTTTAAATAGCCTAAGTGTCCAAATAACATTCACACAAGAATTCACAATATAACATGATTTTTAAATCTCATTGTCATGAATTTAAACGCCAAATGGAAGGAATTTAATGTTTAATTCCCGTAAATTAATGGCCATTTAAATCATCTTGCGAGTGGGTTTTTGTGGAACGCGATCGATTGGAACGTTGCATTTGCGGTGAATTTGAACCCCATATCGGCAGGAAAAACACTGCCGGTTCGTATGGGGCCATAATCACATTTTCGCCAATAAAATTTTGATTAAAGTCATCCTAAGAAGCAAGTTTATATGTAAAATAAACGACTTACCTTATGTTTTGTCCCCTACGTGAGATCCATCCCCGTTGTCGGTGTTGATGGCGTTAGACGTCGCTTTTTTATTTTACTCCAGCTATTAAATTGTCCCGTGATTTTTTTTTAAACTTCCGAGCACGCAAGTCGGAACGATTTTTCAGCATCAGGTAGCAGGTACAGAAAATATATCTCGGACAGGCAGGAGAAAACAGCATTTTAATCCCGCCCTCCCCCCCCCCCCCCTCAAAGGCACCAAAGTTGCGCACACGGCCAGTGGCAGAACTGCAGCGCCGCTGAAGGTAAGTATTGTAACATACATACATACATACATACATACATACATACATACATACATACATACATACATACATACATACATACATACATACATACATACATATCCCCGAACTCTATCTCAGCTACATTGACGGTGCTACCTCCTGCACCCATGTAGAACTCACTGACTTCATCAACTTCACGACCAATTTCCATCCTGCACTCAGATTCACTTGGACCATCTCCGACATCTCCCTACCATTTCTGGATCTCACCATCTCCATCACAGGAGACAGACTTTTAACCGACATCCACTACAAACCCACTGACCCATAGCTATCTAGACTACACTTCTTCCCACCCTGCTTTCTGTAAATACTCTATCCTCTGCTCCCAATTCCTCCGTCTACGTCACATCTGCACCCAGGATGATGTTTTCCATACTAGGGCATCGGAGATGTCCAAATTCTTTAGGAAACAGGGGTTCCCCTCTGCCATTATATATGAGGCTCTCACTAGGGTCTCCTCGATATCTCGTAGCTCTGCTGTTGCTCCCCCTCCCCCATTTGTAACAAGGACAGATTCCCCATTGTCCTCATCTTCCACCCCATCAGCCGTCGCATACGGCATATAATCCTCCAACATTTTCGCCACCTCCTAAAACGGGATCCCACTACTGGCCACATCTTCCCAGCTCCAGCCCTTTCCGCTTTCCGCAGAGACCGTCCCCTGCGCAACTCCCTGGTCAACTCATCCCTTCCCACCCTTCCCACCCTTCCCACCCCCTCCCCAGGTACTTTCCCCTGCAACCGTAGGAGATGCAACACCTGTCCCTTTACCTCCCCCCTCAACTCCATTCAAGGACACGGACAGTCTTTTCAGGAAAGACAGAGGTTCACTTGCACCTCCTCTAACCTCATCTACTGGATCCGCTGTTCCAGGTGCCAACTCCTGTGCATCGGCGAGACCAAGCGCAGGCTCGGAGAACGTTTCGCTGAACACCTCCGCTCAGTCTGCCTTAACCACCCGATCTCCCGGTTCCTCAGCACTTAAACACCCTTTCCCATTCCCAATGTGACCTTTCTGTCCTGGGCCTCCTCCATTGTCAGAGTGAGGCCCAGCACAAATTAAAGATACAGCACCTCATATTTCGTTTGGGTAGCTTAATAATAATAATAATAATAATGGATGGGATTTATATAGCGCCTTTCTAATACTCAAGGCGCTTTACATCACATTATTCATTCACTCCTCAGTCACACTCGGTGGTGGTGAGCTACTTCTGTAGCCACAGCTGCCCTGGGGCAGACTGACGGAAGCGTGGCTGCTAATCTGCGCCTACGGCCCCTCCGACCACCACCAATCACACACACACATTCACACACATTCACACGCAGGCAAAGGTGGGTGAAGTGTCTTGCCCAAGGACACAACGACTGTATGCACTCCAAGCGGGATTCGAACCGGCTACCTTCCGGTTGCCAGCCGAACACTTAGCCCATTGCGCCATCTGTCGTCCTAAACTTACACCCCAGCGGTATGAACATTGACTTCTCTAACTTCAGATAGCCCTTGCTTTCCATCTCTCTCCATCCCCTCCTTCTTCCCAGTTCTCCCACCAGTCTTACTGTCTCCAACTACATTCTATCTCTGTCCCGCCCACTTCCCTGACATCAGTCTGAATAAGGGCCTCGACCCGAAACGTCACCCATTCCTTCTCTCCAGAGATGCTGCCTGTCCCGCTGAGTTACTCCAGTATTTTGTGTCTACATACATGTCTACATACATGTCTACATACATCATACATACATCCATACATCCCTCCATCCATACATCCAATCATCCATCCATCCATCCATCCATCCATCCATCCATCCATCCATCCATCCATCCATCCATCCATCCATCCATACATCCATACATACATACATATATACATACATACATACATACATACTGAATTACTCCAGCACTTTGTGTCTATCTTTGAAAGATGGGTTAACAGTGTTGCCAGAATTCTGACTGGTTTGAGGGTTCTGGTGTCATAAAGTCATAGAACACAGCACCGAAACAGGCAGACATCCACTATAAACCCACTGACTCCCATGGCTATCTGGACTACACTTCTTCCCACCCTGCTTCCTGTAAGGACTCCATCGCCTACTCCCAATTCCTCCGTCTATGCCGCAGCTGCACCCAGGATGAGGTGTTTCACACCAGGGCATCGGAGATGTCCTCATTCTTCAGGGAATGGGGGTTCCCCTCTTCTACTATAGATGAGGCTCTCACCAAGGTCTCTTCTATACCCCGTGACTGTGCTCTCACTCCCCATCCCCCCACTCATAACAGGGGCAGAGTCCACCTTGTCCAGGGGCGGAAAACCCGGGGGGGCCAGAGGGGACACATCCCCTCCATGTTTTGAGAGGTGGGGGACGATCCCCCCCAAGTTTTTGTAATCCGGATTTTAAAATCCGGTGAAATCTCCGCTTTCCGCGAGACAGTGGGGGTGGGACTGCTGATCGAGGGCGCCGATTGGACGAGAGAGATGTCAGTCAGCAGGCAATGGGGGGGGGGCATGATAATTCAGCATGATGATTGGAGGAGGGAGGAGTGGAGGGGGTGGGCCTGAGGATAGAGTGCGGTGATAGGAGGAGGGAGACGTGGCATAGACCTGCGCTTCATCCACAGGCAGGATCGATCCCGGCCGGGTCTCCAGGGCTGTCCTGTCCCCACCCAAGTGCCCCCCCCCCCATGGTGGCCATAGAGGTCGGCAGCAAAGATCCTCCGCTATAGGATCTTTGGTCGGGAGTCAGACGGGCGCGGTGCCCCCAGGCCCACAGCCAGCACAGAGGAGCAGCGCTAAACCAGGTCAACTCTGCCTGTCCCGCCAGGTGAACCTACAGCCCTTTCTGGACTTGTGGGAAATATGGCCAGCGCGGAGAAGCAGCGCTGGTGTCCCATCAGTCCAGTCAGAGCTGTAGTAAACCCGGTGAGGCAGGCAGTGTTGAGCTGCATTTAGCGCTGGATCGAGCCCCGGAAGCCTCACGCGCCTGAGTGTGTGCATGCGCGCGTGTGTGTCAGTGTGCGCATGCGCGCGCGGCCGCCAATAAAATCGTGTCCCCCGTCCCCTCCATGTTTTGATAGCCAGATCCGCTCTTGCCCTTGTCCTCACCTTCCACCTTACAAGCCGTCACATACAACAAATAATCCTCCGACATTTTCGCCACCTCCAACGTGATCCCACCACTTGCCACATCTTCCCATCTCCTCCCCTGTCTGCTTTCTGCAGAGACCGCTCCCTCCGTAACTCCCTGGTCAATTCGTCCCACCCGAACCACCCCCTCTCTGGGCACCTTCCCTTGTAACTGCAGGAAATGCTACACTTGTCGCTTTACCTACCACCTTGACTCCATTCAAGGACCCAAGCAGTCTTTCCAGGTGTGGCAGAGGTTCACCTGCACCTCCTCCAACCTCATCTATTGGATCCACTGCTTTAAATGACAGCTGCTCTACATCGGTGAGACGAAGCGTAGGCTTGGCGATCGCTTCGCTGAACACCTCCGCTCGGTTCGCAATAATCAACCTGATATCCCGGTGGCTAAGCACTTCAACTCCCCCTCCCATTCCGAATCCGACCTTTCTGTCCTGGGCCTCCTCCATGGCCTGAGTGAGGACCACCGTAAATTGGAGGAGCAGCACCTCATATTTAGCTTGGGCAGTTTGCACCCCAGCGGTATGAACATTGACTTCTCTAATTTCAGTTAGTCCCTACTTTCTCCTCCCCTTCTCAGCTCTCCCTCAGCCCACAGGCTCCAACTCTTCCTTTATTCTTCCCGCCCCCCCCCCCACCGTCACATCAGTCTGAAGAAGGGTTTTGATCTTAAACGTTTCCTATTTCCTTCGCTCCATAGGTCCTGCCTCACCCAGTTTCTCCAGCATTTTTGTCTACCATCGAAACAGGCTCTTTGACCCGACCAAGGTGTCCCATTGTAAATATGTTCCTAAAGCTTACTCCCCCCCCCCCCCCCCCGCCCCCCGCCTTAGTCTAGTTCAGTAAAAAAACACTGATTCAAGCACTGGACCAACTAAACTTTATTTTTAGAACGAACAGCAAATTCCTCTATACGATACCTAAACCACCGCGGGTTCAATCCTTGTCTCTGCCTGGCCAAGTCCTTCAGCCTCATGCAAGCAGACACTGCCCAAAAGGTCACGCAGTCCCAAGCGCCCTTCCAGAAGATCGACACCGATCCAAAATGGGGCTACCATTTATAGGTCCACAAACCTTGAGGGGCCGAACTACATTGGGGTAGTCCCCCGTATAATCCAATCAAACATATCAATTACATCAATACATTATTGACTGTTCCACAATCCAATTACAGAGAGTCTAAAACAATATTTCTTACAGAGGCTTCTTGTTTAGGTGGGGAGGAGCGAATGCCACCTGAACACAAGTCGTGGTCTGATCAACCACGGCTGGGTCGCCTGGGTGAGGGTGTCTGATGTTGAAAGACCCGAAACACCCAACACCCAGGTTACATCACTGATGATGTGTTCAGGAACATCAATAGATGTATTTGTATCAATCTATAGATGTATTTGTATCAACCAGGGCTTAACACTTTGGCCAATCAACAAACAGCAGGGTACACAAAAATGCTGGAGAAACTCAGCGGGTGCAGCAGCATCTATGGAGCGAAGGAAATAGGTAACGTTTCGGGCCGAAACCCTTCTTCAGACTGATAGGGGGTGGGGAGAAGAAAGGAAAAAAGGAAAAGGAGGAGGAGGAGCCCGAGGGCTGGGGGAGGGGAGGAGACAACCAGATGGCTGATGAAGGGGAGGGGACAGCCAGGGCTAGCAGAATTGGGAGAATTCAACGTTCAGGCCACCAGGATGTAGACTGCCCAAGCGGAATATGAGGTGCATTTCCTCCAATTTACGGTGTTGCTCGCTGTGGCCATGGAGGAGACCCAGGACAGAGAGGTCAGATACGGAATGGGAGGGGGAGTTGAAGTGCTGAGCCACCGGGAGTTCAGGTTGGTTATTGCGGACCGACCGGAGGTGTTCGGCGAAACGATCGCCAAGCCTCCGCTTGGTCTCACCGATGTAGATCAGCTGGCATCTAAAGCAGCGAATGCAATAGATGAGGTTGGAGGAGATGCAGGTGAACCTCTGTCGCACCTGGAACGACTGCTTGGGTCCTGGAATGGAGTGGAGGGGGGAAGTGAAGGGACAAGTGTTGCATCTCTTGCGGTTGCAAGGGAAAGTACCAGGGGAGGGGGTGGTATGGGAGGGAAGGGAAGAATTGACAAGGGAGTTACGGAGGGAGCGGTCTTTGCGGAAGGCAGACATAGGGGGAGATGGGAAGATGTGGCGAGTGGTGGGGTCACGTTGGAGGTGGCGAAACTGACGGAGGATCACTTGTTGTATGTGACGGCTGGTGGGGTGAAAGGTGAGGACTAGGGGGACTCTGCCTTTGTTGTGAGTGGGGGGATGGGGAGAGAGAGCAGTGTTGCGGGGTATGGCAGAGACCCTGGTGCGAGCCTCATCTATGGTGGAGGAGGGGAACCCCCGTTCCCTGAAGAATGAGGACATTTCAGATGCCCTGGTGTGGAACGCCTCATCCTGGGAGCAGATGCGGCGTAGACGGAGGAATTGGGAGTGGGGGATGGAGTCCTTACAGGAAGCAGGGTGGGAAGAAGTGTAGTCCAGATAGCCATGGGAGTCGGTAGGTTTGTAGTGGATGTCGGTAAGGAGTCTATCACCTGCGATGGAGATAGTGAGGTCAAGGAATGGTAGGGAAGTGTCGGAAATGGTCCAGGTGTATTTGAGTGCCGGATGGAAGTTGGTGGTGAAGCGGATGAAGTCAGTCAGTTGTGTGTGGGTGCAGGATGTGGCACCAAAACAATCATCGATGTAGCGGAGGTAGAGGTCGGGGATGGGGCCCTGGTACGCATTGAACAGGGATTGTTCTACGTACCCGACAAAGAGGCAGGCGTAGCTGGGGCCCATGCGTGTGCCCATAGCTACGCCTTGTATTTGGAGGAAATGGGAGGAGTCAAATGAAAAGTTATTAAGTGTAAGTACCAGCTCCGCTAGGCGGAGGAGGGTGTCAGTGGCCGGGTATAGGTCGGTCCGCAATAACCAACCTGAACTCCCGGTGGCTCAGCACTTCAACTCCCCCTCCCATTCCGTATCTGACCTCTCTGTCCTGGGTCTCCTCCATGGCCACAGCGAGCAACACCGTAAATTGGAGGAAATGCACCTCATATTCCGCTTGGGCAGTCTACATCCTGGTGGCCTGAACGTTGAATTCTCCCAATTCTGCTAGCCCTGGCTGTCCCCTCCCCTTCATCAGCCATCTGGTTGTCTCCTCCCCTCCCCCAGCCCTCGGGCTCCTCCTCCTCCTTTTCCTTTTTTCCTTTCTTCTCCCCACCCCCTATCAGTCTGAAGAAGGGTTTTGACCCGAAACGTTACCTATTTCCTTCGCTCCATAGATGCTGCTGCACCCGCTGAGTTTCTCCAGCATTTTTGTGTACCTTCGATTTTCCAGCATCTGCAGTTCCTTCTTTAACAACAAACAGCAGGGTAACTGTCTTGCAACATTATTTACAATCCCTTTGCAGCAATCCAATCAACCTCATGCATTTACAATACTTTGGAGGTCCTCTGCAAGATTCTCATACATACTGACAATTGAAGAGATACTTATATCTTTCTTATATATTCCTTCGCTCCATAGATGCTGCTGCACCCGCTGAGTTTCTCCAGCATTTTTGTGTACCTGAAGAGATACTTATATCTTTCTCATCTACACTTCCCGGCACCAGCCAGAAGCCTGTGGCTTCTTATACAGAAATACAGAAATACAGAATTGGCCAAAAAGGCCTTGTAATACATGAATCCTCTTCTTTATTTTGGCTCTATTCTGGCTCTATTTTGGCCAGGATTTACACCATCCCATGCCGGCCAAGGTGTCCCATCTAAACTAGTCCCACCTGTTTGCATTTGGCCCATATCCCTCTAAACCTTTCCTGCCCATGTACCTGTGGAATGCCTTTTCAATGCTGTTAATCTGCCTCAATGACCTCCTCTGGGGTCAAGGAAAGAGTGTTCACGTCGCGGGCGGCCCTGATTCCACCAATCTTTCCACCACCACGCACCAGAAGCACAAGAAGCGACAAGACAGACACCATTGTATGCAGATGCTGAGAAGTGTGTTCAGCTCTGGCTGAACAACTTCTAATTTTGTGTGTGCACTCGATGAGAAGAAGAACGACCTCCTCTGAAGGCTCGTTCCATATAACCACCACTATCTGTGTGAAAAGGTGTCCCTCCCTTTCCTATTAAATCTTGCCCCTCTCACATTAAACTTACGTCCTCCGGTTCTTGATTCCCCTACCCTGGGAATAAGACTCTGTGCATTTACCCTGTCTATTATCCTCATGATTTTATATTCCTCTATAAGATCACCCCTCATCCTCCAGTGCTCCAAGGAATAAAGTCCTAGCCTCCCCAATCTCTCCCTCTAGCTGAAAAATATGGATAGGTGAGTCTGAAGAAGGGTCCTGACTTAATTCATCACCTATCCATCTTCTCCGGAGATGCTGCCTGACCCACTGAGTTACTCCAGCACCTTGTGTCTTTTATTTTACCATCTCATCTGACTCAGATGGTTAAGGTTTAGGTTCAGGCTTATTGCTGTCATATGAACAGAGCTACAGTGAAAAGCTTTGTTTTTCATACTGTCCAAGCAGACAAGATAAAAGTAATTTTAGCGGGGGGGGAGAGGTAGAAAGCTGGAAGAGAGGAGAGCCAGAGCAAAGCCTGGCAGGTAATAGGTTGATACAGGTGAGTTTTTTTTTTTTAATTGGAAGATGTTGGACAAAGGCCTGAGATGAAAAGACGGAAAGTGGTCAATAGCTAGCTATCAATAGCGGACACTTTTTAGTTTACTTTGGTATAGTTTGTTGTCATCTGTGCCGAGGTACGGTGAAAAGCTTTTTTATTGCATGCAATCCAGTCAGTGAAAAGACTATACGTGACTGATTACTTCAAGCTGTTCACAATGTACAGATACAGGATAAAGGGAATAATGTTTAGTGCAGGATAATGTCCAGTAAAGTACGATTAAAGATAGTCCAAGGACCTCCAATGAGGTATATGGTAAGTCAGGCCCGCTCTCTAGTTGGTTAAAGGATGGTTCCGTTTCCTTGATAACAGCTGGGAAGAAACTGTCCCTGAATCTGGAGGCATGCGTTTTTACACTTCTGTATCACTTGCCTGATGGGAGAGTCAGAGAAGGGGTAGTGACTGGGGTGAGACTGGTCCTTGATTATGCTGGTGGCCTAGCCGAGGCAGCGTGAAGTATAGATGGAGTCAATGGAAGGGAGGTTGGTCAGTCCGAAGAAGGGTGACCAATCCTTTTTCTCCAGAGATGCTGCCTGACTCGTTGAGTAACTCAAGCATTTTGTAGCTATCAAATGGAGGGGAGACTGGTTTGCCTGATGTTCTGGGCTGTGTCCACAATTCTCTGTAATATCTTGTGGTCCTGCGTGGAGCTGTTGCCAAACCCAAAAACTCTTGCCGAAGTTTAAGATGCTGCATTTCATCAGCGCCTGATCATTTCAGGCTAGTCCACTCAGCATCATCGAGTAAAGGGGTTATAATTTGTTCCCCCAGCCTTGGGCTGAGTCACATGAAACGAGCGATGCTTGTGAATGAGCAAGCAGAGTGCATGAGGTGTCTATGAATAAACCACTAATTCCAGACCTGACGGGTGGTGAGTTGAAATGAATAGGTATCATTTAAAGATCTTCAATTTGGCTTTCACTAATGTGTTATCACACTGTGATAATGACTACTAATGGGACATTGAATAATGTATTACCCAGGCTGATAGCTGGGTTTGAGTATTTTTAACCAACCCTATTTTTTGCTAATGATATGTAGTATATGCAGGGTTGCATTATCTTCCTGCTTCATGGAGTCAGGGAACAATCCATGTCACAGTGGCATGTGTCAAATGGTAAATATAACCTGATTCAGCCGATCTTTGTCGATCCAGGCTAATTTTGAAATTCATGTTCTTCTTAGCAAATCCCTGCATGACCCTTCCTGTCCCCTATTCGAAGACTAAAGCCCCCTACAAACTCACCACTCTTTCAGTCCACCAAGATGAGATTATTGTCATACACACAAGTACGGTGAGATAGAGGGGCAATGAAAACCTTGCTTGCAGCAGCATCACAGGCACAAAGACTCAGACAAGCACACAATAATAAATTATACATAAACTGCACATGACATTACAAAGGAACATAGTCTACGCAGAAGACATGACATTGGTGCAAAAACATGATTAGAAAAAAACAAGTTATTTCAGTTCTGCTCTCAAGAAAGCTCCTTAATCTTTATAAACAAAGAATGCTGGTTTATACCAACGATACTGGTATAGACCAGACTCTGAAGAAGTGTCTCGACCCGAAACGTCACCCACCATCTTTCTCCAGAGATGCTGCCTGACCTGCTGAGTTGATCTAGCACTTTGTGTCTAGCTCTTAATCGTTTGTATTCTCTATCTAAGTTCGCTGAACCTCAAACTAAAACTTCAGAATCGAATGAGGAGGGACAATAAAAGACAAGAGTGCTGGAGTAACTGAACGGGTAAGGCAACATCTCTAAAGAACATGGATAGGTGAGTCTGAAGAAGGATCCCAACCTAAAACTTCACCTATCCATGTCCTCCAGAGATGCTGCCTGACCCGCTATGTTATGGAATGGGTCTCAGAGAACCATTTCAACTCCCCTTGCCATTCCCACACTGACCTTTCTATCCTGGGCCTACTCTGTTGCCAGAGCGAGGCCACACACAAATTGGAGAAACTCCACCTCATATTTTGCTTGGGTAGCTTACAATCCAACAGTACGAACATTGAATTCTCTAATTTTAAGTAACTTCTACCTGCACTCACCCCCTCTCCTCTCTCTCCTTCCCAGTCATTTTACCGGTTCCACAGTTCACCACATTGTTTCTCTTGAGATCACACCTTCGCTAGCCAACAATGGACCCACCAGGCATCCTGAGATGATGGCTAGTGTTGTGCAGTATTCTGGAGTCTGATAGTTGCCAGGAAGAAACTGTTCTTGAACATGGTGGTCACGGCTTTCAGGTTCCCAATGGTAGTGGCGAGCTGAGAGTGTGGCTCGGGTGGCGTGTGTCGCACCTCCAGCCTAATGTTTCTACCTGTTCCCAATAGACCCCGGATCCCCTCCCGTCGGAATGAAAGACAATTACTCAACAATTGGGGGTCTGTCAATGATTTACCACCACAGATCTCCGGCAGTATCTCTGGAGAAAAAAGATGGGTGACTTTTCGGGTCGGGACCCTTCTTCAAACTGAAAGTAGGGAGCAGGGGGGGGAGGGGTGGGGGTGGGGGGGGGGGGGATGAAGAGCTGGAGGCAAGAAAAGACTAAGACCAATTAGGGCCAGCTACAAATGACCTCAGGCAGGCTGAACATAAACCATTGTGTTAATCGGTCTGTTAGGATGCACCATATATGTTTTCATATCTATTGTGCTGCTGCAAGTAAGAATGTCATTGTTCCCTTTCGGGATATATGATAATTAAACACTCTTGACTGTTGACTGTAAATAGGCAAGCTTTGCTTGGTTCCAACTCTGGGGATGATTACTATGTTAAAAGTGCTATATAAATGCAAGCTGTTGTTGCTGCAGTATTCAAACATCCAGAATAAAGATTGTTGCTTAGAAATTAATCCTTGGTCGCTTGAGCTAAACCTGCTTTATAATTCCTTCAGTTCATTGTAGTCTGCCTCTGAATTTTATTACATTGAGGTGAATCTTATGAATTCTACAGGCAGAGAAAACACACTGATGCCACCGAGCTGCACATTTAGCTCCAGTGACCGAGGATTAATTTGGAGGTATCTGACTTGAACGTATCTCTCCACCACATATGGTCCAAGCTAATGCATCTTTTCTTTGGTCTGTTTTATTATTATCACGTGTACCGAGATACAGTGAAAAACTTTGCTTAACAGTCAAATCATGCTATACATGAATACAATCAAGCCAGACATTAAGTACCACAGGTAGTGCACAGAGAAAAATACCAGCGTGCAGAATGGAGTGTTACAGCGTTATACAGCTACAGTGAAAGTGCAGGTTAAAAAATTGAACACAATTTTATGGGCGGTATGGTGGCGCGGCAGTAGAGTTGCTGCCTTACAGCACCAGAGACCTGGGTTTGATACTGACTACGGGTGCTGCATGTATGGAGTTTGTACATTCTCCCCGTCATCGCGTGGGTTTTCCCCGGGTGCTCTGGTTTCCTCCCACACTCCAAAGACTTACAGGATTGTGGGTTAATTTGCTTTGGTAAAAAAAATTGTAAATTGTCCCTAGTGTGCAGGACAGTGTTAGCCTACGGGGTGATCTCTGGTCAGCGCGGACTCAGTGGGCTGAAGGGCCTGTATCTCTAAACTAAACTAATACTCCAAGTGTGGTCTCACCGACTGTAACATAACGTTCCAATGTCTATCTCCAATTTCCTGAAGGCCAGCATGTCAAAAGCCTTTGTCACCACCCTATCTACCTTCAACTCCCTTTTCAGGAGACTATGTCAAGTATCATGACAGTGGCAAGAGTGTTTAATGATCACATGTAACGGGATGGAGCAGGCTCATGACACTGAGGTAGAAGGTCACCCATGGTCTCAATGAATGGCAGAGCAGATTCTAAGGGACAATGGCCTCTTCCTTCTCTTGTTGCTTATTTTCTCGTGAACGCTAACAGAAGCTCTGAGGAAAATCTCCTGGATTTTTTCTTGACCGGGAAAGAGTGATTCTCACAGACAGGTAATTGAATCTGTCAGGTATAAGAGACATCAGACCGAAACTCTAAAGGAAACATCAGCTCCATTGGAAGTGAAGCCTGCTCCACTTTTCTCTGCACCGTGTCTATCAAACCCTACTGTAACAAGCTGTCACAGTTTAGAAAGTGGTAAATTGAGCAATGGGAATGAATCAGTAACTGACCTGTCAACATATCAGTTGGACTTGCCCAGTGTCACCTCATATGGCAGAAACCAATTATATTTAGTTTAGTTTAGTTTAGAGATGCAGCACACAAACAGGCCCTTCAGCCCACCGAGTCCATGCTAATCATGATCACACATATACTAGTTCTATCCTGGGCATTAGGGACAATTTACAGAAGTCAATTAACCCATAAACCTCCATGTCTTTGGAAGGTGGGCCGAAACCGGAGCACTCAGAGAAAACCCATGCGTTCACAGGGAGAATGTACAAACTCCATACAGACAGCACCAGGGGTCAGGATCGTACATGGGCCTCTGGCTCTGCGAGGGAGCAACTCTACCGCTGTGCCACCGTGCCACCTTATTATGAGGGTTCTTACTTATGCTGTGTATGTTGAACTATTTTGACTTCTGGAGTACAGACACGGCTAACCCCTGGAGGTTTAGATGAGAAAACCTCTGACCTGTTGTGTGTCTGATCCAGGTTTCCGAGAGAGATTAAGAGGATAAATGCTTGGGATCTGTTGCTGCAGACTGCAGTCTAAACCCTTTGACCATGGCCTCCGCCCTTGAACTAAGTGCTGAAGGAACTTAAGAAAGATCAGGAAACAAAACCTATCCATTCCCTCCACAGATGATGCCTGACCCGTTGAGTTCCTCCAGCACTTTGTTTCATGCTCAGTTCTGAAGAAGAGTCTTCCATCTGCAACACTAACCCTGTTTCTCTCGCCAAAGATGCTGTCGAACCTGTTGAGTTTTACCAACGGTTTCTGGTTTTATTTCAGATTTCTAACAAACGCAGATTTTTTTTTCAGTTTTCACAAACAGCAGCCAAAGGTTGACTGAAAATAAATTTCTCGAGTTCCTCTTGATCAGGGAAACTGAACCATTACTCTATGTAAGAAACAGTGAACCCAGCAAAAAGTTGCAAACACAGAGAGGTAACTTAATTGAACCTTGAACAGAGCAGGCCTCAAGGAACCAAATACTGAGACAACAATATCAAATGCCCAAACACTTTGTTCCACCGATACACTTTGCCTTGATTTGTCTATGGTGCATCTAGACTCTGACATGCACTTAAGGGGCTGTCCCACTTGGGCAACCTAATTGGCGAGTTTAGAAGAGTTTGAAAAAATGTCATGTTGAAGACGTCCTTCAACTATGTAGAAGACCTCCTTCGACCTCCTTCGACTATGTTGAAGACCAGCTTCGACTAGCTACGACTAGCTACGACTAACTTCGGGAAAATTGGACACCGAATAGTGGAGAGTGAAGACGACCTCCTTCGATCTCCTTCGACCTCCCTTCGACCTTTCTTCAACTATGATGAAGACTATCTACGACTACCTTCGACTACTCTTGATTACCTGCGACTAACATGACGACCTACTACGACCTACTACGACTAAACCTACGAGTAAAAAAAATATTGATTTTTTCCATGGCAACCTTTTTTTACTCGCGGGCATTTTTTAACATATTGAAAATAACGCCGCAACCTAACTGAGGCCTCGAGTACGCGGAGACCACTCTCGAGCATGAAGGAGAGTTACGAAGACCTCCTACGACCTCGTGTCGACCATGCTGCGAGTATGAGTCGAGGGCAAACTCGCCAGAACTCGCAGAATAGGTCGCCCAAGTGGGACAGGCCCTTTACAAAGACTGCATACTATGTCAACATGAAACATTACACAGAACTTAGAACAGAACGGGGGCAGACACAAAATGCTGGCCTAACTCAACAGGTCAGGCAGTGTCTTGGGAGAAAAAGGATGGGTGACATTTCGGGTTGGGAACCTTCTACCTCTCTTTACAGCTAATGTGCTCTAATCCAGGCATCATTCTGGTAAACATCTTCAGCAACCTTTCTGAACCCTCAACATCTTTCTAGTGATATCCATCCAACATTCCCTAACTTTGCTTCTAGCTCCATAGATGTTGCATAAATCTGCTGGGCATTTTCATTAATTTTCTGCTTTAATTTCAGCAAATTATAGGTGATACTGTGGCGCAATAGGAGAGCTGTTACCTCACAGAGACCTAGGTTTGATCTTGATTATGGGTGCTGTCTGTGGGGTTGGAGTCTGTATGGACTTTGTGTGGACTTTGTACTCGCTTGGGTTTTCTCCATGTGCTCCGGTTTCCACCCACATCCCAAAGACGTGTGGGTTTGTAGTTTAATTGGCCTCTGTAAATTGCCGCTGGTGTGTAGGGAGTGGATGAGAAAGTGGGATTACATAGAACTAGTGTGAACGGGTGAACGATGAGTAGCATGGACTCAGTGGGCTGAAGGGCCTGTTTCAACATTTCATCTCCAAACTAAACTAAACTAAACTGCAAATTCCTACGTTTGCATTTATTTTGAACTTTTCTTGACTTGTGAGTGTGACTGAAAGATCTTGCAAGTGACATCGTTACTTTTGCAGGATGGGTCATGTTCATAAGTCATAAGAGCAGAGATATTCGGCCCATCAAGTCTACTCCTCCATTCAATCATGGCTGATATATCATTGCCTCTCAACCCCATTCTCCTGCCATCTCCCCATAACCCCTGTCACCCGTACTAATCAAGAATCTGTCAATCGCCGCTTTAAAAATACCCAATGAACTTCTGTAATGTAAGATTATTGCACGATACCCTTCTGTAGTCACCATTGTGGAATTGTGCAGATTATCTTTAGTTTTAATGATGTTCCTTGATGTATGAAGATCGGCTCAGGATGCTTGAAGACACCCGAGTCAATTGGTACGCTGAGCCACAGTTGACTCCTACAAAGACCACCAGCATATTCAAGGACGAGTCGCAACCTGGCCTCCTCCTCTTCTCCCCTCTCCCATCAGGCAAGAGGTCCAGAAGTGCGAATGTACACACCTCCAGATTCAGGGACAGTTTCTTCCCAGCTGTTGTCAGGCAACTGAACCATCCTATCAAAAACAGTCCTGAACTACTATCCATCTCATTAGAGACCCTAGGACTATCTTTGATCGGACTTTACAGGACTTTATCTTGCACTAAATGGTATTTATGTTATTCTCTTCATCTTTTCACCCTTTTTTATTTTATTTTTTAGTCCTGTTAAAAAAAAATGTTAGTTGGAGGTCTTCTTTTATGTGGTGGGTGTGGGAGGGGAAGGGGGAAACTTTATTTCCTAGTCCCTACCTGGTCGGAGAGGCAGCTTCCCTCTGAGCTGCTTCTTCGCCCCTTCCTCGCGGCCTACCATCGAGACTGGAGCGGCGTTTCCCGTCGGGACCGGCCGGGACTGCAGCTTCGGCGGCGGCTCAGCGCTGGGTCACCATCATGTAGCGGGCGATGCCTTACCGGATCGCCGAGCGGTAAGCACCAGAGTGCTGTGACCGCCGACTCCAACATCGAGGAGCTGCGGTCTGCGGAGCGTTCAGCTGCGGACGGCGCTGAAGTTGGAATACCGCTGAGCCTGGGATCGAGATCGCCGGGCTCGGACTGAGGACTTTGGGTGCCGCGGTCTCCGGGGAGGAGGCAGTGCTCCAGACATTCTCCAAGCCGCTGAGGAATGTTCACCAGACGCCGGAGTTCCAGCTTCACGGCAAGAGGGCCTGGCTGCATGGCCACAAATGGGCCCCGACCTCGGGTGGTCACAGAGGAAGGGGACTGAACTTTCTGGTGCCTTTCCCCACAGTGGAAAATTTTGATTCTGTTGTGGGGGGACGTTTGTGTTGAACTCTATAATGTGTTGTGTCAATTTTTCTTTTTTTAATCTTTTTCTATGGATGTACGGAAACTTATTATTTATTTTATGTAAAGAACTTTGGTTTCAACGCGAGTTAATTTAAAACGAGCTATATAAATAAAACTTACTTACTTACTTACTAATGTATCTGTACACTGTGGACGGGCTCGATTACAATCATGTTTGTAATCTTTCCATTGATTGGTTAGTATGCAACAAAAGCTTTTTGCTGTACCTCGGCACTAAACTAAAGAGATATCCAGAGAGTTAACATTTCGGTTTGCTGGCCATTCACTGGGTCTCAGCTTAATGCTGAGAGTTACAGTAGAAAATATCCACTGATGAATCGATGAGAAGATCGCCGTGACAACAAAAATAAATCCAAATAAAGAATAGATCTGACTCTTATTTGAGGCTTTATGAACAGTAATCCATTCACTGGGCATTGATTTTGCTGAGATTAAGACTGTCTGAAAACAGCGTTACATTTAAGCAATTTTGATTGCAGTGTAATTTTTTTTATATGCATTGAGTTTTATCCCTGATGGATATTGATTGGATCTTCCATTCCGTTGTTAGTTTTATTTTGTTGCAGACAATCTGTGCTGATTACATTTTGAAATTGTTTCACTCTGTAAGGATAAGCTTTAGCTTCCCAATGGATGCATCGGAACAGGTTAGATCAATAGCACAAAGTTGTCACAAAACATCCCTGATAGGTTCTTGCATCTTCCTGAACCAAAAAATATTGTGGAGAACACTTGGACTTCGTGGAGGAAGAAACTGCACCTACCTCCTACACCCATGCAGACCTCATTGACTTAATTAACTACACAACCAATTTCCATCCTGCACTCAAATTCACCTGGACCATCTCCAACACCTCCGTCCCCTTTTTTGATCTCACAGTGTCCATCACAGGAGATAGACTATCGACTGACGTTTATTATAAACCTACTGACTCCCACAACTATTTAGACTACACTTGTTCCCACCCTGCCTTCTGCAAAGACTCTATCCCAATTCCTCCATCTATGCCGCATATAGACCCAAGATGAGGTGTTCCATACCAGGACATGCGAGATGTCCTCATTCTTTAGGGAACAGGGGTTCTCCTCTTCTATCATAGATGAGGCCCTCACTAGGGTCTCCTCGATAGCCCGCAACCCCACTCTTGCTCACCCTCCCCCCACTCGCAACAGGGACAGAGTCCCCCTAGTCCTCACCTTTCGCCCCATCAGCCATCGCATGCAACATATAATCCACCAACATTTTCGCCACCTACAACGGGATCCCACCATGAGTCACATCTTCCCATCTTCACTTCAATGTGGGCAAGTTGGGCCGAAGGGCCTATTTCCACGCTGTGCGACTCTATGACTCTCTGTAAAATAATAAACAAAAAAATAATCATATATTAAAACCTCCAATATTAGTGCAAAAAGCCCCAGGTTTATTAGTGCAGAGGATAGATCATAGTTCTTGATTAGTAAGAGTGTCATAAGTTACCGGAGAGGTCAGGAGAATGGGGTTGAGAGGGAAAGATGGATCAGCTATGAATGAATGGCGGAATGGACTAGATGGGCCGTATTACCTAATTCTGCTTCTATAACTTATGATTTTAAGATCTTCATAATTTGCTTGTTTTTTTGTGGTGTTCAAGAACTTGGTAGTTGTTGGGGACAAAGCTGGTCTTGAACTTGGTAGTAATGATTTTCAGACTCCTACTCCTTCTTCCCGAAGGGAGGAGTGAAATGTGAGTGTGGCCAGGATGTTGACAACAATGGAAGGACAATAATATATTTCTAAGTCAGGGTGGACGGAACCTGCAGAAGGTGGTTTGCAGAGTCAAAGAGTCATAGTCATAATGGAAACAGGCCCTTTGTCCCAATTTGCTCATGATGACCAAGATGCCCCATCTACATTGGTCCCACTGGCCACGTTTGGCCCATATCCCTTTAAACTTTTCTCGTCCATGTACCTGTCCAAATGCCTTTTAAATGTTGTTAAAGTACCGTTACCGAAACGTCACCTATCCACGTTCTCCAGAGATGCTGCCTGACCCTTTGAGTTACTCCAGCACATTGTGTCTTCTTTTGTAAACCTGCATCTGTAGTTTGTTGTTTCTTTAAATTACTCCAGCACTTTGTGTTCTATGCAATGTTCCAGCATCTGCAGTTCCTTGTGTCTTCATGTGCCTTGGTTGGCCTGTCCACAACCAGAAATCACAGAATAGAGTGAAAAAAGGAGAACATTCTTCATTTGGAGAGTAGTAAATTTTTGGAAAGAGGCCATGGAGACTCAGTTGCCAAGTATTTTTAAGACAGGCATGGGTCATTTTTGAGTAGTAATGGAATCGAGGGATATGGGGTGGTATGTAGAAAGGAACTGCAGATGGTGGTTTTTAACCGAAGATAGACACAAAGTGCTGGAGTAACTCAGAGGGTGACGTTTTCGGTAAGGACCATTCTAAAAGAAGGGTTCCGACCCTAAACATTACCCTTCCTTTTTCTCCAGAGATGCTGCCTGACCCGATGAGTTACTCCAGCACTTTGTGTCTATCTTCGATATTGGGCTAGTGTTGGAAAGTGGTGGTGAGGTAAAAGATCAATCTTGATCCTAATGAATGGTGAAAGCCAATGACCTCGTTTTCTTCTGTTCCTTCTGTTCCTTATTTTTATTTTTTTCCTGCTATAGTAGCCAGTATCAATCAATGTCACTTAGATAAAGATATTATCTGGTCATGTTGCGACAGCTGATTGTGGAAGGTTGTAGTACACAATGAAGCTAAGTCTCCTCCATGTTAGAACATTTCGAATGCCTTTTATTACCTCTTTGGGAGATCTCTTTTCTTTTCCATTTTCACTTTAAATGTGTCAGATATAAGAATTGCGAAAGGAACGAGGTTCCAGTGGAAAGCTTGAGATAGGTACAGTTGCAATGTTTAAAATACACTTGGATTGGTTTGTAGACCGTAAAGGTATTGATATTGGTTTATTATGACTGACGCACATTCTCCCTGTGGGTTTTGTCCCACATTCCAAAGACGTGCAGATTTGTAGGCTACTTGGCACCTGTAAATTGTCCTTCATGCATTGGATAGTACTAGTGTATGAGTGATCACTGGTCGGCACGGAGGGGGAAGTGGGCCTAAGGGTTTGTTTATATGCGGTATCTCTAAACTAGACTAAACCTATCTGATTCTCTTCTTTCATCTAAACCATACTGGTCCATATCTGATTCCTTGTTTGGCTCCTGAGAGCTTTTAAGTCTCTCCTTAGTTCTGGAGTAATCAAGGATAAACAATAAATGCTGGCACGGCCTGGAACCTCCACGTCCTGTGAACAAATAAATTTAATTATTATATTCTTCTGCAATCATATCAAATCTCTTTATTCTGTTTGGTTATTTCCCCAGTGATAGCTTGCTTGATAGATCCAACAGTAATCAATCAAACCATTCTTAGAGTGAGAACGATCAATACTTGTTTAAGTGGAAGCACGGCAGTGTTGATATGATATTGAACAGGCAACGTTCAACATGAGGAACACAAATTATCTGCTATTGTAATATGAGATTAGGGGAATGACAGAGATCGCTGTCAGGAATCAAAGGAACACGACGAGAATGCACCAGCTTTCCAAGACTGAGGTGTGCAAATAAATAATTTTAAAAATGATAATAAAAAATCCGACCAAATTCAAGATACGTGCGATGAAGTTCACAAAGCATTGTGGCAGTTCCATATCGTTAAGAAGGAGCTGGATCACTGTGTACATAGGATGAGAAATCCGGGTTGGAGAGTTGTTGATAGAACTCTCTGATCTTTCTCAAAAATAGAGAGATAAAAGGTGCGGTTAATCAGAATCCGATTTTATTCGCCAAGTATGTTTTGCAACATACGAGGAATTTCACTGGCCAGGTCAGTCATACAATTAAAAGCAACAGACTCAAAAACACATTTTAACATGAACATCCACCACAGTGACTCCTACACATTCCTCACTGTGATGGAAGGCGAAATAAAGTTCAAGTCCTTCCTTTGTTCTTCCTCAGTCGGGGGCCTTGAGCCCCCCGTTGACGGGCGTTGGAGCTCCTGACTAGCCTCTCCCGAGACTGTGAGCCCTTGATGTTGATTCCACAATGGTCGCGGTGGGAGCGATCCCAGGCAAGGGATCTGCTCCGATGTTAAGTCCGAGCCCCGCAGTGTGGCTCACGACAGTCCGAGGAGGCTTCCATCTCCATCGATGGTAGGCCGCAGAGCCCAGAGAATGCGATCCGAAAATTGATCACATCTCCGGGAAGGTAGGAACCTGAAAAAAAGTTCCCCCCCCCCGATCCCCTCCCCCCCTCCCCCCACACAAAACAAACCAAAGAACATCAAAACAAACTTTTAACAAACGTTAAAAATAACAAAAAGATGGAAAAAACGAACAGACTGCCAGCAGGGCTGCCATCTCCCCGGCGCCCCTGGTGGTCTTATACAGAGCAAATGAGGAGGCTCAAACGACATGTGTCATGAAGAAGGTCAGCATTTTATTTCCCATACCAGCATGGTCCTTGGTGAAGACACAAGCAGATGTTAGAATCTTGAGTAAAACTTTAGAGATACAGCGGGGAAACACGCCCGTCGGCCCGCCGAGTTCGTGCCGACTAACAATCACATCATATACTAGTACTATCCGACACTAGCCCCCCTGGCAGGTTGGTGGGGGGGCTGCGAGATGGCTGCCCTGCCAGCAGCGTGTTTGTTATTTCTACTTTTTTTGTTTATTTGGTGAGTCTAGTGTTAGTTTGGGGATCTCTCGGAATGTCTTATGTGGGGGGGTGGCAGGGAGGGGAAAGGGGAAAACCATTTTCGGTCGCCTCCTCGACGGAGAGGCGACTTTTTCCATGTCGCCTCCCTCGCGGCCTAACACCATGGATTGGAGCGACCTTTCCCGTAGTCGGCCCCGGAGCATCAGAAGCAGGCGCAGAGTGGACTTTCCATCGCGGAGCGGGCGAACCCTTGCTGGGGGTCGCCAGAGAAGAGTGCTCCAATCGCTGGCCTGGTGTCGTTGACATCAGTGGACTGTGGTCTGCGGAGCTTCTAGCTGCGACCGTGGAGTGACTTACCATCCGGAGCCTGGGATCCCTCGCCGGGGATCGCCGGAGAAGAGCTCCGACTGCCTGCCCGCGGCCTATAACATCCTGAAGCCGCAGTCTGCGGAGCGTCTAGCCGTGGGTGGGGTGTGGACTTACCATCCAGAGCCTGGGATCCATCGCCGAAGAAGAGTTCCGACCGCCGGCCTGCGGCCTATATCATCCTGAAGCTGCAGACTCCGGTAGGAAAGTGCAGATTTGGGACCTCCAAGCCGCGGAGTGTGTTCCACCGTCCCGACGTCGGAGTTTAGATCATCACGACGAGAGGGCCTGTACATCGAGCTGTCTGGAGCGGCGACAAGGAGAGTCTATGGCCCCGACCACGGTGAACAAAGGAGGAGGACTGGCTGAACTTTATTGCCTTCCACCACAGTGAAGAATTTTTTTTTAATTTCAAATTGACTTTATTCAAGTAATAAATATATACAATACGTGAACCGTGCGAAACATTCATCCGACATTTTCGGAGGCTATACAAATTGTTCAATGCAGTTAATACATTTTTTTTTCCCATTCCACAGATCCGTCTCCCACCCATGCCACTCACGTGGCCCCCTGGCGTGGGATACCTTCCCTTATTTTGAGGGGCGTCTCCACCATACTGTGCCCCCCATGTCCAGCAGCAGAAGGACCCTAGACTGTGGTCCTCCCCCACCGAGCCTTGGCGTTGGCTGCACCGAGCTTCAGTGCGTCCCTCAGCATGTACTCCTGCAGTCTGCAGCGGGCCAGTCGGCAACATTCCCTGACGGACATCTCACTCTGCTGGGTGGTGAACGACGCTCGGGCAGACCAAAGAGCATCTTTCACCGAGTTGATGACCCTCCAGCAGCACTCGATGTCAGTCTCTGAATGTGTCGCTGGGAACAGTCCGTAAATCACAGAGTCCTCTGTGACGGAGCTGTTCGGGATAAAGCGTTCCAGGGACCCTTGCATACTTCTCCAGACTCTTTTTGCAAATCCACACTCTCCATAGTGAAGAATGCTGTGGAGGATGTTTGTGTTAAATTCTATTGTGTATGTTGTGTTCTTTTTAAGTGTATCGCTGCTGGCAAATTCATTTCATTGCACCTTCGGGTGCATGTGACAAATAAAATTGACTTTGACTTTGACATTAGGGACAATTTACAATTTAACAGAAGTCAATTAACCTACAAAACTATATATTTTGGAGTGTGGGTGGAAAGAGCACCCGGAAGAAACCCATGCAGACACAGGGAGAACATGCAAACTCCGTACAGACCAGTAGTCAGGATTGATTCCGGGACTCTGATGCTTAAAGCAGCAATTCTACTGCTGCGCCACTGTGTCAACCCAAAACAGGAAGTCAGCGGGTCGGTCAGCATCTGTGGAGAACATGGATAGGTGACGTTTCAGGTCAAGACCCTTTGTCAGACTGCTGCTTGGTGGGTTTGGCCATTGCACAGAGTGACAGTAGAAGGAGCCAACAGCACCCCTCTGGGCAAGGCCAACGCCTACTGCATTGATCCAGTGCTGCCAGGACATAGTGTTATCAGGCATCTGAACCATCCTACCAATAACTAGAGAGTGGACCTGAGCTACTATCTACCTTAGTAGATACCCTTGGACTATCCTTGATCCGACTTTACTGGACTTTATCTTGCACTAAACTTTATTCATGTTATTCCCTTTATACTGTATCTGTTCACTGTGGGTGGCTTGATTGGAATCATGTATTGTTTCTACGCTGACTGGATAGCACGCAACAAAAAGCTTTTCATTGTACCTTGGTAATAAACTAAACTAAACTAAACTAAACTAAAAACTAAACTAAACTAAAAACAAAACTGGGCCTTAAAGTAAGGAATATAAGAAATTGTAGATCTTCTTGAGCCGAGAGCAGACTTTTCAGTGACTTGGAAAGTGCAAGATGCTACTGGAACGTGGCGACTCTCTGCGTGCTGTTCCAGAAGAGGGTCTATTATGTATAGTATGATTTGATGGATAACAGGCAGAACTAGATTTTCACTGTAACTCTGCAAACAAGACAATAAATAAACAATGTAACCATTAAGGGGACCATAGTATGCCAGGCCTCACCATCTCTTTGTGTAACTGTAATAATGCAGGTCCACCACCAATTTTCCGGCATCTGGTCTTCCAGCAACCTTTAGTCCAGACATAATTATGAGAGCCTCTTGAAATCCCCCCTGAGAGTCCCCCTAAAAATGTGGCACCTAGTCTGGGTGAGGTGGCCGATCTCGGCCCATCGGGACTTCCGTGTCGATCGATGGGACACATTTGCTCCCTGCGGCCAGGCCTCTGGAACGTCAGCCCAGCTGGAACAGGCAGATCCATTCCCATAGCTGACTCCCGCGGCTGACTTTGCGGGCTGGTATCTCGGCCCACAAGGCTGTAACCGTTGTTGCACTGGCAAAACGGATAATACGGCAAGTCTCTGGAACCAAGGGTGCCAGAAAATCAGTGGTGCACCTGTACTTAGCGATTTCTGAAATTCAACTCCCCTGCAATAAACACCAATATACCATTAGCCTTCTTAACCGCTTGCTCCACCTGCCTGTTAGACCTTTATTGCGATTTATGGTGCAGCTATTTATAGTACCAAGGCACAAATTCCTTGTTTGCAAATAGTTCAACAAAAATCGTACTATAAGTGGATACAACTATACTTAAATACAAGAGAGAAAGAATAGAGAAACAAGGAACTGCAGATGTTGGTTTACACAAAAGGACACAGAGTGCTGGAATTACTTAGTGGGTCAGGCAGCTTCTCTGAAGAATATGGATAGATGATGTTTCAGGGCACGAAGGGTCTTGACCCGAAATGTTACCAATCCATTTCTCCAGAGATGTTAGATAAAAAATGCTGGAGTAACTTAGCGGGTCAGGCAGCATCTCTGGAGAAAAGGAACGGGTGGTGTTTAGGGTCGAGACCCTCCTTCAGACTGGGAGTCAGGGGAGAGTGAAGCTAGAGGTATGAAAAATTACCAAGAACAAATGAATGAAAGGTATGAAAAGAACAAATCAAGGCCAGCAAGGATGATCAAAGAAAGGTGGTGTCCACAATGGTCCATTGTTGGCTTTGGAAAAGGTGGTAACGAGTGAAACAAACAGTGAAACTAAGCAGGATGGCAGTGAAATTAATAGGACGATTAGGGAGAGAGAGGGTCAGAGAGAGAGGGAATGCCAGGGTTACTTGTGTTGATGGAATCTCCAAAGATGCTGCTTGACCCACCGTTACTCCTACACTTTGTGTTCTAAGAGTGAATGAATAGTAGATTTCACTGAGGCAGTGCACAAGAGTCGCCATGTTTCCGGCGCCAGCTTCTATCATAGAGTCAGAGTGATACAGGTGGAAACAGGCCCTTCGGACCAACTTGCCCACACCGGCCAACATGTCCCAGCTACATTAGTCTCACCTGCCTGCGTTTGGTCCATATTCCTCCAAACCTGTCCTATCCATGTACCTGTCTAACTGTTTCTTAAACGTTGGCATAGTCCCCGCCTCAACTACCTCCTCTGGCAGCTTGTTCTATACGCCCACCTTCCTTTGTGTGATAAAGTTCCCCCTCAGATTCCTATTAAAGCTTTTCCCCTTCACCTAAAACCTACATCCTCTGGTCCTCGATTCACCTACTCTGGGCTAGAGACTCCGAGCAATCTACCCGATCTATTCTTCTCATGATTTTATCCTTCATGTTAAATATTGGAGTCTTAACAGCCCCAAAGGCCCATTGTTCTGGCAGCAACACTGGGTTGGAGCTGCAGGGTCGGCCCAGCCACACAATGTTGCCGATGCTCTTGCCCCCTGCTCCCTCCCACAGCATGTCCAAGAATATCCGCTTTCATCCTCACTTCACTCATTTGCAAGTTTCTCTCGACTGCGATAATAAGGCAGGAAAGGTGATGTGGTGTCACAACAGGAATTGTATTTTGAAGTTCTATTAAACTTTTTAAGATTCTATTGAGTGTTCACAGATGAAAACGTTTTTCAATCGCAGTTGAAGAGGCTGGTAATTAACAGTCTTTGTTCCATTCAAAGAGGTTACAGAGGACCAATGAGCTCTGACAACAAAGGAGGCGTTGGAGTCATCATTCATTTGTTGAACTCTTTATTGCAAAGCAAGCGAATATTTCTTTATATTTGTACTCGGCTATTTCTCCACATAACCTTGTTTGAAGGCTGTGCTGCCTCAACAAGACACCCAGCATCATCAGAGACCCACACCACCCTCGCCACTTACTCGTTACCCCTCAGGTTTCTATTAAATCTTTCCCCCCTCACCTTAAAGCTATGTCCTCTGGTTCTCGATTCCCCTACTCTGAGCAAGAGTGCGTGTTTATCCAACCTATTCCTCTCATGATTTTGTACACCTCTATAAGATCACCCCTCATCTCTCTCTACTCCAAGGAATAGTCCAAGCCTGCTCAACCTCTTCCTATTGCTCAGGCACCAGAGTCCTGGCAACATCATCGTAAATCTTCTCTGTACCCTTTCCAACTTGACAACATCTTTCCTATAGCATGGTGCCCAAACTATACTCTAAATGTGGCTTGACCAACGTCTTATATAACTTGCAACTTGACCTCCCAACTTCTTTTCAATTCTATTCTATTCTCTTCTATTCTATACTCAATATTCTGTTGTACATCTCTATGACTATACTAAATATTGTAGGGCAGTTGGAGGAAAACTGGGGAAGAGTTGATAGGCATGTCAGAGAGAACAGGTTAGAGGGACACCAAAGGGATTGATGGCTTTTCTTTGAGAACCAGCACGGATTCGACGGGCTGAATGTCCTCCTGCTAGATTGCAAGAAAATAAGAAGTGTGCAAACATCAAGAGCTATCCTTGTGTGGCAAGATAATGAAACAAGACAACTATCCTACCTATTTTTGTATTATTTATCCTCTCTCCGTTACGATTACTTGTATGATATATTTAGGCTGATTGTCATCTTTCAAAACACAAGAAAATCTTCATCTATTTTTAATGTCTTTGTAAGTCATTCTGCAAATCATTTAAAGTTATCTTTACTCCAATAGGCATTGAGTTAGCATCCATAAGTATCCCCTGGAAATTGCCAGTATAAAACGGAACCAAAGTGGCTGTATCAAACGTTCTACTTGTGATTGGAGTGAAGTAGGAATCAGTTAATGTCTGCTTGGATTCAGCACCTATTCCTTCAGAGGATAACGTTTAGGTTTATTATTGTCACGTTTACCGAGGTACAACGAAAAATGAAAATCCTATCTCAGCACCGATTTACTATGGAGTTTGTGTAAGATTGCTCTGTGTATTTCGGTTTGCACTATTATGATCGTGTATCCTAATGTTAGGATGTGCGGATGTAGCCCAGGCCATCACACAAACCAACCTCCCTTCCATTGACTCCATCTACACCACGCTGCCTCGGCAAGACCACCAGCATAATCAAGGACCAGTCTCACCCCGTCACTCAAACTTCCTCTCTCTCCCATCAGGCAAGAGGTACAGAAGTTTGAAAATACATGCCTCCAGAATCAGCAACAGTTACTTCCCAACTGAACCATCCCCTCACCAACTAGCGAGTGGCCCTGACTTCCCATCTACCTCATTGGAGACTTTCGAACTATATTTAACTGGACTTATGGACGGCTTAATTGTAATCATGTACACTCTTGTCACTGACTGGTTAGCACGCAACAAAAAACCTTTTCACTGTACCTCAGTACACGTGATAATAATTAAATGAAACTAAATTAATATTATCAATTATTTATTGTATCATTGTTTACTGTATATTTATTTTGTTGCAATGGCTCTGTGGAGCTGAAGCAAGTATAGAATATAATTGTTCCAGTATTGGTGCACTTGACAAATATACACTCTCGACTCGTTCCATTGCAATCTGAGACAAGAATAGGTTTCGGTAAATTCCTTCCCAATATATAAATTCTGTGAAAATGGGAAAGATTCCAGAGCTGACCAGAGGCACAACTCTAATCACAGTTAGACTTACTGGTCTTCATCGATATCCTTTGCTTGCCATTATTTTACCAATTTACTGTTCCCTTCTTTACTCTTCCTTGGTATTTAAGAGACCGTGTAATCAATTACTGCTCAAAGCGGTAGAGTTGACGCCTTACAGCACCAGAGACACAGGTTCAATCCTGACTACGGGTGCTGTCCATACGGAGTTTGTACGTTCTCCCTCTGGCCCCCTGGGTTTTCCCCCGGTGCTCCGGTTTCCTCTCACATTCCAAAGACATACAGGTTTGTAGGTTAATTTGCTTGGTATAATTGTAATTGTCCCTAGTGTGTGTAGTATACCGTTAAGGGCCTGTCCCACTTACGCGACCTTTACAGGCGACTGCCGGCACCCGTCATGGGTCGCCGAAATTTTCAACATGAATTTTCAAAAGAGAAACGCTTTTGTTGTGTGCTATCCGGTCAGGGGAAAAAGTATTCATGATTACAATTGAACCATCCACAGTGTACAGATGTACAGATAAAGTCCGGTAAAGTCTGATTAAAAATAGTCCGAGGCTCCTCCCCCACCCCCCCCCCCCCACTTACTCCACTAAAAGTCCGTTAACCAGTTCCACAATCTCTTGTCAACAATTACAGTGAACTCCTTGCCCAAAGTCATCTGCTGCCAGCCCTGATTTGTCCTGTTTTTTTTCTCACTTCCAGTTTCTCCTCACTATAATCGGTCTGAAGAAGGGTCCCGACCCCAAACATCACCTATCCATTTTCTCCAGAGATGTTGACTGACCCGCTGAGTTAGTCCAACATTTTGTGCCTATCTTTGTGCGGTCACAGGGAGAAAGTGCAAACTCTACGCAGACGGCACCCGAGGTCAGGATCGAACATATGTCTCTGATGGTGCGAAGCAACAGCTCTACCAGCTGCGCTTCTGCGCCGCCCTTAGATTTTTGGCTCCTGATCTATTTAATTAACTGCATTTAAATTCCCCAAGTAACTCCATTGGGTTTGAACTTGTATCTCCGAGTCATTAGAGCAAAAGCTTCTGGAAATGTTGCTTTTAACTTCATTATTATGCCACTACACCCCCTACCATTGCAGGCATCATTAAATATCATTCAGATATGTGTCATTGTTGCTCAGAAAGCAGCAATATGCCTCATAACTGTCTTAACACTGCAGCCACAGAGAAAAACCTGGTAAATGAAAAATATTCATTTTAATCAGAAAGCTGGCCTACTAATTAAATCCCTCACAGGTTTGATGGAATCAAAAATGGAGTGGGTGTAAACCTTGCCACAGGTCTGAATATAATCTGCTCTTGCTGAAGGCTTTGTTAATGTTTGAACTCTCTGCCTCACAGAACTGAATGGTTTAGTTCTCAAGTTTGATTCAAAAAGAGATTCTCACCCTTTCATCTCAAAGTTGTGGTGACACAGAGGTGGCACTGTGGCACTTACAGCACCAGAGACCCGTGTTAGATCCTGACTACGGGCACTGCCTGGACAGACGAGGTGTTCCATACTAAGACATCCGAGATGTCTCCATTCTTCAGGGAATGTGGTTTCTCCCCTTCTGTCATAGATGAGGCCCTCACACATATCTCCTCTGTGTCTTGTAGTTCTGCTCTCGCTCCCCCTCCCCCCAGATACAACAAGGACAGAGTTCTCCTCCCCAGGGACTTTCCCCTGCAACCATAGGACATGCAATACCTGTCCTTGTACCTTCTCCCTCAACTCCACCCGGACAGTCCTTTCAGGTTAGACAGAGGTTCACATGTACCTCCATGTGCCTCCTCTAACCTCATCTACTGCATCGGCGAGACCAAACGTCGACTCGGTGACTGTGTCGCTGAACACTTACGGTCGGTCCGCCTAGATGGGATCCCTACGGGACCTCCCGGTGGCCAACTATTTCAGCTCCCCTTCCCATTCCCACACTGACCTTTTTGTCCTGGTCCTCCTTCACTGCCAGAGTGAGGCCACACACAAAGTGGCGGAACAGCACCTCATATTTTGCTTGGGTAGCTTACAACCCAGCGATATGAACATTGAATTCACTAATTTTTAAGTAACTTCATTTCATACTCCCTTTCCCTCGTACCCCCCCCCCCTCCCTCCCTCCCTTCACCTGAATTGTATTTACCAGTTCCACAGTTCTCCACATCGTTTGACTCTTGAGATCGCACCTTCCCTGGCTAAAAATGGACCTACCAGACACTGCCCTGCCTGAAGTCAGTGATGGCTGATTGGTCCTGGTCTTTTCTCACCTTCAGCTCTTCATCTACCCCCCCCCCCCCAACCCCTACTTTATGTCTGAGCAAGGGTCCCGACCCACAACGTCACCCGTCCTTTTTCTCCTAAGATGCTGCCTGACCCACTGATTTAGTCCAGCACTTTGTGCCTATCATTGGTATAAACCAGCATCTGCAGTTCTTTGTTTCTACATTTTGTCTAAGCTTTTCCTCACGTCTGTTTTTGCTAATCATCCTCATCAACTCTTTTCCCGTAATGGGGCAGCACAATGGCACAGTGTTGTCTCACAACACCAGAGACCCGGGTTCGATCATGACTTTGAGTGCCCTCTGTGTGGAGTTTCCACGTTCTCCCAATGACCAAGTGGATTTTCTCCGGGTGCTCCAGTTTCCTCCCACATTCCAAAGACGTGCGGGTTTGTAGGGCAATTGGCTT
Source organism: Malacoraja senta (assembly GCA_038087875.1). Lineage (NCBI taxonomy): Eukaryota > Metazoa > Chordata > Chondrichthyes > Rajiformes > Rajidae > Malacoraja > Malacoraja senta. The sequence continues at coordinate 172,176,795 of CM075978.1, forward strand.
CTGTAAATATCCCCCAGTGTGTAGGGTGCAAAAATGGGATCAAATGGAACTCGTGTACAAGTGATCATCAGTTGGCACAGACATGGTGTGCTGTAGCTCTAAGTTAAACCAAATGGAAAGAATGCTCTTTAATCTCCTTATGAAATCGTCACTGCAATGACCAGACAAGAAGAATTGAAAATGTAAAGATTTTTACCAAAACAAAAATAATGCCTGCATACTCATGGTAAACAGCTGGATAAAAGATGAATTTCCTCAATAGCAGTGAAGGTGTAAGAAAATGTAGTTGTATTTGAAAGTCTTCATGGCTCATTAAACAGAGAGATCACACCAGATGGTGGGAAACAAACTAATGTTGTTTCTTATTTTTTACAAAAAGGTCAGAAATACTAACTAGGGAATTATGAGGCTGTTAGTTTTACAACCATGGCTGACAAATTACGACAGTCGTTTATAAACAAAGTCACCCGGGGATTTTAATGAGAATGATGGCAATAGTTTTAAGATAACATGGATTTTTGAGGAGGGAATTTTAGTAAATCACTATAGGGAATCGCCCAGGGGATCAGTCAGAAAGGGCAGTATTAGTTTAGTTTTAGTTTAGAGAAACAGCACGGAAACAAGCCCTTCGGTCCACGGATTGCACACCAACCAGCGATTCCCGCACACTAAAGGGCCTGTCCCACTTACGCGACCTTTACAGGCGACTTCCGGCGCACGTCCTAGGTCGCCGAAATTTTCAACATGTTGAAAATTCAGCGACGACCAGAAAGATGCTATGGCTCTTTGGAGACCTCTCATGACCATAGGAGACCTCTCACGACTATACAGGCGACCCCTGGCGCATGTTGCAGGTGACCTCGGGTCGTGAGAGGGGGGGGGGGGGAAGAGGGAGGGGAGGAGCCTCGGACTATTTTTAATCGGACTTTACCGGACTTTAACTGTACATCTGTACACTGGATGGCTCAATTGTAATCATGAATACTTTTTCCCCTGACTGGATAGCACACAACAAAAGCTTTTCACTGTACCTGGACAATAAACTAAACTAAACTAAATCAAGAACTCAGGAATTGAGGAGGCCAATCAGCCCATCTAGTCTGTGTGTGGTAGAACAGACTCAGTAGGCCGAGGAGCCTGTTTCCATTTTGTAACTCCAAGCGAAACTCGAATCCAGCCATTCCAGTCTAATGTTACAGCTGAAATTAATTTGCTGCCCAATGGATCAATATTTCATACCACTACTGTATGTTTAAAAGGTCTGTCAATGGCAGGCAATGTCGGGAGTATTGAAAAAGGTGTCTGTCATTGCTTCAGCCTTGCGAGAGCAGATTTCAAGGCTCGTCTTTGGAGTGTGGGAGGAAATCGGAGCACTCAGGGATAACCCACGTGGTCACAGGGAGAACGTGCAATATATGAACAGACAGGATCGAGCCCGGGTCTCTGGCGCTGCGAGGCAGCAGATCTCCCACTTCATTACTGTGCCACCCCTGAGGGGCAACTGTTTCACACAGAGGATGGTGGGTATATGGAAGCAGCCTCCAGATTGTAATTGAGGCAGCTACTATAATAACATTGAATTGACATTTGCACAGGTACATGGATAGGAAAATTTTAGAGGGTTATGAGGAAAATGCAGGCAAATGGGACTGGTGTTGATGGGCCATCTTAGTCGCCATAGACAAGTTGGGCCGAAGGGTCTATTTCCATTATGAATGTCTTAACGATGCAACGCTTCACAAAAGCGGTCGGATCTTTTTGCAGTGACATACCCATATGATTCACTCTTTTATGTAGGAAGGAAATGCAGATGTTGGTTTAAACCAAAGATAGACATAAAATGCTGGAGTAACTCAGCGGGACAGGCAGCATCTCCGGAGAGAAGGAATGAGTGACGTTTCTGGATGAGAGTCTCGACCCGAAACGTCACCAATTCCTTCTCTGCAGAGATGCTGCCTCTCCCACTGAGTTAATCCAGCATTTTGTGTCCATCTTTGATTCAGTCCTTTGATTTATTGAAAGTCGCAGTATGAAAACAGGCCCTTCGGCCCTATGGGTCCATGCTGACCATCAATCACCCGCTGGCACTAATTCTATGTTATCCCACTTTCACATCTACTTCCTGCACACTAGGGCCAATTAACCTACAAATGTACGTCTTTAGGGGGGGGGGGGAACTAGAGCACCCGGAGAACACCCACGCGGTCACAGGGAGAATGCGCAAACTCAACACAGTGCAGTAATTTCTCAGTGATTCCACGGGAAGTCTGTCCTATGAGTTGCCAAATATATTTTGACTGTATCTCAGTACACGTGACAACAAAATACCAATAACTTCATCAGTTGGGGAATTCACATTGGTATTAAATTAGAACATAGAACAGTGCAGCACAGGAACAGGCCCTTCCCACACTGGCCAACATGTCCCATCTACACTAGTCCCACCTGCCTGCGTTTGGCCCATATCCCTCTATACCTATCCTATCCATGTACATGTCTTAATGTTTATTTAATGTTGTAATAGTACCTGCCTCAACTACCTACTCTGGCAGCTCGTTACATACACCCACCACCCTTTGTGTAAAAATGTTACCCTTCAGGTTCCTATTAAAGCATTCCCTCCTCACCTTAAACCTACAGTATGTCCTCTAGTTCTCGATTCCCCTACACTGAGCAAAAGACTGCGCATTTACCCAATCTGTTCCTCTCATGATTGTGTACACACCTTGATTCTTAGAACTGTTATGCCACTGTAGGAGGCCATTCAGCCCATTACGTCTAAGCCTGTTCACAACGTCCTTGTAAATTTCAAATTATTTTTATTTTGTTCATTTCTCTTAAAACCTCAGAATGAGTCTGTTTCCACCACTTATACATCTCAGATCGTAACCACTCGCTGTGTGAAAAATAACTACATCCAACATCTCAAATACTGAGTTTAGTTTAGCTTAGTTTAGTTTAGTTTGTTGTCATGAGAACCGAGGTAGTTTAGAAATACACAGAATCTACTCTGACCAACGATCCCCATAACACTAACACTATCCTACACACAGACTGGTGACAATTTACAATTATACCAAGCCAATTAACCTACAAACATGTACGTCTTTGGTGTGTTGGAGGAAACCGAAGATCCCGGCGAAAACCCACGCAGGTCATGGGGAGATGTACAAATTCCATACAGAGAAGCATCCGTAGTCAGAATCGATCCCAGGTCTCCGGTGCTGTAAGGCTGCAACTCCACTGCTGTGCCACCCTGTACAGTGTACAGTGAAAAGTTTTTTTGTTGCATGCTATCCAGTCAGTGGAAAGACATTATGTGATCACAATCAAGCCATCCCAGTACAGAGATAGGATGAAGGTAATAACATTAAGTGCAAGATAAACTCCAGTAAAGTCTGATTACTTCAACAGTCCCTGTTCATGAATCAAACCTTAGAACTCTCTCCAGTGTAAGTGTATACCTCCTTAAATAAGGGGACTAACACTTAATTGTATATGTCTCAGAGTGTATTACTGAGCCATCATTAAACCAGGTTGGGAAAGACTGCCTGCTATATTTTGTATAAGCAAAGTTAATTGAAGTAAATGTAGCTCCCCCCATTTGTGTCATTTATAGCAATACTGACATATTGTTGTCAGTTTTGCTCTTTAGAAACAGAGCCACTTTTAATTATTATGATCAATGACGCTATCCAGAATTCACAAGTGAGCTAACAGACCAGGGAAAATTTAAAGCAAGTCCCAGAGTAAAGAGCATTGCATAAATTATCCAGAATTAAAAATTAATCTATTCATGCAGCTATGTATTTAAATATATTAATATATTGGCTTTTCCCTCATATGCTTGGACAATTATGCCATATGATTACATTATAATTTATAGCAGAGAGTCATTTTGCTTGTGTTTTTTTTCTTTATTTATGGATTATAATTAATGCTACAGGTCTTTTTGAATGCCTAATGAATAAAGAGGAGGTTTGGAATATTATTACAGGAGAAACGTCCCATGAGTTGGTCTAAATATGGACTCTATGCAATCCGAATGGATGCTGCACCCAGACAGGATGCTGTGGAGAGTCATTAATGAAACTGAAACCGTAGAGGTTTATACATTTATAGCTATCGGAAGCATCTTCCCATTCTACCATTCCCATCAAATCAGTATCTGCTGAAAAACAGTCTCATCTTTCTCCAAAGATAGACACAAAGTGCTGGAGTAACTCAGCGAGTCAGGAATCTTCTCTGGAGAACATGGATAGGTGACGTTTCAGGTCGGGACCCTTCTTCAGACTGATTCTAATGGAGGGAGGGGTGTGGGAAAGAAAGCTTCTGAGGTCCGACCTGAAAAGTCACCTATCCATGTTCTTCAGAGATGTTGCCTGACCTGCTGAGTTACTCGAGCATTTAGTGTCTTCCTATGGTATAAGTCATCATTTCCAGTTCCTTGTTAGCTTATCTTTTTCCATATTGCTTACTGCAAATCTCTCCTGGAACGTATTCCACCTTCACTCCATGTATAATTTTGCTGGAGGAACTGAACGGGTCAGGCAGCATCTCTGGAGGGAATTGGCAGGCGACGTTCAGTGTTGGGACCCTTCTTCACACTGGGAAGATGACCATTTTTGGAAGAATGTTCCTGACCCAAAATGTCATCTGTTCATTTGTCTCCACAGATGCTGCCTGACCCACTGAGTTCCTCCAGCACTTTGGGTTTGATTCAATACCAAATGTTCGGATGAAAATGTGTTGACCTGAACCATTATGTCTCTTTCTCCCTCCCCATATGCTGTTGAGTTTTTCCAGCATTTTCTCTATTTTTAGCTCCGGTCCACTCCCTCCCCAGTTTTAACAATTTCAATCATGTTCTTCCCATCGTTTCCTGCATATCAGTTTTTTGATGCAGCTTTAGAGGATTTTGGTTAGGCTGCAGTTGGAATATTGTGTGGAGTGTTGGTCGCCTCATTACAAGAAGGATGTGGAGACCTTTCCCCAGGGTGGAAATGTCTAAGACTAGAGGGCATGGGTTTAAAGGAGATGTGCGAGTCAAGTTTTTTTACCCAGAGAGTGGCGGGTGCCAGGAAATAGCTGCCATGGCTTATGGTAGAGGCAGGTACAATAGCGGAGGCTACATTTAAGAGACTTTTGGATAGGCACATTGATACTGTATGTAGGAAATGGAGGAATATGGATCGGGTGCAGACAGAGGAATTTAGTTTATCTTGGCATCACGGAGTTTGTGGGCCAAATGGACTGTTCCTGTGCTGTACTGGAGAGCTGCGGCCAGACCTGACACCAGGTCTTGCTCACTCGCTGTGGAACTGTGAACCCGCGGAACAGGAAAGACCACACAGCTGGATGCAGAAAAACCCGGCGGACTGTAGAGAGGAAGCCGCCAAGCACAGCCCTTGCTCATCCCCCGATGACCAGAGAACCAAAGAGGAGGGTCATGAGGAGCAGGGCTGGTAGGTGTGTAAACTGTGGTCTTACCTTTTGGTCCCTCAAAGGCGGCTGCAGGAGGCACCCCGGGGCACAAAGGTGGCCGGGTGAGGAGCGGGATAATCAAATAAAGGTGATGGACTGGACTTTAGAAATGGTGCCAAATCTGTTGACTCAAAAAATAATTTTACTGTGTTTTGCACGTGACAATGAAGCACGATTGTACCATTGAATGCCCTGTGTACAAATTCTGGAAAGGTTACTGACTGTGAACATACGGAAAATAACCTGAGCAATGAACTGGTGGTGGAAGGTTATGGTGTAATCTATCTGTGCACTGTAATTCTAATTCAATCTCGTCAATTTATATCCTTCTCAGACACCAATCTCTTGCAAATTGATAATCAGCAAATCAGTTACAGCTGTATCTCTGCAACCTAGCTTTTAGCTAATTATCCCAAAAGAGGAAGAAATTATATGGTGTCCTTTGTGACCCTGGAATGATCTGAAGTTGTTCATAACTGCTGAGATCATTGCCATCATGTCAGAATTGATGAACCTCATATTGGAACAATCGGTCTCATGTGGCAAAAGGACACAAGGTGCTGGAATAACTCAGCAGGTCAGGCAGCATCTCTGGAGAATGTGGATAGGTGATGTTTTCAGGTCTATACCCTTCTTCAGAACCCACTTAAAGGTTTTTTTAGGAAGCCTTCCAGCATTATGAAAATTATTCCAATCCGGAGTAGGAAAGATTTGTTCACTGCAATTTAAGCTGTAAAGAGTGCAGAGAAGATTTACGAGGATGTTGCCAGGACTTGAGGGCCTGTGCGATAGGGAGAGGTTGGTGTTATAAAGGTATATAAAATCATGAGAGGAATAGATAAGGTAAATGCACACTTTTACCCAGGATAGGGAAATCAAAAACAAGAGGACATATGTTTAAGATGAGAGGGGCAAGATTTAATGGGAACCTGAGGGCCAACTTTTTTACAGATGTTGGTGTTCAACACAAGAACAGGCCCTTCAGCCCACAATGTCTGTACCGAACATGATGCCAAGACCAACTCTCATTTACCTGAACAAGTCCAAGTTACATTTATTGTTACATGCACCAATTGGTACAGTGAGATTTGAGTCACCATACAGCTATACAAATAAAAGAACACAATACACAATAGGATTTAATATAAACATCCACCACAGCGGAATCAATACTTCCCACTGTGAGGGAAGGCAATAAAGTTCAGTCATCTTCCTCTTAATCCATAAACCATATCCCTCCATTCCCTACATATTCATGTGCCGAACCAAAAGTCTCGTAAATACCTCTATCACATCTGCTTCCAGCATCGTCCACTGTAGGCACCCACCACCCTCTGCATAAAAAGCATGCCCCACACATCACCTTTAAACTTTGCCCCTCTCACCTTAAAGCTATGCCCTCTAATATTTGCTATCACCAATAAATCTATGAGTGAAAAAAACCTTCTCGGTCTGATGTTTATCTATGGCCACTATCTATAAATGAGCACCATAATTTCCGCTGAGGTGCATGTGGGATGATGTTGCAGTGGGGAGTGGGTGATGGGAGTTGATTGTATAATTTGAATTTAATTTAGTGTAGTTATGTTTATTGTCCCGTGTACCAAGGTACAGTGAAAAGCTTTTGTTGCATGATAACCAGTCAGCAGAAATACAATACATGATTACAATTGAGACATCCACAGTGTACAGATACATGATAAAGGGAATATTGTGAATAACATTTAGTGGAAGATAAAGTCCAGTATACTGTCCCCGAATCTGGAAGTGTGCATTTTCACACTTCTGTCCCTCTTGCCTGATGGGAGTGGGGAGAAATGGGCGTGACCAGGGTGAGACTGGTCCTTGAATATGCTGGTGGCCTTGCCGAGGCAGCATGAAGTGTAGATGGAGTCAATGGAAGGGAGGTTGGTTTGCGTGATGGTCTGGGCTGCATCCACAATTCTCTGCAATTTCTTGCGGTTTTAGATGGAGGTGTTCCCAAACCAGTGATCAGAGATGAAGTGGTAGACCTCTGCATAAAGTCCCAATATACCTGAGACAGAAACAGCAGCTTCAAGTTTGCCTTTCATTTATCCCTCAGCAAGAAGTTTGGATGGACACGTTAATGGTTCTCGACAATTGTCCGTCTAGCTTCAACACAGCAGATCATGAGGGCACTCTCACAGTAAAAGTAATCAGGCTCCACAGGAAAAAATACTTTCAAAATTCAGAGGATGCTCTAAACCACTCCACAGCGTGAGTTTTCTTTTCTGAGATGTAGCTGTTGTTGTAATGTAGGAAACACAGCAGTTAATTAGCCCTCAGCAAGTTGCCATAAACAGCAACGTGTTAAAGATTAGATCATAATAGATAGGATGATGAGTTAGCAAGGCTATACTTTGAATCTGCTGTATCGTTTGATCTCATGGCCGCCTCTCTGACTTCAGGGCACCTTGCCACTTAATCCCTGCACCCAGCATCACAATAATTTATTCATCTCGCCCTTGAATACTTTATGATTGAGTATCCACAGACCTCCAGTATAAACAATTTCAAAGGATCGCAGTGGCAAAAATTCCTCTGATCCTCAGTCCTAAATGGTCTCTACTTTACACTGTAACAGTGCCTCTAGCTCTTGGTTCTTCATTTTAGTCTCCACTGTCTGAAGCTGCTCAGCATCTGTGAAGAGTTATCTTACCTGTGAGTGATGTTAGTCCACAAATTCACAAGTTGTAGGAGTAGAATTAGGCCATTTGGACCATTGAGTCTACACCGCCATTCAATCAAGGTTGATCTCTCCCTTCTAATCCCATTTTCCTGCTTTCTCCCCATAACCCCTGAGACCGATTCTAATCAACAATTTGTCTATCTCAGCCTTAGAAATATCCACTGACTTGGCCTCCACAGCCCTCTGTGGCAATGAGTCCCACAGATTAACTACCCTCTGACTAAAGAAATTCCTCCTCACCTCCTTTCTAAAAGAGCACCCTTTAATTCTGAGGCTATGACCTCTGGTCCTAGACTCTCCCACCAGTGGAAACATCCTTTCTACATCCACCCTATCTATGCCTTTCATTATTCTGTAAGTTTCAATGAGGTCCCCTCTCAACCTTCTAAACTCCAGTGAATAGAGACCCAGTGCTGTCAAATGCTCATCATATGCTAACCCACTAGTTCCAGGAATCATTCTTGTAAACCTCCTCTGGATCTCCCCAGAGCCAGCACATCCGTCCTCAGGTATGGGCCCAATTTTCTCACAGTACTCCATGTGCGGCCTGACCAGTGCCTTAGAGAACCTCAGCAATACATCTCGGTTTTTGTATTCCAGTCCCCTTGATATAAATGCCAGCACTGAATTTTTCTTCCATACTACAGATTCAACTTGCAAATCCAAGTCCCTTTGCACCTCCGATTTCTGTATTCTCTCCCCATTTAGAAAATAATCTATGCCTTTATTCTTATCACCAAAATGCTTGACTCCGCACTTTACTATACTGAATTTCATCTGCCACTTCTCTGCCCACTCTCCTAACCTGTCCAAGTCCTTCTGCAGAGTCCTTGCTTCCTCGTCACTGCCTGCCCCTCCACCTATCTTAGCATCATCTGCAAACTTGGCTACAAAGCTTCAATTCCCTTATCCAATTCATTAATATACAATGTGAAGAGAAGCGGCCCCAGCACCGACCCTTGCGGAACTCCACTAGTCACTGGCAGCCAACCTGAAAAAGCACCTTTCATTGCAACTCTTTGACTTCTGCCATCCAGCCAACCCGCTATCCATGCTAGTATCTTCCCTTTAATACCATGGGCTCTCATCTTCCCTAACAGCCTGACGTGCAGCACCTTATCGTAGGCCTTCTGAAAATCTAGGTAAACAAAATCTACAGCCTCCCCTCTGTCAATCCTGCTATTAACTTCCTCAAAGAACAGATTGCAGATTCGTCAGACACAATCTTCCTTTCACAAAACCATGCTGACTTCAGCCTATTTTATCGGGAACTTCAAAGTACTGCGTAACCTCATCCTTTATAATTGACTCTAAAATCTTACCAACCACCGAAGTCAGGCTTGCTGGCCTATACTTTCTGCTGGTAGTTACCACCTGCTGGTAACTAACTTTGGTTTAGTTTAGTTTAGTTGAGTTTAGAGATACAGCACGGAAACACGCCCTTCAGCCCACCGAGTCCACGCCAACCAGTGGTCACCCCGTAAACAAGCACTATCCTACACACAAGGGACAATTTACAATTTTTACCGAAGCCAATTAACCTCTAAACCTGTACGTCTTTGGAGTGTGGGAGGAAACCAGAGCACAGATAAAACCCATGTGGTCACAGGGAGAACGTACAAACTCCATACAGAAAGCATCCGTAGTCAGGATCGAACCTGGGTCCCTGCCGCTGCAAGGAAGCAACCCTACCATTGTGCTATCCCACAGTTCAGACAAAATAATGTCTTCAGCACCCACCTGAAATATCTGCTCAATCTTCCCATCCAAAAGGCCATACTTAGAGCATTGAATAGCCCAGGAATAAGCCCTTTGGCCCATAATACACATGATGCCAAGTAAAAGTAATCTCTTCTGTCTGCACGTGATCCATACCCTTCCATTCCCTACAGATCCATGTCCCTATCTAAAAGCCTCTTAAACACCACTACCATATCTGCCTCCACCACCACCCCTGGCAGCATGTTCCCACCACCCTCTGTGTAAAAGGCCAAATACAGGCAAATGGGACTAGCCCTGAATGCCATTTGGTCGGCATGGACGAGGTGGGCCAAAGAGCCCGTCTCCGTGCTGTGCAGCTCTATGACTCTAACATCTGAATCACTTCACCTCTCGTTCCTTGGTGCCATTGTAAAAATAAAAGATGTGGCATCTTACAGGAAGCACACCAGCTGTTGACTTGAAGATAGACACAAACGTGAAGCTATTCTTACATGCTTGGGTTCAACTGATTAAAAATAGGCAAATCTTTCATTTTTCCTTTTCCTCCTTTTTTCAGTGTCACTGAACACTCCTCACACTGATGGATGCCCTTTAAGCAAGAAGTAAAGCAATGTTTCACTGAAGTGTTAATCAGATCAAACCCCCGGTAATTTTCAGTGGAAAGCACTAATTGAATTCTGCAGCACAAATAATGTATCATAACGTCAGACATCACATAGGAAAAAAAAAAGACATGGTTAATTAAATTTGCCAACTGTCTCCTGTTACTGCGGTCTAGCCCAAAAACATTTATATCCTCGCTGGTTCCTGTGGACACACAGCCCACATAACATTCATCTGCCAACAGTGAGATTGCCTCTCCTTCGCAAATGCACAGTGATTTTGACAGCTGAATCTCTGTTCAAGGGGCCTGAGGGCCACAGTGCAATCCCATTGCATGACATCAAGGAGATGTGGAGATGGAATCCTCTTCTCCATTGACATTAGGTCTTGGTTTCTGTTCCTCGACTTCTAATTTACTCTCCCCATCTCCTGGGGGTCCATGTTGCTGTGGAAAATTGCTAGCTTGAGGGGATGACAAGGTCGTTCAAAGCCATCAATCCATTCATGCCCCTGCTGTCCTAACCATTCCAACCTGCTATTCAATTCCATGTTCAACACTCGCCTGTACCGTATCTGCCAGACTGCTCTATATATATATAATATGCCAGTGTATTTTTTCTTTGCGAGGGAACAGCTTTTCAGCACCCCAGATGTGGCACGTATCTTTATTAATCGTGCTTAGCTCATGGATAATGCAAGTTAATGAATCAGAACATCTATTTGTCTTGACTTAGAGTTCAAGGCTGGTGGTGGAGGCAGATACAATAGTGATGTTTAAGAGGCTTTTAGGTCGGCACTTGGATATGCAGGGAATGGAGGGATATGGGCACGGATAAGTAGCGAATGGAAGGATAAGGGCACATGGATGTACAGGGAATGGAGGGATATTGGCACATGGATATGCAGAGAATGTAGGGATATGAATCATGTGCAGGCAAAGGAGATTCATTTAACCTGACATCATGTTCAGGACGGACATTGTGGGCCGAAGGGCCTGTTCCTGTGCTGTCCTGTTCAATGAATACAAAAAGCATCTAACAATATCCATCTTCACTGCAACCTCCTCAGCCTGAAAATAATTTCCTGGTCGTGAGTTCTACATTTCAACTCCATGTAACATCAACCCTGGACATTGAGGTGTAGTTTTAACCCAGTGCTTCCTTATCGTAGACTCCACCCAACAGAGGAAATAACCCTCTCTACTGCCGCTGTCAAATATCTTCCAGTCATCCTAAATGCAAATGGTTTGCTGATTTGAAATGCTACTGAATGATTAAATCAGCCATGAGACAATGATTTTCAAATTAGCTATTTTTGCTCTTCATTTTGTCAGAATTCTGAATCCAACAGAACATTTCTTGACAAACTAATTATGTGTTTTATGAAGTCTCAGCTGTGGTTAAAAATTCACATCTACGCATATTATTACACGTCAGTTGTTCTAAATGGAGACTGTTTGACAGCTACTAATGCCTAATAGCTTTGCTCATTCGGAAAATAAATTCTGAACTTACTTTCCACCAAAATACTATACTTTCAACGGCGGAAGTCCACAGGAACTGGAGGACAGAGATGTGTGGACTTCCGTCGGAAACCCGCACCACTGCGTCGCTAATGTTTTCAATGATGATGACATCGATATGCAGGGATATGGATTATGTGCAGGCAGAAAAAGAGTTGGTTTTGGCATCATGTTCGGCACAGACATGTTGGGCTGAAGGAGGAGAACATAGGTTTACTGTTTAAGGTGAGGGGGGAAAGATTTAATATGAACCTGTGGGGTCACTTTTTTACACAAAGGTGGTGGGTATATGGAATGAGTTGACGGGGGAGGTAGTTGAGGCAGATACTATTGCAACGTTTAAGAAACATTTAGACAGGTATATGGATAGGATAGGTTTAGAGGGATATTGGCCAAAGGCAGGTAGGTGGGACTTGTGTAGATGGGGAATGTTGGTCGTCATGGGCAAGCTGGGCTGAAGGGCCTGTTTCTGCACTGTATGACTATGAAGAGTCTGTTCTTGTGCTGTTCTGTTATGTATTCAATGTTCTATGTTCTATGTTCTAACAAAAGATAAATAATAACTAAGGAAGGTTCAATGCTTAATAAATTCTGAGTGAGGCAGGAACAGTATGAATCTGAATCCTGCCGTGCATAATGCATGGTGGGTAATTAGAATGAGCTGCCAGAGAAGGTAGTTGAGGCAGGTACTATAACAACATTTAAAAGACATTACGAAAAGGTTAATGGACAGAAAAGGTTTAGGCAGGTTGAGGAAGATACTATTGCAACGTTTAAGAAACATTTAGACAGGTGCATGGATAGGATAGGTTTAGAGGGAAATGGGCCAAATGCAGACAGTTGGGACTAGTGTAGATCTAGTATCTTGGTCGGCGTGGATGAACTGGGCCAAAGGGCCTGTTTACGTGCTCCATGACTCCACAACTCCTGAGGGAGTGAATGTAGGTTCTATGTTGCTTCCAGTCAGGATTACATTTTGTTGGTGAAACACTTGCTCCTGAATCCGTGTAACAGGTTCCTGTGGTTGGTGCTGAAGGGGGAGAGTGGGGTGGAGGACAACGGAGTTTGTATGTTCTCCCAGTGAACAGCGTAGGTTTTCACCGGGTGCTCCAATTTCCTTCCACACTCCAAAGAGTTTGTAGGCTAATTAGTTTGGTAAACTTGTAAATTGTCGCTCGTGTGTGTAGGATAGTGTTAGTGTGTGGGGATCGCTGATCGGCAGTGGGCCAAAGGGCCTATTTCCACACTGTATCTTTAAATGGCATGGTGGCGCAGCGGTAGAGTTGTTGCCTTACAGTGCTTGCAGCACCAGAGACCCGGGTTCAATCCTGACTACGGGTGCTGTCTATCTGCCTGTTTACGCACTGTATCTCTAAATTAAACTAAACTAAACTAAACTAAACTGCACTGTTGGAGGACCTTTTGAACCAAGGCTCTCTGTTCGCTGAGGTCGATGCTACTGGTTCATGGCATTATTTCAAGGGAGTTTGACCAGCCACTTATCCAATCAATAATTCTGAAATAGATTATCTGGTCATTTATCTTATTGCTGACAGAGTTCAAATTGCCTGTCATGTAACATTACAATAGGGACTCCACAAACTGGGCATGAGAGAAAACATTCCTCTTTACAAAGAGAATGGTTATGCTCGGGACATCATATTATAACACCAGTTAAAAGACACTTGGACAGGGATATGTAATTCACAGAACTGTATACAAAAAATAGAAGTTCAGAGTCCTTTTTTCAGACTTAGATTTTAGACTCCCCATTTTCTGGGACTTTAGACTTTCCGTTTTACGGGACATTAGGTCAAAAGGTCATATGATATTTTGGGCAGGACAGTGGCGTAGCGGTAGAGATGCTGCCTTACAGCACCAGAGACCCGGGTTCGATTCTGACTATGGGTGATGCCTGTACTGAGTTGGTACGTTCTCCCTGTGACCTGCGTGGGTTTTCTCCAGGCGCTCCAGTTTCCTCCCACCACTCCAAAGAATGACAGACTTGTAGGCTAATTGACCTGGTGAAATTGTAAATTATCCCCAGTGTGTGTAGGATAGTGCTCGTGTGTGTAGATCGCTGGTCGGCACAGTCTCGGTGTGCCAAAGAGCCTGTTTCCGCACCCTATCTCTAAACTAAACTAACCTAAACTAAACATTGGAACAGAAATAGGCCCTTCAGTCCATCGAGTCTGCTCCACCATACGAACAAGGCTGATATATTTTTCCTTCTCAACCACAATCTCCTGCTTTCTCCCCATAATCTTTGGCGCCCTAACTAATCAAGAACCTATCAATCCCCAGACTTTGGACCTTAGACTTTAGACTTCCCAGTTTCTGGGTCAGAATGACTTAGAAGTTTTAATGAATGAAAAGGTCTATTTAACAAAGTAGTGTTATCAACTGCTCAAGTTCCTTCAAGACACAATTAAATCTAATCCTTCATTTATCATACAACACAAATAATTATTTAAAAGTAAAATCTTTTGAAATAGGGTCAGAACCCTTATTGATCACAGCATTAATATTCAGAGTTTAATTGTGAACATTGCACTGTAATCAATAATACTAACTATTCACCAAACGTTTGGGACTTTGTGTTATCGAGGTCTGCAAATGAAATTTGACTTTATACTCAGTGCAGTACCTACATCATGGAGTGCGAGTGAACCCTGCTCCATCTGCAATGTTCCATCTCCTGGGGCTTGGCAACAATTCAGCAAATACCTCACAGGACAAACCTTGTCACAGCTGAGCAGCCCAGACCATCGCACAAACCAACCTCCCTTCCTGTGACTCCATTTACACCTCACGATGCCTCGGCACGGCCACCAGCATAATCAAGGACGAGTCTCGCCCCGGCCACTCCCACTTCTCCCCTCTCCCATCAGGCAAAAGGTACAGAAGTGTGAAAATGCACACCTCAGGATTCAGGGTTAGTTTCTTCCCAGCTGTTATCGGCCAACTGTACCATCCTACCAACAACTAGAGAGCAGTCCTGAACGACTATCTACCTCATTGGAGAACCTCGGACAATCTTTGATTGGACTTTACTGGACTTAACCTTGCACTAAACGGTATTCATGTTATTCCCTTTATCAAATATTTGAGGGAAAACTCTGATTTAAAACCTCCACTGCCTTGTGGCCATATCCAGTCATGGAAAAAGCTCCAGGAGTAAACCTCCAGAAAATCCAGTCGGAGCCCCTAAGGCAGTTCATCATTGTCTACAACCTCGCTCTGGCAGCTCCTGCGACGGCGCTGGTGCCAAACTGTAAGGGCCCTGCTGTTCCTTTGGATCGATCAGCGACGTGGAGAGGGGGGACGTGCTGCAAGGGCAACAGCCTGTCCTCCAGATGACATCGCCCAGGCTTGCATCCGACCACACATCACCTGCAAACTAGGATGCATCACCCATGGTCAGTCATGACCGAAGGGGGCCTACTACTACTACTACTACTATTTGTGCACTGTGGATGGCTTGATTGTAGTCATGTATTGTCTTTCCGTTGCCTGGTTAGCACTATACCTCAGTACACGTGACAATAAACTAAACTCAAACTCAATATGGTGGTTTAATTGGCCACACAGTTGGGGATAAAAGGATTAAAGTTTTATGAAAATGAAGATAATCACTAATGTGCCCAAAAGCAATGGGAGCTCTCTTTATTCAAAGAGTATTGAAAATTTGCAATTCTCAAAAAATATAAAATGAATAGTATAGATTGATATGTATATCATGGAAGTACAGAAGTCCCACACCACCTGTAGATCTTTGGAGTGTGGAAGTCTTTGGAGCACCGGGGGGAAACACATGCAGTCACACTTCGTACACACCCGTAATTAGGATCAAACCTGGGTCTCTGGCACTGTCAGGCAGCAACTCTACTGCTGTGCCACTGTGAATCCACAAATGTACGTTCTACAGCACAGGAACAAGCTCCTATCTGATTGCACATGGCTCATATCCCTCTATTCCCTGCTGGATCATATACATGTTTAAATGCCTCTTAAACATTGTTATTGTACATGCTTTCACCAAGTTCCCTGGCACTTACTACTTTCCCTGTACAAGTCTTGCCTTGCTAATTTGAAACTTTCCCCCTCCCACCTTAAACCTATGTCCTCTAGTATTTGGCATTTCCATTGTATATACCCTCTCTCTGCCTCTCATAATGTTATATCCTTCGATCAGGTGTCCACTCAACCTCTGATATGTCAAAGAACTCCTTGAGATGTTCTCCCTACTTGTGATAGGAAGAAACAATTGAGCCAATATCACAGACCGGTGAGTGAAAGTGAATTGCCAGAAGTTAGTGAATTTGATAAGGTTTGGTTTTACCAAAATTTTACTCAGTGGTAGAGAAGTGCCAAATGATCAACCCTGTACTTCATTTTTATATTAGGACCACCATTCTGGGTGGTGGGTTTATGGAAAGAGCTGCCAGAAGAGGTAGTTGAGACAGGTACCATAACAGCATTCAAAAGACACTTGGACAGATGCATGAACAGGAAAGATATAGAGAGCAAATGTGGAAAAATAGGACTAGCTTGAATGGGTCATATTGTGAAGAACTAAGATGGCGCTGACGACGGCTGCCATGGTGTATTGCTCCTTGGTGTTTTGTCTGTGTTTGTTCATTTGTGTCGTCTATGGAAATCCCACAAAGATTACTTTCATGAGAGAGGAACTCATTAACGTCAGACATTCGGTTCCTCCAAACATTGTTCCGGATTTCTCTCACTCGCTGGATTATTTGGATATACTTATCGGCAGGGCTGTGGTTATGCCCAAGGCCGTGAGACCTAAGAGGACCCGGGAGAAGCACTCTGGAGCACTCGTCTGACTCCGGCAACAAGGATTATGCACACCGCTCCCGAGTATATTCCTTGCAAATCTATGTTCTTTCAACAACAAAGTGAACAAACTGCAACTCCTGTGCCAAACAGATAAGGACTTCCCTCGATACGTTGCCCAGTGCCCTGGCTGCGTGAGTCGACCCCAGACAATACACTGCAACTGGCTGTCTTTCAACTACATGAAGTGGAGGCAGCGGGAAAACCAAGAGGAGGGTGGAATATGCACCGTCTAATTCCTTGTATGTACACATTCTTGGCTAGTACATTTATTCTGAGAAATTTATTCTGATAGTCATAGAGTCATACAGTGTGGAAACAGGCCCTTCAGCCCAATTTGCCCACACCAACCAACATGCCCCATCTACACTTGTCCCACCTGCCTGCGATTGGCATCTATCCCTCTAAACCCATCCTATCCATGCAGCTGTTATTAAACACAAAAAGCTGGAGCAACTCAACTTCTCTCCAGAGATGTTGCATGGCCCGCTGAGTTACTCCAGCTTTTTGTGTCTATCTTCAGTTTAAACCAGCATCTGCAGTTCTTTCCTATACATATACCTGAATATTAAATATTGGTGCATCTTAGATGAATTGGGCCAAAGGGCCTGCTTCCGTGCTGCATAACTCTACAATTCTTTTCTCTTATTAGTTCAGCAAAACACAGACCCACCTTTCTTATTTTAAAAATAACATATATATTGGCTGTTTTCCAATGAGCGATAAAACCACAGGAACAAACTTGAACAATTCATGAAGAAGTAGCACTGATTGATTAATTGGTGAGGTTGACCAGATCGAATAAAGCACTGACTATTAATGCTGCACGCTAGAACAGTCGATAAAATCCGTAACCTTTTTCCAAATGATCCTCTCTGTAAATAATCATTAAAGTTGCAAGTTAAATGAGGAATCAGTTTCTTTACTAAGCAAGAGAGCTGAGAGAGCTTTATTTAAAAACAGAGCAATTTTTAAATTGGTGTTGAATATGCGACCGAGCGAGGAAAGCTCAAGGAGAGTTGAACAGCAGTGGGTGGACTTCTCAACATTAAAGGCTGGGAGGAATCACTGACAGACTGAAGATCAGTTGTGTCACCATGTTTCAGATTCATTAAAACCTCTAGCTTCATAGACACAAGCTGTGGATGTTCTAGACTTGCCGAGCCATATCTACTGCTTGTGGTGATAAATGGGGATGACAATGGTCATTAATTGTCCCAAAACATCCCACCAGCCGTACAACCCTAGTAACCTCGGATAATAGGATTGATGTGTAGGCATGAACTGCAGATGATGGTTTACACCAAAGATAGACACAAAATGCTGGAGTAACTCAGCAGGTCAGGCAGCATCTCTGGAGAAAATGAATAGGTGACATTTCGGGGCGGGACCCTTTTTTAGACTGTCTATGTCACCTATTCCATTTTTGCCAGAGATGCGGCCTGCCCGCTGAGTTACTCCAGCATTTTGTGTCGAGCCTTGGATAATAGGATTGATGTGTTTGATTTTCCTTTCCTTCCATCTCAACATCTATTTCTTTTTTTTCACTTTCTCTCTTTTTTTCTGTCCTCTCTTCTTATTTTATATTCCCTTTTCTCTACCACGCAGCAGGTGGAGGTGATGCCTCACAACGCCAGTGACCCGGGTTCGATCCTGACTATGGGTGCTGTCTGTGTGGAGCTTGCACGTTCTCCCTGTGAACGCGAGGGTTTGTATTCTCCAGAGATACTGCCTCACCCGCTGAGTTACTCCAGCACACTGTTTTTTTTAATATGGTGTTGGCTTATTATAGTTACATGTTCTGGGATATAGTGAAACATTATTATTTTCCCTGCTACCCAGGCAGATCGTACTATACATGAGTACATCAGGTAGTACAAAAGCAAAAATAAACAGAGTTCAGAATTTGGTGTAATAGGTACTGAGAAAGCGATGATAAAACAAACATGAGCGGCAATGGGGTAGATTGAAGATCAAGAAATTCTTTCGTAGCATATGAGTGGTTTGTTCAAGTGTATGATAACAATGGGGATGAAACTATACTTGAAAGTGGTAGCATGTGGTCCTTGCTTATCTTGGCTGCTTTCACAAGGCACGTGAAGTCGATGGAGGGAAGGAGTCCAATCTGTGTGATGGACTGGGCTACATTCAAAACCAGGAGCGGCATGGTGGCGCAGCAGCATAGTTGCTGTCTTACAGCGCCTGAGACACGGGTTCAATCCTGCCTACAGGTGCTGTCTGTACGGGGTTTGTACGTTCTCCCTGTAAACACATGGATTTTCCCCTGTGTCCTTCCACACTCCAAAGACGTATATGTTTGTAGATTAATTGGTTTTGGTATACCAAATTGATTGTAAATTGTCCCCAGTATGTAGGATAGTGTTAGTGTACAGGGTGATCGCTGGTCGGCGTGGACTCGGTGGGCTGAAGGGCCTGTTTCTGCACTGTATATCTAAGCTAAACTAAACTTTCCGCCACATTTGATGTAAATTGTGCATTCAGGCTGTGCTCTAAGAAGAGAGCTATGTCAGTAATTAGGAGTTTTCTGTTCAACACTGAATATTTATGAAATAAAATGTACTAGATTTTTTTTTAAAGAACAAAACTTTAAAGATAGCAGTGCTTGAAAATCAGTGAAGTGTAATCTCACTGATACTGAAATATGATGTTATTATTGATCACTCTAACATGTTGGAATGCCTAGATAATTGCACAGTCTAATGAGGTTTTATTATTTGTTATCAGGGCCTGGGTGGCTTGGGCTATTTGTAGATGGTTGTCCCTCTAAACTCTCTCAAGGTACTTGCAAATAGAACATAGAACATTGCAGCATGAGAGCAAACCCTTTGGCCCACAAGGTGCATGCCGAACATGATGCCAAATTAAACTAATTGCCACTGCTTTTCCCGATCCATATCTCTCTATTCCCTCCATATCCATGTCCATATCTAAAAGTCTCTTAAATGCCACAATCATCTGCTTCCACCACCACTCCTGGCAGCTCTTTCCGGGCACCTACCACCCTCTGTATAAAATATTTGTCCCGCATATCTCCTTTAAACTTTGCCCCCCTCACCTTAAAGCTGTGCCCTCGTGTTTATGATATTTCTACCCTGGGAAAAAGATTCCGGCTGTCTACCCTATATATGGTTTTCATAATTAAAAAAAACATCTATCAAGTCTCCCCTCAGCCTCTGACACTCCAGAGAAAACAGTCCAAGTTTGTCCAACCATGAACAAACAAAGCTTGTCCAACCCCTATCCTTGATCACAGAACTTTAGGGTACTATTGAGGGTACAGGAGGTGAGTTTGCAGACCATTCTCAGCTGCCAACTTTCCCCTTCATCTTCCACCGCTGTCATCTTGGCAGAAGCTACAGAAGCTTGAAAGCGTGCGCCACCAGACTCAGGAACAGCTTCTTCTCCGTCAGGCTTCTGAACGGTCCTTCCATAAGTTAGGGTACTGTCCGATTCACCTCTAACCCATTGAGAACATTGGACGTTGTCTCTGGAATTGATACGCGACAATGCTGAGAAGTACATTCTGCACTCTATCTCTTCCTCTTTGCACTACCTGTTGTACTTGAGTTTGACTTGATTGTATTCTTTACATTAGACTCTAGACTTTAGAGATATATTGTAGAAACAGACCCTCCAGCCCACCGAGTTCGTGCCAACCAGCAATCACCCCATACACTAGCACCATCCTACACACTAGGGACAATTTACAATTTTAAAGAAACTAATTAACCTACAAACCTGCACGTCTTTGGAATGTGGGAGGAAACCTGAGCAACCGGAGAAAACCCACGCGGTCACAGGGAGTACGTACAAACTCCGTACAAACAGCACCCGTAGTCAGGATTGATCTCTAGTGTTGTAAGGCAGCAGCTCTACTGCTCCACCACTGTGCCTCTGTTTGGAATGCACGCAAAGCAAAGCTTTTCACTGTACCTTGGTACACGTGACAATAATAAATGTATTACCATGAGGAGTTGAGAATGCGGAGCTAAGATTAGCAATGAACTTATTGGTGGTTCAGGGAGCAGAGTGCTCAGGGAGTAGAGTGCTCAGGGAGTAGACTGCTCTATGCTTGCATGTTTGAATATTCATCCACTATTTCGAAACAGGGTAGGACTCCTTCCTTAGAAACAATGAAGTGCAGATGCTGGTTTACTGAGGAAAGACACAAAATCCTGGGGTAACACGGTGGCACAGCGGTAGAGTTACTGCCATACAGTGCCAGAAACCCGTGTTCGATCCTGACTATGGGTGGTGCCTGTGTGGTGCTAGCACATTCTCCCTGTGACCACGTGGGTCTGCTCCAGGTGCCCAGATTTCCTCACAGATTCCAAAGATGTGCGGAGTTTGTGAATTCTCCCTGTGACCTGCGTGGGTTTCCTTTGGGTGCTCCGGTTTCCGCCCAGATCCCAAAGATGTGTGGCTTTGGAGGTTAACTCTCTTCTGTATATCATCTCTAATTTGTAGGACAGAACTAGTGTATGGGTGATCATTGATTGATGGGAAAAGGGCCTGTTTCCACGCTGTATTTCTGAACTAATCTAAACTAAACTCGGCGGGGCAGGCAGCATCCCTGGAAAACGTGGATAGGTGCTTTTGTGTCCGTCTGTGTCTTCCTCGAGTCCACAAGACTCACCCAACAAGAAGGCATGACTGAGTAGTGAACACAGCTGAAAACTATTAGCTAAAAGCTCTCTGCGTTTGGAGACAGACATCGTAGAATTCTCCTCATGTTTAATTCAACAAAATGGAAAATACGCTTTGAGCTAATGAGGGCCAAGTGTGGTGGAAATCCGCTCGAGTCTTGCCCTGGTCATTCTTCCGAGCCACATGAGTCCTTCATCAGCAGATTGCTGATTAATAACTTCAGCACTTCCAGCTCTCAGCACTCAATTAACCTCCTCATCACGGGTACCAATCTGTGTGATGGAAGGATCAAAAATGGGTGAGGAAGCTCGAGGTGGACAATCCCATAGACTTTAGAGATACAGTTGGAAACAGGCACTTCAGTCCACCAGGTCGGCACTGACCAACATGCCCCATTTACATTAGTCCCACCTGCCTGCCCACCCCATACGCTAGCAGTATCCTACACACCAGGGACAATTTACATAGAAACATAGAAACATAGAAAGTAGGTGCGAGAGTAGACCACCAGGCCCATCGAGCCCGCACCGACATTCGCTCATGGCTGAACACTAAACAGACACCCTTACCCACAAACAGTAGACACAAGACACAGAACACAAGACACTACCCTCCCCTTTATATCGCTATCACCCCTCTCCACCCCAAGAACCGCGTGATCTCCTGGGGGAGGCAAAAAAACGGATAAAAACCCAGGTCCAATTCGGGAAAAAAATCCGGGAAATTCCTCTCCGACCCCAATCCAGGCGATCAACACTTGTCCAGGAGATCACTCAGGTCTTACTATACTAACCATACCTAGGTCCATATCCCTGCCCTCTCCCCGTAGCCCCTTATCCCCTTGGCAGCTAAAAAACCATCTATTTTAGACTTAAATATATTTAATGTTTCTGCTTCCACTGCTCCCTGGGGCAGTGAATTCCATAAATTAACCACCCTCTGGGTGAAGAAGTTCTTCCTCATCTCAGTTTTAAAAGAGCCCCCTCTTATTCTACAACTATGTCCCCTAGTTCTAGTTTCCCCGATCATTGGGAACATCCTCGGTGCATCCACCCGATCAAGGCCCCTCACGATCTTATATGTTTCAATGAGATCGCCTCTCATTCTTCTAAACTCCAAAGAGTAGAGTTCCAGCCTACTTAACCTTTCCTCATATGTCAATCCCCTCATTGCAGGAATGAATCTTGTAAACCTTCGCTGCACTGCCTCCAGGGCCAGTACATCCTTTCTTAAGTATGGACCCCAGAACTGTACACAGTATTCCAAATGTGGTCTCACTAATACTGTGTACAGCTGCAGCAAGACCTCCGTGTTTTTATACTCAATCCCCCTAGCAAAAAAGGCCAAAACTCCATTGGCCTTCCTGATTGCTTGCTGCACCTGCATACTAACTTTTAGTGATTCATGTACTACTACCCCTAGATCCCTTTGCGTTGCATTACAACGCAGCTCCACCTCATTTAGAAAATAACTTGCCCTATCATTTTTTTTCCCAAAGTGAATGACTTCACATTTATTAGTATTAAATTTCATCTGCCAAGTTGTTGCCCACTCACCTAGCTTATCTATATCCTTTTGCAGACTCTTCCTATCCTCCTCATCCCCTACTTTTCCTCCCATTTTTGTATCGTCCGCAAATTTTGATATATTACACTTGGTTCCCTCCTCCAAATCATTTATATAAATTGTGAACAACTGGGGTCCCAGCACCGACCCTTGCGGAACCCCGCTAGTTACCGGTTGCCATCCCGAGTATGAACCATTTATCCCCACTCTCTGCTTCCTATTTGTTAGCCAATCCTCTACCCATGCTAATATATTACCCCCAATCCCATAATTTTTTATTTTTAGCAATAGTCTCTTATGTGGCACCTTGTCAAAAGCCTTTTGGAAGTCCAAGTATACCACATCCACCGGTTCCCCTTTATCCACCCGGGTTGTTACTTCCTCAAAGAATTCGAGCAGATTCGTTAAACAGGACTTCCCCTTCACAAAACCATGCTGGTTCTGTCCGATGAAGTCATGTTTATCCAAGTGCCCCATTAGTGTTTCTTTAATAATTGTCTCTAACATTTTACCCACCACCGATGTTAGACTAACCGGTCTATAGTTACCCGCCTTCTGTTTACTTCCTTTTTTAAATATAGGTGTTACATTGGCCATTTTCCAATCCACTGGGACCGTTCCTGCCTCCAGGGAGTTTTGGAAAATTATCACCAATGCATCCACAATCCCCACCGCTATCTCCCTCAAGACCCTTGGATGTAATCCATCAGGCCCAGGGGATTTATCCTCCTTCAGTCTCATTAATTTCCCTAATACCACCTCCTTGGTGATCTTAATAGTATTTAGCTCCTCCATACCTACCGCCCCCTGTTTATCCAGCGTTGGAATATTTTTTGTGTCTTCTATGGTGAAGACTGATACAAAATACTTGTTTAATGCCTTTGCCATTTCCATGTTCCCCACCAACAACTCTCCAGTCTCACCCTCCAATGGACCAACGTTCACCTTAGCCACCCTTTTTCTTTTTATATAGCTATAAAAACTCTTACTATTAGTTTTTATGTTGTTCGCTAAATTCCTTTCATAGTCTATTTTCCCCGTCTTAATTAATCTCTTAGTTATTTTTTGCTGACCTTTAAATGCTTCCCAATCCTCTAACCTCCCACTATCTCTAGCTACCTTATATGCCCTTGCCTTCAGCTGAATACTATCCTTTATAGTTTTACTGAGCCATGGCTGACTGTTCTTTCCCTTACCCCTTTTTTTCTTCATAGGAATAAATTTTTCTTGAAGGTTATACAGTAGATCCTTAAACGTACACCACTGCTCATGTACCGTCTTATTCTTGAGTCTGCTATCCCAGTCAACTTTGATCAGCTCAGTCCTCATACCTTCATAATCCCCTTTATTTAGACTAAGTACCCTAGCCTGAGTTTCAACCTGCTCTCCTTCTATTTGAATATGGAATTCGACCATATTGTGGTCACTTGTTCCCAACGAGTCCCTAACTATGACATTTTTAATTAATCCTGCTTCATTACACAGGACCAGATCCAAGATTGCCTCCCTCCTTGTCGGTTCTGTGACATACTGTTCTAGGAACCCGTCTCTAATACATTCTATAAACTCTTCCTCTAGTCTACCCTGCCCAGTTTGGTTTGCCCAATTAATATGAAAATTGAAGTCCCCCATGATTACAGCAGTTCCCTTTTTACATGCGTCAACTATTTGCAGATTTATGTTCTGATTAACAGCGTCACAGCTATTTGGAGGTCTATAAATTACACCCACTAGTGTTTTTTTCCCCTTGTTATTCTCTATCTGTACCCAAGCTGTTTCACTATCCTGATCCTTCAACGCAATATCCTTCCTCTCTATTGCCGTTATTCCCTCCCTTATTAAAAGGGCCACCCCTCCTCCCTTTCTTTCCTGTCTATCTTTTCTAATTGTCGAGTACCCCTCTATATTTAACTCCCAATCCTGATCCCCTTGCAGCCATGTCTCCGTAATGGCCACGATATCATAACTATATGTACTTAATTGCACCGTTAATTCATTTATCTTATTTCGAATACTCCGTGCATTTAGATACAGCACTTTCAGATGATTTTTACTACCCTTCCTTTCTGTTTTTGCCCCTTTTACATCTAGAGCTTTATCTTCACACATTCTGGATCCTCCTGTCACATTTTGATTTTCCGTTTCCCCACTGATACCCTGCTCTATTTCCTCTACCCCTGCCGTTATTACCCCCCTTGATACCTCCCCCCCGCTACTTAGTTTAAAGACCTCTCTACTGCCCTAGTTATATGATTTGCCAGGACCCCAGTCCCAGCACCGTTCAGGTGAAGTCCGTCCTTACAGAACAGATCCCCCCTGTCCCAGTACTGGTGCCAGTGGCCCAAGAAACCAAACCCATTTTTCCACACCAGTCTTTGAGCCACGCATTCAGCTTTTTAATTTTTCGTACCCTCGCCGATTTGGCCCGTGGCTCAGGTAGCAATCCGGAGATCAGTACCCTCGAGGTTCTGCTTTTTAATTTATTCCCTAACTGCTCAAACTCGTTCAGCAGATCCTCCTTCCTCGTCCTTCCTATGTCATTGGTCCCCACATGGACCACGACCACTGGATCCTCCCCCTCACTCTGCAAATTTCTCTCCAGCATCGCAGAGATATCCTTAACCCTAGCACCGGGTAGGCAACACAGCCTTCGGGACATGTTCTGCTGGCCGCAGAGAACCTTATCTACCCCCCGAATAATACTATCCCCTATCACCACGGCATTTCTTCTAACTCCCCCCTCTTGAATGGCCCCCTGATCCACGGTGCTGCAGCCAGGTTGCTCATCCCTCCCACAGCCCCTGATCCCGTCCTCACATTGAGTAAGAGGCTCGGTCATGCTCGTCAGGGACAAGGGCTGTGGCTCCTGCCGCATCTCCTCCTGGTTCCCCCTACCTGCCTCGCTTATGGCCACACCTTCCTTTCCCTGCTCACTAACTACTGAATTAGTTAAACTGGTCGGTGTGACCATCCCCTGGCACAAAACATCCAGGTAATACTCCCCCTCCCTGATGCACCGCAGCGTATGAAGTTGGGTCTCCAGCTCATCAATGCGGAGCTCGAGTTCCGCTAGCTTCAAACACTTACTGCAGCTGTAGGGATCATCTACATCAATGGTGTCGACAATTTCCCACATCTCACAGTATTGGCACATCTCCTGGCCACCCATCTTATATAAGTAATTAACTGGTCCTATTAAGAATAAAGTCTGCCTGTGCTTGGCTTCTACTTTTCAACTGTTTTTCCCCCCTCTGACTCACTTCTCTCCTCCCACTCGGGCTAGAGCCAATCAGTCGTATCTCTTGCTAATCTCCTGCTGCTGTTGCTCCCAAATCTACAGCAGTTCTGACAATTTTTTTATTAAAACCAATTAACCTACAAACATGTACATCTTTGGGATGTGGGAGTTAACCAGAACACCTGGAGAAAACCCATGTGGTCTCAGAGAGAACATACAAACTCCGTAGTCCAAGCACCCATAGTCAGGATCGAACCCGTGTCTCTGGCTCTGCAAGGCATAATCTCCACCACTGCGACTCTGTGCCACCCTTCATCCACAAGATAAGTTCTCACTATTCACTTTTATGTCAGTCACCAAGTTTTTTTTCAATTAATATAGATCTACCTCCATCTCTTAAATTAAAATAGAGAACTACATTACACTTTTCAAAGGGGGAAATTCCTATCAGAATTTCCTTTGAACAGAGTTTTATCCATTGACTGAAATCTAGTGCTCAGTGTTTTTCACAGTTGAACCACACGCTAGGAGGCTGTGACATTAACTACCCCATCATTGACAAACACAACAATGTAAAACTGGACACAAAGTGCTGGAGTAACTCAGCGGGTCAGGCAACATCTCTGGAGAAAGACAGATAATGCTGGAGTAACTCAGCGGGACAGGCAGCATCACTAGAATGAATGGGTGATGTTTCAGGTCGAGACCCTTCTTCAGACTGAGGGTCTCTGGAGAACGTGCATTGGCGGTGTTTCGATCGGGTCCCTTCTTCAGACATGACCTGAAATGTCACCTATCCATATTCTCCAGAGATGCTGCCTGCCCCGCTGAGTTACTCCAGCACTTTGTGTCATTTTTGGTAAACCAACATTTGCAATTTCTTGTTTCCACAATATAAGACTGGGCCCTTGGACACTATTAGGGAAGTACCACATTCAATAGAATGACCTTCAGTATTTTTCAAGTGGGGGATACTTTGGCTAAAATGAATGCAGCTAAAGTAGGAAAGCATCAACTAGCTGGAAAGAATGCAGAGACGATTTGCAGGGATGTCGCCAGGACCTGAGGGTGCTGAGCTAAAGGGAGAGGTTGGGCAGGTTAGGACTTTACTCCTTGGAGCGCAGGAGATGGTAGCTTACAACCCAATGATATGAACACTGAATTCTCCCCTATAATCAGTCTGAAGAAGGGTCCAGACCAGAAATGTCATCTATCCATATTCTCCAGTGATGTGGCATGACCTGCTGAGTTACTCCAGCACTTTGTGGGGGGGTTTTGATTGGCTTCAGATATGTTTCAGGTTAAAGGTATGGTGTTATAAAAGATTTTTACTATGATATTGACCTACTTATACTGCAGAATAGTTTCCACTGCATGGGCTTCTGCAGGGATTGCTTTATTTATTGACTTTCTATGACTATCAAAGCCATAAATTGGGAATGATCATGGTAAATTCAAACTCCATCATGATTGATGGGAGATTTAATTGAAGTCATTTTATATTAACAGGGAATAAAGATAATTTCCTGGTATCAGAAATGATATCTATAAAGTGATAGGGATGATGACAAAATCCAATCTGACACAGTGGCAGAGTCATTAGACCTGCTGCCTCACAGCACTGGAGATCTGGTTTGGATTCTGACCTCAGGTTCTTTGAGCATGGAGTTTACATGTTTTCCTTGCGACCACATGGTTTCACTTTGTGAAAATCACGCGTTTCCTCCCACATCCCAAAGATGGGCCTGTCCTATGGAGCTCCCTGTGGCCGCATGGGTTTCCACCAGGTACTCTGGTTTCGTCCCACATTCCAAAGACGTGCATGTTTGATGGTTAATTGGCCCTCTGTAAATTGCCCTTAGTGTGCAGGGAGTGGATGTGAAAATGGGATAACATAGCACTAGTGTGAACGGGTGTTTGAACGGGTGAATGGGCGTAGACTCGGCGGGCTGAAGGGCCTGTTTCCATGCTGTATCCCTAAACTAAAACTAAACATGCAGGTTGGTAGGTTAACTACCCACTGTAATGTAGATAGAGTTGTAAAGAAGGCGTGTGGTATCCTTGCCTTCATTGGTTAGGGCATTGAGTATAAGAGTTAGGAAGTCATGATCGGTGGGCAGCGCGACTTTCGTCAGCAGCAGCCTCTGCAGTCCGTCTGTCTTTTTATTATTTTTGTCTCGTTTCTATGTAGTTTTTATTATTTTTTGTCGGGGTATGTGTGTGGGGGGGGGGGGGGACTTTAAAATCTTTCCCCTGCACGGGAGACCCGACCTTTTCTTTGTCGGGTCTCCGTTGTCGTTGGGGCTGGGCAACGTGGAGCGGCCTCCAGCAGGAACGACCTGGGGCTCCAGTTGCGGAGCTGCGGACTACTCACCGTCGCGGGGCTGGCCGAGTCCGGAGCGGGTGGAGCTGTGGTGGAGCGCTGCTGCGACCCGACCCCCGGAGATTCGGAGGCTGCAGCCGCGGGTCTGGCGGACGGCAGCACTGGAAGCCCGCGGGTCCCTGGGGGGAGACCGCTTTTCGGGGCTTCCGCAGCGGCGACTTCTCCCGCCCGAGTTGCGGGGTTGAAGAGCACCTGGGGCGGGGCCTTACATCATCGCCCCGCGCGGCTTGGAATGGCCGCGGGACTGTGTGAGCGCACGCCGGGGCTCTAACACCAAGACCCGGGGCGCGACCTTGCATCGCCCGGCGTGGCTTTAATGGCCGCGGGATAATCACCATCGCCCGCCGGGGGCTTTGACTTTGACTCTGACATCGGGGGGGGGGGGGGGGGGAGTGCAGTGGAGAGATACGTTTTTTTTTGCCTTCCATCACAGCGCTGTGATGGATGGATGTGTAAATTGTGTTGTGTCTCGGGTCTTTTTCGTTTTGTAATGTATGGCTGCAGAAACGACATTTCGTTTGGACCTCAACGGGGTCCGAATGAGAAATAAATTGTATTGTATGCAGTTATATAAGTTATGGAGGCCCTTGGGGGGGGGGGGGGGGTTTGCACAGTGTTGGGTGCCTGGAGCGAGCTGCCAGGGTTAACGGTGGAGGCAGATATGGTAGTGCATTTAAGAGGCTTTTAGATAGGCACATGGATAAGCATGGAATGGAGGGATATGGATTATGCACAAGCAGATGGCGTTCCTTTATCTTGGCATCTAGTTATATATATATATATATATATATATATATATATATACACACAAATAAACCATAATAGTGCAAAGACAAAAACAATGCCCCCTATAGTTGTAGTGTTTAATAGCCTGGTGGTTGTTCCTGAAACTGGACGTTATGGTTTTCAGGCTCCTGCACCTTCTTCGCAATGGCCGGAATGAAATAAGTGTGAGGAGTACAAAGCAGGATTCGTTATTAATGAAGATAAATGAGTGCCACTATTGGTTGAGGTGGAGTCCAGCAAGTGCAGCCTGGGATTGTGTCAACCAGGGTTAATCCATTTAAAATTGCCTGGGGATTAACACTAAGGTTTCCTGACCTGTTTTGCTCAGGTCCCTGCCTGCAGTGGCAGGTTGAGCCACTAGTGGGAGCAGAATCCATCACTTCCCTTTTAGGACACTGTACCACTGTCACACTGAGTGACGGACACACACACACACACACACAAAATGCTGGAGTAAGTCATCGGGTCAGGCATCTTCTCTGGAGAAACGAAATAGGTGACATTTCGGGGCCCTTCATCAAGCCATTCTTTTTCTCCAGAGATGCTGCCTGACCCGCTGAGTTACTCCAGCATTTTGTGTCTATCTTTGATGTGTTGAAGGTCAGTTACTGATTCATTCCCATTGCTCAATTTACCACTTTCTAAACTGGCAGCTAGAATAGCACCAGTGTACGGGGATCCCTCTTCGGCGCGGACCCGGTGGGCCGAAGGGCCTGTTTCCACGCTGTATCCCTAAATTAAAGTAAACTAATCTGCTGCAATGTCGCGAGTTTCAGCATGTCAGCAGGTCTCAAAGCAACTTGACAGATAGTGGAGAATGTCTGATGGTCGTCGTGCTGGGCTGATGTGTGGCAGGAAAAATGTGTGTCGCACAAGTGCCAGATAATGACCAACTTGAACAGCAGGATAGTTATTCAGTGTAAGTTATCAGGATAGTTATCTTTGGTGTAAACCAGCATCTGCACTTCCTTCTTACAGACACACACACACACACGTGTGTGCTACACATGCAAAAATACATGCACATACATAACACAGACACACTCATAAATATACACAAACAGGCAGTGACAAACACACACACACACACACACACACACACAGAGGTGCAAACATGTACAAATACATACACCAGTGGCTCACAATCATAGCCAAAAAATGATCAATCATATACAGCCCATATTTTAAGATAGCCTGATAAATGAATGGATAATTCTGTCAAAATGATTTGAGTTTTCAAAACATTTTATGTTGGCTTTGCAACTCATTCATCACAAAATCAAAGCATTAAATAAAAATAAATTAAATAATTGAAAGCAAAACAAAGCATGAAATAAAGAATGTTGGACCTCCTCACAGCCCGGTTTCAAACTGTGGATGCCCATTCTAGGGCCGCTGGAGGTTGGTAACCAGCAACACATGCACACATCGCACCTGTACATACACACAAACACACAGACACACACACACACACCCACCCACATGTACATACACACAAACACACAGGCACACACGTACATACACACAAACGCATAGGCACACACACACACACACACACACACACACACACACGCACACACACACACACACACACACACACACACACACACACACACACACACACACACATACATACACATACACACACACATACACACACATACACACACACAAACATACATACACATACACGCACACACACACACACACACACACACACACACACACACACACACACACACACACACACACACACAAATACATATACACACAAATGCACACATACACATACATGCATACACAGGCACGCATACATACGCACATGTACACACAGGCGCACACACACACATAAACATAAACACACGCACACGCATACAGACACACAAACAAACACATACACACAAACGCAACCACACATACGCACATGTGTGTGCGCAAAATCATACACGCCAATATGATGGAACAGGCAGTGACACACATACACCCACACAAACTGGGAAAGAAAGGCAGAGATACACACAGAATTAGGCAGCAACAAGCACACAAGTGCACAGACACTTGCAGAGCCAGATTACTGTTGTCTGTGACACACCATAGAAACGCCTCACAGGGTAATAACTCTACTGCCAGGACAATTGTCTTCACGGTGTCAACAATAGAAACTGGCGTTGTTCAAGAAAGACTAAAGCATTAAACGTTACAAATTTGGCAGAAATTGTAGCTGGGTTGAAAAGAAAGGCAATTGAATTTTAAGCAGAATTCAATCTCCACCATGTCAGCTTCCATTGAGGAACATTAGTGATGAGCACATGTTGTTTCAAGTGCTACGCGCCTTGGAAGCAAATAACCTTCAAGATTAATTGTATAATGAGTTGTGCACTGGAGAAGCAATTCATACTAAGGTGGGCACCATTGATGCATAAGATAACAGCCTGTAGAATTGCTGCAATAGGAATAAATAAGGAGAATTCTTCTCATTGTCCAGGAAAGATAATTCAGAATAGTTGAATTCTGGTGTGACCTGTTTTGCAGAGGTTAATCATCCATGTTATAACTCATCTTGAGTTCAATGCAATGAGGTTGAGGTATGAATATTGGGGGAGGGGGAATTGTGTATGAATATTTTGGGATTAAGATGGTACTTATGATTACGAAGAAATCTTAAGAAGAAGGAATCAAGAACCAGAGGACATAGTTTTAAGGAATCAAGAACCAGAGGACATTGGTTTAAACAATCAAGAACAAAAGGACGTAGGCTTAAGGAATTGAGAACCAGAGTACATAGGTTTAAGGAATCAAGAACCAGAACACATAGGGTTAAGGTGAGGGGGGGAAGATTTAAAGCTACATGAGGGGTAACTTTTTCTCAAAGAATATGAACAACACAATCTAAAAGGCATGTCACACAGGTTATTTATTCTGCAGCCAAGTCCAGCACTGAGACTTGCAAGTCTGCTCAATAATAACAACCCTTCAGAGAGAGAAGGAAAGAGGGCTCTGTAGCTTTGTGGATGAGCCCGTTGGCATGTATGATTTGGCAACACTCTGAACGCACCAGGGAAAACCTACTGTTCTCCTTTGCAAACCTTTTTATCTGGAAACCTACCAATTTGTAGAAGACTTGGTAGGAATTTTGAGCTCCTTTTGCTATCTATAAAAGGCCACAGGGAAACAGGTAATTAATGTGTTGAGGTGCAAGTGGGCAGTACAGTAGAATAGCAGAGAGTGCGGTTTGAATCTTGACCTCCAGTGCTAACTGTATGGATTTGCATGTACTCCTCCAACTGCTAAGATTTCATCCCACACCCCACAGATGTTTAGTTTAGTTTAGAGATACAGCATGGAAACAGGCCCTTTGGCTCACCAAGTCCACACTAACCTGCATTCATCCCATATACTAACACTATCCTACACACTAGGTATAGTTTACAATTAGTTACCGAGCCAATTAATCTACAAACCTGTACGTCTTTGGAATGCTGGAGAAAATCGGATCAACCGGAGAAATCTCACGTGGTCACGGGAGAACGTACAAAATGATTGTTGCTCGGCCCCAGATTTGGTGGGCCAGCATCATTCTGATAAGCCTTTGCTGCATCCTCTCCAAAGCATGCACATCTTTCCTATTATGGGGCGACGCAATACTCCAAATGCGGCCAAACCAAAGCTTTGTAGAACAGCTTCATATCGTCCTGACTATCATACTCAATGCCCTAACAAAGGGGTACAAAGGAGCAGGGGGGCCTTGGTTTGCCTTTAATGAAAAAAAACGTTGAGAAAGGCTGCTTTAGAATCACAGTGAGCATGAGAGCAGTTTCAAGCAATATTGTCAGCCTTCTGTACATCATTTGTATTAATTACTTAATCCTCTCTGCTTACGGCGTTGAAAGCCGCAGTGATTGCAGTGAATTGGAGGATTAATTAAAAGTCTTTTAACGATGTTAACCTGGTAAATATGTGCTACATGTCTCTGTACTACTGCGCAAAATGACATTGTCAAAGAAACCAGTGAGATAAAAACTAAGCAAGAATTCACAGGGAACAGTCAGTGGCACAATGCACATCGGTAGAGTTGCTGCCTTACAGTCCCAGAGACCCGGGTTCAATCCTGACTGCGGGTGCTGTCTGCATGGAGTTTGCGCCTTCTCCCTGTGACTGCGTGTGTTTTCACCGCATGCCGCAGTTTCCTCCCACACTCTAAAGATGTGCAGGTTTGTAGGTTTGTGGGTTTGTAGGTTTGTAGGGGTGGGTGCGAAGGGTGGGATAGTGGGAGAAATGGGTGTGGACCAGGGTTAATAGCTAGTCTGGTCCCGACCCAAAGCATCACCTATCCATTTACTCCAGTGATGCTAGAAACAAGGAACTGCAGATGCTGGTATATACCAATGATGGACACACAGTGCTGGAGTAACCCAACGGGTCAGGCAGCATCTCTGAAGAATGTGGATAGGCAATGTTTTGGGTCGGGACCCTTCTTCAGACCGGTCCTAAAACATCACCTATCCATAGAGTCATAGAGTCATAGAGCGTGGAGGGTCTGAGACGTCTGGAGTCTGAAGATGGGTCCTGACCTGAAACGTCACCCATCATTTTTCTCCAGAGATTCTGCCTGATCCGCTGAGTTAGTCCAGCACTTTGTGCTTTGGGACTTGCTGATATGCTGAAACTCATGACATAGGATCAGATTCGTTTAGTTTAGCTTAGAGATACAGTGTGGAAACAGGCCTTTCAGCCCACCGAGTCCGTGCCGACCAGTGATCACTGGTTCACTGGGTCTATCTTACCTGTCACAGTTTAGAAAGTGGTGAATTGACCAATGGGAATGAGTCAGTATCTGACCTGTCAAGCTATCAAAGATAAACAAAAAATGGTGGAGTAACTCAGTGGGACAGGCAACATCTCTGGAGAGAAGGAATGGGTGATGTTTCGTGTCAAGACCCTTCTTCAGACTGAGAGTCAGGGGAGAGGGAAACGAGCGATTAGTTGGACTTGCCAGTGTCATCTCCCATGGCAGAAACCAGTTATATTAAGTTTAGTTTATTTGTCACATGTACTGAGGTACAGTGAAAAGCTTTTGTTGCGTGCTAACCAGTCAGTGGAAAGACTGTACCTGATTACAATCGTGTCAACCACAGTGTACAGATACACGATAAAGGGAATAATGTGAATAATGTTTAGTGCAAGATAAAGTCCGATCAAATATATTCCGAGGGACTCCAATGAGGGAGATGGTTGCTAAGGACCACTCTCTAATTGTTGAGAGGATGGTTCAGTAGCCTAATAACAGCTGGCAAAAAACTGTCCCTGAATCTAGAGGTATGCGCTTTCACACTTCTGTACTTCTTGCTTGATGGGAGAGGGGAGAAGAAGGATTGACCAGGAGGAGACTCATCCTTGATCATGCTGGTGGCCTTACCGAAGCAGTGTGGCGTAAATTGAATCAATGGAAGAGCTGTTAGTTTGTGTGATGGTCTGGGTTGCATCCATAATTCTCTAATTCAGGTGTTCCCAACATTTTTCGTCCCGTTTACCCCTGGCAACTTTAAAGGCACATAACAATGTTATGTCAGTTATTTATGAACAACTAATGATGAACAGATACAGGTATACCAGAACCAAACACAGTCAGTCAGCCAAAAAATATATTAACAAATACAGAATCAACAAATTTCTCTGGGTAGGTGAAATTTACCCCAGGTTGGGAACCCTTACTCTAATTTTAATTTAGTTTAGTTTAATTTAGTTTAGTTTACAGATACAATGTGGGAACAGGCCATTCAGCCCACCTCCAAGCCAACCAGTAATCACCCATTCACAAGTTCTATGCTACTCACAAGGGACAATTTACAGAAGCCAATTAACCTACAAACACACACATCCTTGGAATGTGGGAGGAAACCGGAGCACCCAGAGAAAACCCAGGCAGTCACAGGGAGAACATACAATCTATGTACAGACAGCACCTGTAGTCAAGATCATACCTGGGTCTCTGGGTCTCTACTGCTGTAAAACTGTGCAGCCCCTCGATTCAGATTCTGATGATCAAAGGAGAAGAGAGAGAGATATGACATGATTGCTCCTGATTCAAAACTTCAGTGAGAATCGCATGGAAGAAAATGAAAGACATAAATTAATTTTGAACACACCTTTCAATCTCAGTATATGTCAGAGAGTTTTGCAGGCAATAATGCCATTTTTGAAGAGCAATCAATTGAGGAAATAAATGCTTAAGTTACGGAGCCTTTGCATTCTTTGAGTGGCTGAGATGTCGGTAATGAGCAGATCCGTACCAGATACCACCTGAGAATTATATCCTTATGCTGTGTTCTAATTAGGGCTCAGTCCATTGCACAAAGCCACCTCATTGGCGACTGGAATCTAATACAGTACCACTGAGAGTTCGTACAGTAAGTCGATGGTTCTAATGGAGTTTAATTCAAAAGGATGTAATTAGCAAGTGTTGATTGGTATAATTATAGAAAGAGCTGTTGAACATCTGTACATATGGCAAGATCTAAAAATAAATAATACATTTTGCCGTGCAGAAAAAACCCATCCTGCTGATTTATTATATACTGAGCATGTTGAGTGTCATCTTCAGAGTGTGAGATGTAAAGTATTCTCATTGCACATCCGTATATTGTTGTATGTTGTTGCTTCACTTGGTGGGAAAGGTCTTGTTCAGCACTGGCCAACCCTTCTTGTAACAAGACGTGGTGCCTCAGATAATGGGTGGCACGGTGGCGTAGCGGTAGAGTTGCAACCTTATAGCGCCTGAGACCCAGGTTCTATCCTGATCTTGGGTGTTGTCTGTACAGAGATTATACATTCTGCCTGTTACCACGTGGGTTTCCTCCGGATGCTCAGGTTTCCTCGCACACTCCAAAGATGTGCAGGTTTGCAGGTTAATTGGCTTCTGTAAATTGTCCCTCACGTGTAGGTATAGAACTAGTGGACAGGTGATCGCAGGTCGGCATGGACTCAGTGGTTCGAAGGGCCTGTTTCCACACTGTTTCTCTAAATAAAACAAAACTAAATTGCAGTAAGTTAACTAATTCAGAGATCAACAGGTTAGTTTTGTTTTATTTAGAGAACAGTGTGGAAACAGACACTTCGCTCAACAGAGTCCTCGCGACCAGCGATCACCAGTACACTAGTTCTAACCTACACGCCTGAGGGACAAATTATAGAGGCCAAGAGTGGTAAGGGTGTTATGTGTAAAGATAGATGTGAACACTACTAAGTGTGACACTACGAAAGTGATAAAGAGTTTTTACTTGTTTTTTGTTTTGTTTAGATTTCAGAGATAAAGAGTGGAATGAATGAATGAATACTTTATTGTCATTATAACATGTAAAACATGTACAACGAAATTAGAAATGCCAACCAGTCAGTGCACACATTTTCTTAGAGCAAAAGTCTAAGATAAACAACTAAAATAAATAACAGGCCCTTTGGCTCACTGAGTCCGTGCTGACCAGCGATCACCCTGTACGCTAGCTCTATCCTACATACTAGGGACAATGTACAATTTTTACTAATGCCAATTAATCTACAAACCCATATGTCTTTGGAATGTGGGAGGAAACTGCAGCACCCAGAGGAAACCCACACGGTCACAGGGAGAACGTGCAAACTCCAGAGAGACAGCTTCCGAGGTCAGGATCGAACTTGGGTCTGGAGCCATGTGGTAGCATCTACATTAATTCCATTTCCATATCCTTCAACGCCTTACTTATTGAAGTGTCGATTCTTCTCTCAGGTAAAATAAGCAAGATCTCCCTGGCATCCACGTCAATCTTTATCAATACAGGTCCACTGCCGATTTTCCAGCAACTGATTGTCCAGCACCTCCTTTAATCCAGACAACATCACTTGAAATCTCCTCTGGAGGTCCCCCGAGAATGTGGTGCCTCGTCAGGGTGAGACGGTCGAGAAGGCACTTCTCAGGCAGATCATCGGTCCTCGGGACTTCTTCGGCCAATCAGCGGGTCGAATTTGCTCCCTGCGGCCAGGGCTCTAGAACTCCTTCCCAGCTGGAGCTGGCAGATCCGTTCCCATAGCCGACTTCCGAGGCTGACTTTGCGGGCCAGTATCTCGGCCCCTCGGCAGACCGTTCCAGTATTGTTGGACTCCTCTCGGAGGCCGTGACTTCTGTTGGCCCAGCAAAATGCATAAACCAGAAATGGAACGAAGGGTGCCGGAAAATAGGTGGTTGACCTGCACTTATTCTTTACCAAGACAGATCCCTTCGCCTTATCACATGGCTGCTAGACTCTATGGCAAAATCCAAAAAACGAAAGCCTGAAAGTAAATGCATCTTGCAGCTGACACAAATTGAAGAGGACAAGGTCACAGAAGGTCACAGAGACTGAGTGAGTGATAGCAATTCCTGCCTCTAAGATACTTGTAGGAGCCAGTAAAAATGCAAGGGTTTTATGTTTAATTCTTAATAGATCTCATTTTCACAACTCTACCGACAGCAGATTGAACAGGAGATAAATGTTTGTGAGGAGCTTGAAATGTCAAGCAGGGCTTTAGGAGTAATACCTTGATGTCAAAAGCTACTCGAATAATTTACAGATTTAAGTAACAATTTGGAGGGATATTCCGATGTAGTCAGAGGAAGCAGGGTGTTAGAAACAAGGAATTGCAGATGCTGGTTTATACCAAAGATAGACACAAAGTGCTGGAGTAACTCAGTGGGTCAGGCAGCATCTCTGGAGAAAAAGGATCTGTGACATTTCAGGTCAGGACCTTTCGTCAGACTTTAATTTTAATAGAGAAGATAGACAGGTCTGAAGAAGGGACTCGACCCGAAACGTCACCCATTCCTTCTATCCATGCTGCACACCAATTCTATCACCCAAGGCTAGACACACAATGCTGGAGTAACTCAGCAAGTTAGGCAGCAACTCTGGCAAAAAGGAATAGGTAACATGGACAGGCTGAAGAGAGGCCCCGACCCAAAACATCACCTATTCCTTTTCTTCAATAATGCTGCCTGACCCGTTGAGTTACTGCAGCATTTCGTGTCTATCTTCAGTGTAGACCAGAGTCTGCAGTTCCTTCCTACACAGTTAATTTTAATAGGACTGATTTCCTGAATCATTCATTGAATACGGCAAGTGACAAGGCCGGCAATTATTGGCGATTCTCGCTGTCCTTGTTCAACCATGTGGCTCCAGGCTCTCCCTTCCAGTGTTGACTTTGTGGAGTTTGCATGTTCTCTCTATAGCTATATTGGTAATAGAGTCTGGGGTAGTTAATGGGAATGTGGGGAGCGTAGATTGTGGGTAAAATTCATGGGCGTCTTGCATTGCCTTGAGAGCTAGCATAGACACATTGGACTGAATGGTCCATGTTGGAAGTTAATGCGGAACTTTCAAAGGGCAATTAACAGACAGGGGCAATGACAATTCAGGGACAGTTACACAAAAGCCTGAATGATTCCAATGACTGATTTACCTTCACATTAGTCATCCAGCTTTCTCTTTGGTTCACGGTTAACATAACAATATATTTAACAAACTAAATTTAAATTCTGAAGCTGTCATGATGGCATTGAATCTTGTGTCCTTGAATGAGAATTGAAGTCTTTACTTTAGACTTTAGAGATGTAGTGCAGAAACAGGCCTTTCAGCCCAAAGAGTCCGCGCCGACGAGCGATCACCCCATACACTATCGTTATCCTACACACCAGGAACAATTTACAATTTTGCCAAAGTCAATTAACCTACAAATCTGCAGGTCTTTGGAGTGTTGGAGGAAACCACAGCACCCAGCACTCACGCCGTCACAGGGAGAATGTACAAACTCTAAACAGACAGCATCCATAGTCAGGACCAAATCCAGGTCTCTGGCGCTGTATGGCAGCAACTCTACCGCTGCACCACTGCCGTCCCAAATGCCAGTCCTTTGGATACTAGTTCAGTGACATAAACATAAAAACACCACTATCCAACCCTTTCCCAACTCACCTTCTTTCTCTTGGTCAAAAGATACAACACTCCTTCAAATTGCCTTACAATGGAAGGGACCCACTGTTTATTTTGTGTCATAGTTTCATATCCCTGCCCCGATTAACTCTTAGCCTCTGCACAGCTGTGACAAATGCCCAGAGACACATGCGACTGCAGATTCTGGCATCTTGACCAAAACACAGTGCTGGAGGAACTCAGCTGTTCAGGCAAAATCTGTGGAGGGATTGAACAGATGATGTTTTTGCAACTGAAGAAGGGTTCCGACCCAAAATGTCATCTGTCTATTCCTTCCACAGGTGCTGCCTGACCCGCTGATTTCCTTTGGGACTTTATGTTCTGACAAATGCCTCCTCACTAATAGCACCCCCATCCCATCTTACTCCCCACTTCTAATTTAGACTTTACTATAGAGATACAGTGTGGAAGCAGGCCCTTCGGCCCACCGAATCTGCGCCAACAAGCAATCGCCTCGTACATTAGCACTATCCTACACACTCAGGACAATTTACAAAAGCCAATTAACCTACAAACCTCTACGTCTTTGGAGTATGGGAGGAAACCGGAGCACCTAGAGAAAATCCACAAAGTCACAGGGATAATGTACATACAGCACCCATAATAATAATAATAATGGATTTTATTTACGGGCGCCTTATACCGAGATCTCAAGGACACCATACAGAGATTTATAGAAAACATATAATCAGAATTTAAAAAAAAATAGGTTATAAAGACCAATACATAAATCAGGGACAGTATTCCTTCCAAAAACACAAAAAAAAGAAAATCAGAAGCACAATTTGAGGAGAGAGCAGCGGCAATTTAACGCCAGCATCCACTCTCCCCTCCGACCGCCATCTTGAACACAGACTAACAAATACAATTACAAACAATTACATACAAAAATCATCCCCCCACAATGATTTCCATTGTGGGGGAAGGCACAATGTCCAGTCCCCAGCCCCAGTTCACCCAAAAAAAGTCAGGCCAAATGAAGCCCCCGCTATTGCCTCTACGAAGGCCCGATGATCCTGGCCGTTCTCGCCGGGTGATGTAGCCCCGGCGTCGGGAGAGTCCTCCAGCAGCTGGGCCACCTGGAACGGCCGCATCCCTCACCGGAGGCCGTAACTACGGCTGGAACGGCCGATTTCCCGCAGGCGTCCGCAGCACCTGAAGCCGACAAGGCCGCGCCGACTTGGAGCTCAAGGCTCCCGGTGTTGGAGTCGGCGCCGCCGCCCGCGAATGGTCGCTCCATAGTCAGGATCGAACCCGGGTCTCTGGCATTGTAAAGCAGCAACTCCACCGCTGCGTCACTGTGCCTTATCTTGACTCCCTCCCAGCCAATTATGGGAGAGATGATTATCTAACTCCTTTTTGTCTCCTTTTCACGTCCACCCTTTGTCACTTACTCCACCCATCTACAAATCAACCCCCTTCCCTCACCTGTATCCACCTATCACTTGCCAGGCTTTGCCCCCACCTGCACCTGACTCCAATCCATCTGAAGAATGGTCCCGACCTGAAATGTCATCTGTCCATTCCCTTAACAGATACTGCCTGACCTGCTGAGTTCCTCCAGCATGTTGTTCATTTGCTCAAGGTTCCAGCATCTGCAGTCTCTTCTGCCTTTCGGAACCTGTCGTCTTTGTTAGAATTATGCTCTCTGATTATCATTTCCTCTCCAAATTTTAACCAAGGTTAAATTAATTAGCAAAACATTGACCGTGCAAAGCTGAAAGAAAACAGATGTCATGAGAAAGTGTACCGGATGACTGGTAGACTTTTCCCAATTAATTATAATCGATTTTACGAACCGATTTCTTAAAGAAAACACAATACAAGTGTTTGTGCTGGTGTTCAGGGATAAAAACAAAGCTGAAGAATCAATGTGGCCACGTTCTGTTTGCTTAAGTAGTGATTTTAAACTGTATCTGTAATCTGGAGTCAAAGGTGTAAGGTGCTTCTTCAGGGTTCACGAGAAATGTTGTTACCCAGGGAACTGTGAGAAGGAGGAATGTGCATTTATTAGAAGAGAGATACAACAAACTGCAGATCATAAGATCATAAGTGAGAGGAGTAGAATTAGACCATTCGGCCCATCAAGGCTACTCCGCCATTCAATCATGGCTGATCTATCTCTCCCTCCTCACCCCATTCTCCTGCCTTCTCCCCATAACCTCTGACAGCGATACTAATCAAGAATCAATCTATCTAATATATTCACTGCCTTTACCTTTAGAGGCTTCTGTGGCAAAGAATTCAAGATGCTGGAATCTTGAACAAAACACAAATTGCAGGAAAGGACACAAAATGCTGGAGTAACTCAGCGGGCAGACAGCATCTCCGGAGAAGATGGATAGGTGAAGATTCGGGTTGAGATGGATGCCTGGAAACCAGGTCTGTTCATATGCTGTACCTTTCTGCATAGTGAAGGGTTGCTTGATTAGAGTCAAGCAGCTTGGAAACTGGCACTTCGACCCAACACATCTTTAGACTTAGACTTTGGAGATACAGAGTGGAAAGAGACAGCGAGTTTGCGTCAACCAGCGATCACCGTACACTACCACTAATACTAGGGACAATTTACAATATTTACCAAAGCCAATTAACCTACAAACCTATACGTCTTTGCAGGAAATTGGAACACCTGCAGAAAACCAACATGGTCACAGGAAGAACGTACAAGCTCCATTCAGACAGCACGAACCCGGGTCTCTGGCACTGCAAGGCAGCAACTCTACTGCTGCGCCCACTGAGCTACCCTTTAGCTGCTGGAATGTTGAATAAAACACAAATTGTAGGAAAGGATACAAAGTGCAGGAGCAACTCAGTAGGTCAGGCAGCATCTCCGGAGAATATGGATAGGTGATGTTTCGTGCTTAGACCCTTCTTTGGTGGTGGATACCTGGAAACCAGGAAACCTGGCATAGACATTGCGTCCAAAGAGTCTGCACCTGTGCGGTACCTTTCTGCTTAGTGAAGGGTAGTTTGATTTAGAGTCATAGAATCAAGCATCATGGAAACAGGCCCTTCGACCCAACTCATCAAAGTTGATCAAGATGCCCCATCTAAGCCAATTGTATTTAACTCCAATTGGCCCATATCTCTCTCAACCTTTCCCATCCATGTCCCTGTCTAAAGGTTCTTCAAATGGTGTTACTGCAGCTGCCTCAATCACCTCCTCTGGCAGCTTGTTCCATATGTCCATCACCCTCTGTGTGGAAAATTGTCCCTCAGGTTCCTTTAGACTTTATCTTTAGAGATGCAGTGCAGAAACAGGCACATCGGCCCACCGAGTCCAAGAGCAATCATCCCCTACACTAACCTACACACACTGGGAACAATGTTTCAACTTACCATAGCCAATTAACCTATACGTCTTTGGAGTGTGGGAGGAAACCGGAGCACCTAGAAAATATTGTCACGGTCACAGGGAGAACCTACAAACTTGTAAAAGACAGTACCTGTAGTCAGGATCGAACAAAGGCTCTGGTGCTGTAAGGCAGCAACTCTACCATAGGACCACTATGCCGCCCCAGATTCCTATTAATTATTTTCCCTCACCATTAAACCTATGCTCTTTGGTTCTTGATTCCCCTACTCCGGGTAAAAGACTGTGCATTCACTTTATCTGTTCCTCTCTTGATATTTTTACACCCCTCATCCTCCTGCGCTACAAGGAATATGGGTCTAAACCCGCTCAAGAAAAATGGATTTAAGAAATTAGGAGTTTATCATTTACTTTAAATAAATTTGGTTTGGTTATTGTGATGCATTACAATGACTTGATATGCAATTCATTGCAATTACTTAGAGTAATTATGATCAAACAGCAAAGAACAATGATGCATCGCTTTGGAAACCGCACAATATTATTCATAAGCCACAAAAGGACAATGTGCACATTAATCAGATACAGGTCGACATTTGTCCAACTTGTTGCAAGATGAGCTGCAAGATCTTTTTCGTAACGTGCAGGGCAATGTGCATGCCCCATGCTTCCGAAAACATCAGTGCGGAAATGCATCATCTAATTTTCTCCCAACACATTAAAATTCCAGAGCTCTTGCTCATTCGTAAGATTTATCCTGCATTCAGTTGACACACTTCACCACCTCAGTAGAGCCCAAAATATTTTACAACCGATGGCATTATTCTTTTTAAAAGGAGTTAATTTGCAGTTTCAGGACTCAATCAAACCTCTACAGGTGTACGTCGGGGAGTATAATAACTGGCTGCATCACGGCCTGGTTCGGCAACTCGAATTCCCAGGAATGAAAGAGACTAGGGCGCAGCGGTAGAGTTGCTGCCTTACAGCACCAGACACCCGGGTTCAATCCTGACTACTGGTGCTGTCTGTACGGAGTTTGTACGTTCTCCCCCTGATCATGTGGGGTTCCTCCGGGTGCTCTGGTTTCTTCCCACATCCCAAAGATTTACAGGTTTGTAGGTTAATTGGCTTCGGTAAAATTGTAACTTGTCCCTCGGATGTAAGATATTGCTGGTGTAGTTCAAGTTCAAGTTCAAGTTCACATTTATTGTCTCATGTACCAATTGGTACAGTGAGATTTGAGTTACCCTACAGCCATATGAATAAAAAGAACACAATACACGATATAATTTAACATGAACATCCCCATGCAGCGGAATCAACGTTTCCCACTGTGAGGGAAGGCAATAAAGTTCAGTCATCTTCCTCTATGTTCACCCGTGGTCGGGGCCTTTGAGCCCTCTGCAGTCATCGCTACGGCGGCCCGATGTTCAGCCGGGATGATCGGAGCTCCGGCATCAGAATGGAAGAACACAGTCAGCGGCTTGGAGTTTCCAAATCGTCCGCTTCCTACCGGAGACCACGGCTCCCAAAGTCCACAGGCCAAGCTGGATGGAGATTTAACACTGGCGACCCTCGGCAAAAGATCCCAGGACTCCGCGATGTTAAAGTCAGCACTGCCTGTGGCTGGAAGCTACGCAAACCACAGCTCCATGATGTTAATCAGCAGGCCCAACACTCTGGAGCTCCAACATAGGCGATCCCCGGTAAGGCATCGTCCCACTCTGCGATGGAATTCAGTGCTGCGCCGCCGCTGAAGCTCTGCCGTTCTCCGAGCTTGGTAGGCCACGAGGGGGGGGGCGAAGATGCGACTCGGAGAAAAGATGGAGAAACGGTTTTCCCCTTTCCTTTTCCCTTCCCCCATCCCACACCCTCCACATAAAAAAGACTAAGAATCCTTTAGAACATACTTTTTAGACATACTAAAAATAACA
Organism: Malacoraja senta; assembly: GCA_038087875.1. Classification (NCBI taxonomy): domain Eukaryota; kingdom Metazoa; phylum Chordata; class Chondrichthyes; order Rajiformes; family Rajidae; genus Malacoraja; species Malacoraja senta. The sequence continues at coordinate 172,221,582 of CM075978.1, forward strand.
AAAAAGGGTGAAATGACGAACGGCTGCTGGTAATTCTTCCACACTCAATGGAGCCACATGATGGATATGGGTGATCGCTGGCCTGAGAGGACTCGGTGGGCCAAAGGGCCTATTTTCACGCTGTATCTCTAAAGTAAAGTAAAGTACTACAGAGAGTAGTAGACACTGCCCGCTGTATCATGGGTACTGACCGCCCCACTATCCAGGCTAAGATTTAGATTTATTATTCACATGTACTGAGGTACAGTGAAAAGCTTTGTTTTGCACGCTATCTAAACAAATCAGATATACCGTACATAAATACTTAAGAAGGAACTGCAGATGGTGGAAAATCGAATATCGAAAATCGAGTCTGAAGAAGGGTCTCGACCTGAAACGGTGTCTATTTCCTTCGCTCCATAAATGCTGCCTCACCCGCTGAGTTTCTCCAGCATTGTTGTCTACCATACATAAATACAGTCAGTTCAAACTCAAGTACAATAGGTAGAACAAAGTGGAAGATACTGAGTGCAGAATATAGTTCTCAACATTATAGCACATAATTTCCATCGACAAAGTCCGATGTCCACAGTAGGGTAGAGGCGAATCGGAGAGTTAGCGTATGGAAGGATGATTCAGAAGCCTGATATCAAAGGGAAAATGCTGTTCCCGTGTCTGGTGGTTTCTGTACCTTCTGCTGGACAGGAGCAGGAAGAAGAAGGGATGACTGCAGTGGGACACATCTTTGATTCTGTTGACTGCTTATCTGAAGCAGCCAGAAGTGTAGATGGAGTCCATGTTCTCCAGAGATGCTGCCTGACCCACTGAGATAAGCCCCTGTCCCACTTACGTGTCCTTGGCATGCTGATTACACGACCTTGTGGTCGCGTTAAGGCGCGACGGTCCCGCGAAGGTCACGCGCGACTTCATGCGTTCGCACAGCCGTCTGGAGCACGTGACGTCATTTGATGCTGGACTCAAAATGCTGGAGTAACTCAGCGGGACCGGCAGCATCTCTGGAGAGAAGCAATGGGTGATGTTTCGGGTCGAGACCCTTCTTCAGTCTGAGAGAAGGGTCTTGACCCAAAACGTCACCCATTCCTTCTCTCCAGAGATGCTGCCCGTCCCGCTGAGTTACTCCAGCATTTTGTGTCTATCTTCAATTTTCTTGGCCCCGCTCTGGGAGTAGAAGTGGGGGCAGATCCGGACCGCAACGGCCGTGAGCCCCAGGCCGAGCTCGGCGATCGTTTGCCTGCTTCTGCTGCTGTTGAAGGTGAGACGTTGCGTCGCGCCAGGGTCTTGGGCCTGCCCCACTTTGACGGTCAGTTATGCGACAGGCCGGTGGCGGGTGAAGATTTCGTTCGCTACAAAATTTCGGAGCGCCGCGCAATATCGCGCACAACTACATACCCCTCCGCGCTTCTCAGTGGGACCGGCCCCACGCGGCCACACGATGCCTATGCGCCTCAACGCGACGACGAGGTCATGTAATTGGCGTGCCAAGGACACGTATGTGGGACAGGGCCTTTACTCAAACACTTTGTGTAATTTTGTGTAGACTAGCATCTGCAGTTCCTTGTTTTTCCAGCACAGGAATAGGCCCTATGGCCCACAAGATCTATGCCTTTTGCTGGTATCTGGATGAGTATTTGAAGATGCATTATTGAGATCTGGGGTGCAGGGATTAGACTAGAAAGATCTTTAAGCCCTTTCAAGCAGAATGAGCCAAGTGATCTCTATCTGTGTTGCGTTGTGAATAAGTGGGATAATCTGCTTCAGGTGACAGTGAATAGAGATAGTTTAGAGATACAGCATGGAAACAGGCCCTTCAGTCCAATGTGTTCACACTGGCCATTGATCACCTGCTCACACTAGTTCTATGTTTCCCATTTTCTCATCCACTCCCTACACACTCGAGGTGATTTGCAGAGGCCAATTAACTTTCAAACCCGCATGTCTTTGGGATATGGGAGGAAACCCGATCACCCTAAAGGAACTGACACGGTCATAGGGGAAATGTGCAAACTCCACACAGACAGCACCTAAGGTCATCGGTGGCTCTACCAGCTGCGCCAATGGTGCCGCCCCGATGGACCTCAGGAGCCAATTGCTTCAGAACCCCTGGGAGAGGAGGGGAAGGATTTAGTCTGTGTTGCAGCTGCAAGACAGAACATCCATCACTGCAACACTTGAGCACTACTTAGCCCCAACGGTCTGAACAAGTCACTTCAGCACCAACCATAGATCAAACCTGCAGCAGACTTCACAGCGAGAAAAATCCTGGGCAAAGGGCTGCTGCTGTTGATAAAAAATCCTATTACACTGGCGGCTGGCTGCAAAATTCCAACTGAGCTTTGAAATACACATATATTATGCTTGCCTGCATCAGTTTCTGGCAGTGGTATGACTGGTTAGCTCTCTCTATTCCGATTCACCCTTATATAATTAGTCTAATTAGTGTTTGCTCCATTGTCGGCTAACATATTATGCCTTTGTGCAATTAACTATGGAAAGTGCTTACTCTTGAGGCCAGAGGGACAGCTAGTGTGGGAAGAGAGAAGAATGATACTGAGTCTGATTGTTTTTTTTAACGTTTTAGAGATACAGCGTGGAAACAGGCCCAGCGGCCCACCAAGTCCACACCAACCATTTATCACCCTTTCACACTAGTTCTATGCTATCCCAATTTCTCATCTATTCCCGACAACACTTGAGGCAATTTACAGAGGGCCATTTAACCTATAAATCTGCACTTCTTTGGGATGTGGGATGAAACCGGAGCATCCGGAGGTAACCCCCGCGGTCATGGGAAGAACATGCAAACTCCATACACAGACAGCACCCGAGGTCAGGGTCGAACCCATGTCTGTGGCGCTGTGAGGCAGCGGCTCAACCAGCTGCACCACTGTTTCTTTTTAATCTGAATTGCAATCAGTGAAGTGAAATATTTCTTCGGGCGAACACAAAGCAAGGTTTCTACACCATTTCACGACGTCTTGAAGTGTGAGGGTGCCAAAACTTGTGGAGACCCTACTTCACAGCTCCAGGGGCCCCTGTTCGATCATGACCTCGGTTGTTATTTGTATGAGATTCTCATCCTCTACTGGTGACCACGTGAGTTTCCTCACCGGTACTCCGGTATCTTCCAACATCCCAATGACGGGTTAGTCGGTGGTTTAATGGACCGCTGCAAATGGCTCCTAGTGTGTGGAAGTGGTAGAACGAGGGTGGGTGGAGTTGATGGGAATATAGAGAGATCGGAGTAGGATTTTTACAGAAGGCCTTCATGATCGGTGCAGATTTGGTGGGCTGAATTCCCTGTTTCCATGGCGATCAAATCTAAAACTCGATAATTATCAGTCCTGAGTTCACTGACAGTAAAGATCTTTGAACTTCTGTCACACTGAAGGTGCTATATAAATACACATGTTATTGTTCTGGGTGACTACAGTCCTTTATTCACCACCCACCATAAAACTACGAATCAGGAGCAGGAACACCCCATCCCTCTACTCGAGACCACTCTGCCATTCATCGAGGTCACAGCTAATCTTTAGAGTCATAGAGACATACAGCACGCAAACAGGCCCTTCAGCCCAACTAGTCCATGTCGTCCAAGTGCCCATCAATGCCAATCCCATTTGCCTGCGTTTGGCCCATATCCCTCCAAACCTTACCTATCCATGGGGCAGGGCTGGGGTGGCTTGGAGGCGCGGTGGTAGAGTTGCTGCATTACAGCACCAGGCACACAGGTTCCATCCTTAATTCCATTCCAAGCAAGAATTTCATTGTCCTATCTGGGACACATGACAATAAACTCTCTTGACTTGACTTGACTTGACTACTACCGGTGCTGTCTATACGGAGTTTTCACGTTCTTCCCGTGACCGCATGAGTTTTCTCCAGAGAGGCTGGCTGACCCTTTGAGTTACTCAGCACATTGTGTTTATCTTTGGTATAAACCAGCATCTGCAGTTATTTGTTTCTAAATAATAAATCAAAACCTAGTTCTTGATTCCCCAACTCTGGGGTACATATTCCCTAGGTGCATTCACCCAATCTATTCCATCTCAAACTCATCTTCATTTTCCGCCTCTACCCCTGTACCCCTTAACCCTTTAATATGCAGAAATCCATCTATCTGTGGTTTGTATAAACTCAATGGACCAAGCCTCCACAGGGGTCAGGAATTCATGATTCATCACCTTCTGAAGGAAGAGATTTCTCCACATCTTAATCTTAATGATTAGTCTTCGATTGTGACCCTTGGTTCTAAACTCCTCAGCCAGCAGAACCACCTTCCCTGCAGATAACGCATGATAAATTTGAAGGTTTCAAAGAGATTCTCAGATCACTATCATGTTGCTGTTTGGTGGAGCTTGCTGTTTAGATTAGAGAAACAGCATTGAAACAGGCACTACGCTCCACCGAGTTCATGCCGACCATCGATCACCTATTCACACCAGTTCTATATGAACAAAAAACTGCAGATGTTGGTTTATACCAAAGATAGACAAAAAGTGCTGGAGTAACTCAACGGGTCAGACGGCATATGTGGAGGAAAAGGATGGATGCCTCATCTCCACAAAGATGGGCGGGCGTGGAGAGAGACGTCGGCTTGTGGCCACGCTGCTTGAGGGCAACAGACTGCCCCCTGCAGCAGTCTGGGGCTTGCTTGGTTTGGGAGCCGCTGCAGTAAATCGAGCGTATGAACCGGACTTTGGACTTTGGAAATGGCACCAAAATATGACAGCGCTTGCATGTGTAAACATGCAAAATAATTTCACTGTGCAGTTGCACATGTGACAAACAAAGCACCTTTGGACCATCAGCTAGCTATCCCACACCGTTGCTGCTTTCCAGCATATTTAGTATCTCGGACCCACGATTAATTTTTAATCAATTATTGATACATGTGTTGGCTTTTCTCAGTGCTACACCAGTGCTGATGTGTTAAGGGAAACATTCAAGACTTAGAATAAAAAAATAAAACATGCTGGAGATGCTCAAAAGGTCAGGCAACAGCTGTGAAGGAGGAGAAGAAGAACTCATATTCCAGTCAAATCAAGTTTAGTCGAGTTTATTGTCATATGCACAAGTACGGTGAGGTACAGTTACAACGAAAATCTTGCTTGCTGCAGCATCACAGGCACATAGACCCAACCAAACTCACACAAAAACAAATTATACACAAATTACACACAAGACTTTGAAAACCACGAAGACTGCTTAAAATAAAACAAAACATTACTGCAAAAACACAATTAGAAAAATGTTTTTGAAAATGCAAGAAGTGCTATATAAATACACATGTTGTTGTTGTTCTGGGTAACGATTGGCCCTTAATCACCACCCATCATAACCGCTGAAGCATAAGTACCTACAATCAGGAGCAGGAACAGCCCATCCCACCTCTCAAGACTGCTCTGTCATTCATCCAGATCACTGCTAATCTCCTGGAGTCATAGAGTCATACAGCATGGAAACAGGCCCTCCGGCCCTCTAGTCCATGCCGTCCAAATGCCCATAAGGCTAATCCCATTTTCCCATGTTTGTCCCATATCCCGCTAAACCTTACCTACATGTACCTTCCAAATGTCTTCTGAATGGTACAGTATTTTTAATTGGACTTCACTGTTATATCTTCCACTAAATATTATATGTTTTTCCTTTATCTGTGCACTGAGGACAACTTGATTGTATATATGTATAGTCTTTTCTTTTGCTGGAAGCAAAGAAAAGACTAGAATAGCACAGAAGCTAAAGCTGTACCTCGGTACAAGTGATAATAATAAACTAAACTAAAGTGGACTATTGTGGGCTCCACCTTTCCTTGATCAAGGTTGCTTTGCATATCTTTCATTTATTTGTTCTATTTACCTTCTATAGCTCCCATTTCCCTTTCCCCTGTCACTCAGTCTGAAGAAGGGTCTCAACCTGCAACGTCACCTATTCCTTTTCTCCAGAGAAGCTGCCTGACCTGCTGAGATACTCCAGCTTTTTGTTTCTAACTTCTTAAACTAAACATCATGTTCAGCACAGATATTGTGGGCTGAATGGCCTATTTCTGTTCCATATTCCCTTTCCCCTGACACAGTCTGAAGAAGGGTCTCGACCCGAAACATCACCCATTCCATCTCTCCAGAGATACTGCCTGTCCCGCTGAGTTACTTCAGCATTTTGAGTCTATCTTCGGTTTATTAACCAGCATCTGCAGTTTCTACCTACACCATATTTTAGCTCTCCGACAGTTCACTGGAATGAACTGTGTCTCTGCTGTAATTGTTATTAAAAACCTGTTGCTTTACTGATGTGCACAGGTCTGCAGTAGGAATGATAGCTGGAATATCTGCTCCCAAAAGCAATCTCGCAACTGATGAAGCTGATGATTAAAATAGTTTGAAAATGAAGCCACTTCAATGACGGTAAATAATTCAGGACGTGATGTGAAACACACTTTCCTTGCAAATTGAACTTGTTTTTATTTTCTCTCCACTCCATTTGGCTAGCAAGTAGTGTGAGGATGTTTGACCCTTCCCCACGGTTCTCTTGCCTCCAGCTGTTGAAGTTCAATCTTCACCTCAATTGATTCCCCGTGGATGAGGTGTGGAGTGAGAATAACTCCATTGGATCATTTTGAGTGTCATGGAATAGGTTGAGTGATCTCTATTATGTTACACATTGGAGCTAAATGAAAATCAAAAGCAAATTACCTTTATGAATTAAAGGTTAACATAACTCATAACACAGACATTATCATATATATTTTATGATATATATCTATACATAGGTATACTTGAAACCCAGGGGTACTCAAAGGGTACTTTGTACCTTTAACTCATTATTCCTTCCTTCCAAACCAATTTGAGTGGCTACTAAACAAACATTTTATTCAGAGCTTCTCTCAGTCCTATTAGTAACGCCCTGGGATTTTGAATTGTTGTACGATTAGCTTCTCTTAATTACTTTAATAGCTCTGACTGGTATTGAACTGCGAGACTGGTATCAAGGTCTTCTTCACCTGAAAGTCAATTGCTCGAGACAAAAGCATGTCATCGGTCACGCGTGACGAAAGCATTTGTGCGGTAGCAAGGCTGCATGAGATGAGGTTTCAACAAAGAAATTTTCATTCAGTTGATGGGAACTTTATTGACTGATTGATACTTCATTATCACATGGGACATGTCACAGTGACATTTTTTGTCTTGCATAACATACACAAAGTATGCAAAGTGTCGCCACGTATAGGGCGCCGACAATGTTCAACGCTTCGTAGTAAGTTTGTGCAAGTGGTAATTCGCTGTGCATTCCCGCTTGTGATTGCAACCAGCTTTCTTTTGCAGTGAGGAGAAGAATCTCAATATCCCATGGGGTAAATTCTGCCCCTCCTTCTCCACCACCCACCCCATTGCGTGCATTTGGCCCAGCGAGGGAGAATGCGGGGAAGTCAAGGGTGAGCTCCCTGCATTAAACTGCCCTTTGTCTCCCCACAATCGCAGGATCCGCTCTTATTGAGGGCTGCCAACTCCTGCTGGCTCTCTTCCTGGACCTTTCATTGCATCTCCTACCACCTTCCGCCAGTCCTCCTCCCATTCCCATGCCCTCTTCCCCACAGGCCTGCAAGGTTTTACCTCTTCAAGTCTTCCCTTTGAAAGCCACAATTGTATCTGCCTCCACCACACTCTCAGGCTGTGCGTTCCACATCGCAAGTGGCTGCACAAAATAAATTCTCTTTATCATCCCTCTTCTTCTTATGTTAATGACATTAAACCTGTGTCATTTGGGTACCGGTCCTTCTGTCAGTGAAACACTCGCTCCTCCATATTCATGCTATGAAAACTCTTCCTATTTTGACATACTTCTTTTAAATCTCCCCTTAAACCTTCTTTACTCTGAGAACAACCCCTGTTTCTCTCACATTAATAGCCTCAAAGCTGAGAAACATCAGATGCCAAGATGTATATTCAATCATTTGACATGGCCCTTGTGGTCTGGCACTTCCCCCATTAACGTCAGGTTTAGGCTGATTTTTCGGTTTATTATTGTCATATGTACCAAGGTACAAAGAAAAACTGTTTTGCATGCTATCCATTCAGATCTGATATACTATGCATGAATACAATCAAGCCAAGCTCAAGTATAATAGGTAGAGCAAAGGGGAAACAGAGTGCAGAATATAGCTCTCAGCATTGTAGCCCACCAGTTCCATAGACAAATTCCAATATCCGCAATAGGATAGAGGTGAATCAGACAATAATCAGACATATAGCTTATGTCTGATTATGTCCAGAAGCCTGATAACAGAGGTTTTAGATTTTTAGTTGTTTTGTCTTAGAGGTGAAGACGCTGTTCCTGAGTCAGGTGGTGTGCGCTTTCAAGCTTCTGTATCTTCTGCCAATGATAGCAGGGAGAAGAAAGAATGTCAAGTCTTTGGTTATGTTGGTCGCTTTTCCAAGGCACCGTGATGTGTAGATGGAGTTAATGGTGGGGAGTGTTGTCTGCGCGATGGTCTGGTCAACACCTACAACTCTTGGCAATTTCTAGCTCTCTTGGGCAAAGCTGGTCCCAAACCAAGCTGTGATTCAACCCGATAGTATGCTTTCTATGGCGCATGTGTAGAGGTTGGTAAGAGGCATTGGGGGCATGATGAATTTCATCAGTCTCCTGAGGAAGTTGAGGCAATGGTGTGCCTTCTTGCCTGCCAATCCACGATCCAATCGGTGGTAATATAATAATGTCAAGAACTTGTAGCTCTCAACGATTTCTACTTCAGCATATTGATGCTGATTGGGGCATGTACTCCACCACACTTCCTGAACGTCCCACAGATCGATCTGGAGACCATAATTCCAAGAGCTTCCCTTTCTTCCAGTCTGGTTGCCCCATTACAGGAAGGAGGCTTTGAAAATAGTGCAGAAGAGGCTAAACCGAATGCTACCTGGAATAGAGGGTATTAGATAGGATAGGTTGGACAAACTTCCTTTATTTTCTCTGGCACGTCGGTGGTTGAGGGGAGACCTGATGGAAGTATAAAAAATTATGAGAGGCATATAGGGTAGACATTCAGAACATTTTTCCCAAGGTGCCAGAGACTCAGATTCAATCCTATGTGTTTTGTCTGTGTGACGTTTGTACCTTCTCCCTGTGACCGCATGGGTTTTCTCTAGGTACTCGCTTTCCTCCCACATCCCAAAGATGCGCAGATTTGTAGGTTAATTGGTTTTTGTAAATTGTCCCTAATGGGTAGAATAGAACTAGTGTATGGACTCGGTGGGCTGAAGGGCCTGTTTCCACGCTGTATCTCTAAACTATACTAAACTAATCTGCAAATCAAAACCCCCCTCACCCACCTAACACTTGCCAGGCTTTGTCCTGCTCCCACCTCTCTTCCAGCTTCCTTGCCCCTACTACAATCAGTCTGAAGCAGGGTCCCGACCCAAAACATCACTTTTCCATGTTCTCCAGAGATACTGACCATGGTTGTGGAGGCCAAGTCAATGGATATTTTTAAGATGGAGCTTGACAGCTCCTTGATTCGTAAGGGTGTCAGCGGTTATGGAGAGAAGGCAGGAGAATGGGGTTGAGAGGGAAAGTTAGATCCACCATGATTCAATGGCGGAGTAGACTTGATGGGCAGAATGGCCTAACTCTGCTCCTAGAACTTATGAACTTATAAGATGCCCCAACTATGCTAGTCCCATCTGCCCATGTTTGGCCCATATCCCCCAACACCTTTCCTATCCAAATGTCCAACTGTTTTAAAAAAATGTTATAATGCCAAAAATGTTGTTAGAGTGCCTGGAAAAGGTACAACAGCCCAAATTCCCTCCTGGTGGTGTGAGACTTCAAGCTTCTGTACATTTTGCCCAGTTCACACCGTTTGGACACTAGCAGTTCTTCTTTCACCTATCATCTCTCCTGTTCCTCCTTCTTTGGCGACCTCCTGTCTTTGGGATTTTACACTGAAAAACCAGGTCGACGTGTGCCTTTCCCTTTGAACGTACGTGACAGTGTCAGCAACACAATGTCAAAGAGACAGTTAAACATTGGAGCCACCAGCAAAGATATTGTCAACGCCATCAATTGAGACTCCAAATTGAATGTCATACCGTTAATAAGCTCTCCGGAGCTGTAGAAGCGTCAGTGCAGATATTGTTGTCAGTGAAACAAGCAGTTTGCTTCTTGAGATTGCTATCCTGGCAAAGAACACAGCAGTAAAAAAAAATCAGACAATGACACATTTTGCCAGGCAACCGAGATACAATTGAATGCTAATCTTTTATTGTAGTTTCACCGTTGCGCTCACTCCATTTAATCCTTCTAGGCATCTCTCGGTGCATTTATTCGTGCGGGTAGTGGGGGTAGGTAAAATGAAGGAGGAAATTAAGGACTCGGAATGACGTTTATCTGGAGTTGGAGTGAGTTACAGCCATTTAAATGTCAGGAAGACGTCAGTAACCCTGTCGCTGCGCAGCGGGATAAGGGGAGCTTTCAAACAGACGCTTTTATTCCTGCAATTTGTAACTGCATACGGGGGAGTCACAGTCAAATGAAGCGGTCGTTTAATCAATTAGTTTCAGCATCCGCGTCGCATTTGGCCGATACAAGTGCGGGCAGGAATTCCTCAAATCAATTGATTCATTCATCCGGAGACTGCGGAGCTGCTGAATATTCATCGACCGAGGATTTGACGGTGGGAAAAAGAGATCACGGTCTCTTAAATCACAGCCGTAGGACTCACACCAAACCTACTGACTTCATCCTGGGTACAAAGATTTCATCTGCATTTCCTCCCCCACTCTCACGATCCCAACACAGAGAGATAACGATTAAAGAATAAGAATTCAATGTTTAAAAATTCAAGTGACTGTGAAGGCGATACAACCTCTTCGGTTGAAAGCAATCAGAAGCACAAAGCAGGCAATCAAGAAAGATTCCTGAACTCCATAGAATACATAGCGATGAGATATTAAGGAATCAAGGGATTCACCCCTGGAATTTAGAGGGTAAATTGGTGGTTTGATTGAACATTTCAATATGGCTAAAAAGGACACAAGGTGCTGGAGTGACTCAGGGGGTCAGGTAGCATCACTGGAGAACAATGACACATTGGCTCCTCACTGTATCGCTAAAGTCTAAAGTAAAGTAAAGGTCAGGGAGCATCTGTGGAGGGAATGGACAGACAGTAATTCATAAGGTCATAAGGAATAGGTGTAGAATTAGACCATTCGGCCCATCAGGTCTACTCCGCCATTCAATCATGGCTGATCTATCTCTCCCGCCTAACCCCATTCTCCTGCTATCTCCCCTTAACCTCTGACACCTGTACTAATCAAAATTCCGAACGTCAAAGTCTGGAGAAAGGTCCTGACCTGAACCATCATCTGTCCATTCCCTCCTCAGATGCTGCCTCACCAGCTGAGTACCTCCAGCACTTGGTGTTTTGATTGAATGGTCACACTATCTATCAAGATTGATGTGTAAGATGTTGGTGAGGCCGCATTTAGAGCATTGCATTCGGTTTTGGTCACCCTGCTATAGGAAGGAAGTTGTTAAGCTGGAAAGAATGGAGATAATTTAAATGCATGTTGCCAGGACTTCGAGGGCCTGAGCTGTATGGAGAGGTTGGGCAGGCTAGGACTATATTCCTTGGAGCGCAGGAGGCTGAGGGATCTAATAGAGGTGTATAAAATCATGAGGAGAATATAAAAGGTAAATACACAGAATTTTAACCAGGTTTGGGGAATTAAGAACCAGAGGACATAGGTTTAAGTTGAGAGGTGAAAGAACTAATAGGAAGCTAAGGGGCAACCTTTCACTCAGAGGGTGGTGGGTATATAGAGTGAGCTGCCAGAGGATGTAGTTGAAGCAGAAACTATAACTGCATTTAAAACACCTTTGGGCAGGTACATAGACAGGAAAGGTTTAGAGAGATATGGGCCACACATGAGCAAGTGTGATGAGCTTAGATGGAGCATCTTGGCAGCATGGACGAGTTGCACCAAAGGATCACTTTCCATGCTGTATGACTCTGTGACTCTAAATCTAAATGTTAGAGCAGCTTTCTCACACAACGCTAGGAATGGAAATTCCCTTCCCGCACGCAATGAGTTAACAGAAACCCTGTTCTAAAATAAGATAACCACCTGGCTGGTACACAGGCAAAGGTGAGTGCGATAAGTAGGTCGTGATGAGAAGGTAGCGCACACAACACGATGGCGGCAGCGTTGCGTAGACCAAGGGGATGTCAACCGTGTAAAGCGAGGGTCTGAGTTCAAGAGCACAGAAATGAGAATGGAGAGCTTTTTCTGAAGTTTTGCTTGATTACCTTTGGGGGTTAGGGAGGCTTGAATTGCAGAATTGTACCCTGGAGAGACTGAATAACTGAGGTGAAGGAGGGCACTTTTCGTTGAGGACGATGGAGGGCGACCAACATGCTTGGTCCTCCCGGCAATGTGAGAGTTGCCGGATGCACCATATGTGTGGCTGGTCACTCTCCACAGCCACGGACTACACTTCCTGGCCCTGTTACTGTCGATGGTTCAATGGTGCTTTGATAGTCACCGGTGCAAATGCACAGTGAAATTATTTTCCTTATGTACAGTACAGTAAAATATTGCCATACCTAAGCACAATCCCCGAGTAGCAAAGTGTACAGAAATAGTCTACTGAGCCCGATGCAAGAGGCACCAGGTTTTGGGGCCATTTTCAAAGTCCAGTCCAGCTCGGTCTTATGAGCTGTACCCGATTCCAAGCGAGTCTCAGGCTGCTCCAGGGCCTACAGCCATCGCCTTCCTTGAACGTGTAGATCGATCAGCAAACCGACAACCCTCTCCTCGCTCATCTGCTTTTGATCCCCCAGGGGCACTTCCCGTGGCCGACCACGAGGGCATGGTAGATCAGACCACCGTTCCTTGTCCTACCAGCCTTGCTCCTGCTGTCTGTTGTCATGGCTTCATCATCCCGGTCACTGGGCTTCAGAGGACGAGCAGGGGCCGGCTCGACGGCTTGCTCACTGCAGACTGCAGTTGGCAGTCGATCTCACAGAGAGCAGAACCAGATTTGAAAGTCTGTTTCTTCTCAGAAAGGTTGAACAGATAGGAAGACTCCCTTTTCAGATGTTTTTTTGCATCAGGCGGACTACATTTAACCTTGCAAACATTAGGGTGTTTTGGACTTCCTCACATCTTACTGGCTGTTCTCCACTAGTGATAAACACAAAGTGCTGGAGTAATTCACTGGGTCAGGCAGCATTTTAGTTTAGTTTATTCGAGATACAGCGCGGAAACAGGCCCTTTGGAACATCGAGTCCATGCCGACCAACGATCCCCGCACACTATACTACCTCACACACACTAGGGACAATTTACAACTAGTGATTTACTCCAGCACTTTGTGCTTTTTTTGGTAAACCAGCATCTGCAATTCCTTGTTTTTACAGTTCCTGGCTGAGCAGTAGGCACTCACACTACAGAGTTTACCTCATTATAGGTGCAACAAGTTATACCTGGTTAGCGTAGAGCATTCCCATTGATTTGAATGGGGAAGAATGGCTACAAGGGCAAAAGGTACTTTAAAGAGTCTGAAAGGAAGTTAAGGGCATGTTGTACTTCGTCTTGATAAGAGACGGCAGTTAAGGGATCAATGTGGTGACATTGATTGATTGAAAGATATAGCATGCAAACAGGCCCTTCGGCCTACCGAGTCCACACTGACCATCGATCACCCCTTCACACTAGGTTTAGTTTAGTTTTAGTTTTTAGTTTTAGAGATACGGCACAGAAACTGTCCCTTCAGCCCACGGAGTCTGAGCCGACCCAGGTGCAACTGTATACTAGTTCTATCCTAAGGGCAATTTACAGAAACCAAGTAACCTACCGCTCAGTCACAGGGAGAACACACAAATTCTGTACACACAGCACCCGTCGTCGGGATCGAAGTCGGGTCTCTGGCACTGTCAGGAAGCAACTCTACCACTGTGCCACTGTGCTGCCCCTGTTGTAGGTATTGCCAAACCATTGTTGTTTGTTTAACAGATTGGAAGAAGCTAACTTTCTCTGATTACCATCGGATGGCTCCAGAGAAGTAATCTGTAGGCAGAGAGCAAATTGTGAAATATCAATTCAGGTATTTTTGGCAGCACAAGAAGATCACTTTGACTTGTCTGCAGAGCTGTGAGCAGCACCAGGAAAAGAAGAATCCCAAATTGAATTGAATTGAATACTTTATTGTCGCATTTGACAAGTCACAGTGAAATTCTTTGCTTGCATACCCAAGGTATGCAATAGTCGCCACATAAAGGGTGGTGACAAAGTTACAACGTACCCCTGCGCCAGGTCCACCCTTGTTCTCCCCCCCTCCTCCCTCCTCCCTCGTCACGGTGGTCCCCCCACACCTTGTCCTCCTTTGTTCTCTGCCCCCCTCCTCATGGCGGCCCCCCCACGCTGGCACCACCTTTATTCTATCCCCATCTCACGTCGGTCCCCCCACGCCGGGTCCTCCATTGTTCCAGGCGGCGCATCCTTCGACTCCCACGTGGCCCGTCCTTGACCGCTGTCGCCCTCAACGATCGACTTCCTAAATCCCAGATCCAAATATATGGTTTTGAACAGAAAACAAATTAAAGTCAAGACTTTATCCTTGCAGCTGATTGAACTGAGAATAACTAATGGGTTGTTGGTAATTGCACCTCTTCATACAGCATGCACGATTGCCACTATAGGCTGCATTTTAAGTAGGGACTCTCATGAGTAGCGGCCCCTGTAAGGAGGGCATGTTAACCATCCAATGACTTTCCAAATATAAATCTTGACTTTAGTAACAGCCACGTGATTAGGATTTTCCTTAAATAATCTCACCCGACACCCTATTCTTTTTTTGCGAAGGGTGATTCAGGAGAGAAAGAAAAATGTCTAACCTGGGACATTCAGCAGGTCAGGCTGCATTTGACCAATATAAGTCATAGTGTCATACAACATGGAAACAGGCCTTTCAGCCCAACTTGCCCACACCAACCAACAAGCCCCATCTACATTAGTCCCACCTGCCTGCGTTTGACCAATATCCTTCTAAACCTGTCCTATCCATGTACCCGTCTAAATGTTTCTTAAACGTTGCAATAGTACCAGCCTCCACTACCTCCTCTGGCAGCTCGTTCCTTACACCCAACACCCTTTGTGTGAAGTTACTCCTAAGGGTTCCTATTAAATATTCCCCCCCTCACCTTAGCACCATATCCTCTGGTTGTAGATTCCCCTGCTCTGGGTAAAAGACCGTGCATTCACTATCTATTCCCCTCATGATCTTATACACCTCTTTAAGATCACCCATCATCCTCCTGTACTTCAAGATATAAAGTCCCTTTTTAAGTGTTGTTTTTGTACCTAGCTCAACTACCTCCTCTGGCAGGAACCATGTACCTATCCATGTTTCATCAGAACAGGAAATTATAGTTAAATAAAGTTTATATACACCGTATATAAAGCTCGTTCCATACACTTGCCACCATTGTGTAAAAAAATTACCTTTCAGGTTCATATTAAATCTTTCTCCCCCTCATTGGACTTTTATTCCTTGGAGCACAGGAGGATGAGGGATGATGTTACTGAGGTGTCTAAAACCATGAGAGGAATAGATCGGGTAGACACACACTCTCTTGCCCAGGGTAGTGGAATCGAGAACCAGAGGACATAGATTTAAGATCAAAGGGGAAAGATTTAATAGGAATCTGAGAGATAACTTTTTCACATAAAGGGTGGTGGGTGTATGGAATGAGCTGCCAGAAGAGGTAGTTGAGGCAGGGACTATTGTTAAGAAACAATTAGAAAGGTACATGGATAAGACAAGTTTGGAGGACTATGGGCCAAGTGCAGGCAGGTTGACTAGTGTCGATGGGACATGTTGGTCGGTGTGGGCAAGTTTGACGAAGGGTCTGGATCCACGCTGTATGAATCTATGACTCTATGACCCTCACCTTAAACCAATGTCCTTGATACCGCTACTCTGGGCAAAAGACCCTGTGCAACTATACGATCTACTCCTGTCATGATTTTGTACACTTCTTAATGTACCAATCCTTGTTGCAATGAAAGAGTGGGCTGGCAATACACAGTCAGTCATGTGGTTCACATTCAGACTGAGCCAGTGTTGGCCGGACTTCCTCCGCCACAAATAGGGAAAGGAAAATGACCTCAGGCACTTGTCTGCAGTCTCCGGAGGTTGATTAGTGTCAACATTGGCAGAAGCCTCAGCAAGGATTTTCTGCACAGTCTGGATGGAGATGTTAATGCATGGTGTTGGGCTGGGAGTAAAAAGAGGAAAAAACAACCTTGTGTTTGAAGGCTTTTGATAAGATGCCAACAACTTGACTCATAACTAACCTTGCAAAATCAAGAAAGTGGGAAGTGGATTGGAAAGCAAGATGAAAAACAAGAAACTGGCACAAAGTGCTGGAGTAATGGTGGAAGTGGATGCAATTGAATTCTAAAGGAAATTTGACAAGATTAACATGGAAAACAAAAATGTAAATAGGAGCTCAGATGCTGGTTTACAGAGAGTTTAC
This sequence comes from Malacoraja senta, assembly GCA_038087875.1. NCBI lineage: Eukaryota > Metazoa > Chordata > Chondrichthyes > Rajiformes > Rajidae > Malacoraja > Malacoraja senta. Next base: position 172,238,122 of record CM075978.1, read on the forward strand.
TTTACTTTACTTTAATTTAGTTTCGTTTTGTTTATTGTCACGTGTACCATGTTACAGTGAAAAGATTTTGTTGCTTGTTAACCAATCGACTCATCCACAGATACATGATAAAGGCAATAAAGTGAATGACGTTTAATGTATGATGAAGTTCAATAAAGTCCGAGGGTCTCCAATGAGGTAGATAGTAGCTCAGGCTTGCTCTCTAGTTGTTGATGGGATGGTTGAGTTGCCTGAGTTGGTGGGATGGTTGAGTTGGGAAGAAACTTTCCCTGAATCTGGAGTTGTGTGCATTCAAACTTCTATACATCAAAACAGACACAAAGCGCAGAAGTAACTCTGTGGGTCAGGCAGCATTTCTGGAGGAAATGCTAGCAATGTTTTGGGTTGGAACCTTTTTTCAGACTGAAACATCACCTGTCTATGTTTTCCAGAGATGCTGCCTGACCCACTAAATTACTCCAGCACTTTGAATTGAATTGAATTGAATTGAATAAATGTTATTAGCCAAACACGTTTACATACAAGGAATTTGCCTTGGTGCTTTGCTCACAAGTAACAACACGATATGCAGTAAACAATTAAAAATAAAACATTATAATTTAAACAGGTGAAGAATTAAATAAAATACCAGAGCATAAGGAAGCTACAGACTTTTGGCTGTTGAGTAGAGCTACTGCATGTGTAAAAAAGCTGATTTTATGTCTGGCTGTGGCGGCTTTGACAGTCCGCAGTTGCCTTCCAGAGGGAAGTGCTCCCAAGACATTGTGGCCAGGGTGAGAGGGGTCAGAGACAATCTTACCCACTTTTTTCCTGGCCCTTGCAGAGTACAGTTCGTCAATAGGGGCATGGGCAGAAATCCAGGGGGGATGGGGGGGGAGGACACGTCCCTCCCATGCTTTGAGAGGTGGGGGACAATCTCCCCCATGTTTTGTAATCCGGATTTTGAAATTCGGTGAAAAAAAATCTATTAAAATCTCCACTTTCCGCGAGACAGTTGGGGAGTCACTGTTAAGTGCTTGTTAAATGTCTCTATTAACATCGTATTAACATGATGTGTCACCAATTGTGTTTAGACTTTCAAGTATTACTGAAGGTATTCACGGAGAATTTCTTAAAGCTGTCTGATGTGGGTACAATTACCATTTGAACTAATTGGATGTATTGGTGGATGGGAAAGATTTAAACGGGTATCGGATTTAAACAGGTCAGGTCCTTAAGAGCTCCGGTCGAACGGGTTTCCTGGCTGGCTTGCAGGTAAGTCCCTCATTCACGGTCACTCAAGTTATTTAGTATTTTTTCCCATCTCTCTCTCTCTCTCTCTCCTCCAAAGTTTGTTCTTCTGTTTGCCTTTATTTGCTTCAGTTTTATTTGTTTAAGTGTTATTTATCGCATTGTAGGTTTTGAAAGATTCAAGCGGGTATCAGATGCTTTCTTAGGGCTGAATCGGCCCGTTCGCGGGTCCTTTCATCGCCCCGCGCGGCTTAAAATCAAACTGGTGTGTTGAGGCGATCGAGGCTCCCAATGTTGAAGCCCCCGCCGGCCGATTTTAAGCCGCGCCGGGCGATGAAAGGCCCCGTGAACGGGCCGATTCAAGCCCCACGATTCAGGGTGGACGAAGCTGTTATTGCTGGAGTTCGGAGTCGGTCACCAACCAGGTCATCTCGGAAAATGGCGGTGCACCTGAATGCAGCGGCTTTGCTCTCCCCCGTGTGGATGTTGTTGTTTCTGTCTGTTTTGTCCGTTTGTCTGTGGACCTGCGAATAAGTGTACATATGTGTCAATGGTTGTCGTGTTTGTATTTTTTAACCGGAGGAGATGCAATGGAATTTCGTTGCACAGTATTGTGCAATGACAATAAACATATTCATTCAGATGTAACTGTGGTGTTGTTGATGGTGAGTGGGGGGAGGGGAGGGGGAGCTCTCCTAAAGTGTACAATCAATTTCACTGTCTTAAGAGCATTGAGCTCCAGGTTGTTGTAATGGTACCAGGACAACAGCTGTGACACTTCCTGTCTGTAGGCAGATTCCACCCCATCCTGGATCAGTCCAATCATGGTTGTCCGCAAACTTGAGAAGCTTGACAGAGGAGTCTGTGGAGGTGCAGTCGTTGGTGTAGAGAGAGTAAAGGAGAGGCAAAAGTACGCAGCCTTGCGGTGCTCCTATGCTGAGGCTCTGTGGGTCCGAGATGTGCTTTCCCAGCCTCACTTGCTGCTTCCTGTCTGTCAGGAAGTTAATGATCCACTGACAGAGGGGTTCAGGCACTGTCAACTGGGAGAGTTTGGAGTGTAGTAGCTCTGGCACAATGGTGTTGAACGCAGAGCAAAAATCCCCAAACAAAATCTTTGCATAGGTCCCCTGGCATAGGTCCCATAGGTGCTGGAGATTGAAGTGCAGGCCTCGGTTGACTGCATCATCCACGGATCTATTTGCCCAGTATGCAAACTGCAGGGTGTCCAGCAGGCGGTTTGTGATATTTTTCAGGTGGGCCAGCGCGTCTTTCAAGGGTCTTCATGATTACAGAGGTCAGTGCAACAGGTCTGTAGTCATTGAGACCAGTAGAAATCCTTGGCTTTTTGGGTACGGGAACAATAGTGGAAACTTTGAAGCAGGTTTGCAGGGACCAATTGAAAATGTCTGTGTGGACTGGTGCCAGTTGTTCGGCGCGGAGCTTGAGGGTAGAGGGGGAAACATTGCCCTGTCCTGGAGATTTCTGGCTTTTCTGTCTCCTGAATAGCTTTTCCACCTCCTCAATTGCTATTGTTGGTGGTGGAGAAGTTGCCAGACTGATGTTGGACAGCAAGAGCCCAGTCTTTGCAGACTGGAGTCAGGCTGTAAGTAGGTGGGAAGTGGTGATTGGGGAGGAGTGCGTGGGGGGAGGGAGGGAGTGGGTACCGAGGTTATGTTTCTGCCTATCACACCTGCAGTAGAACTCGTTCAGGTCGTTGGTCAGCTGATGATTGTCCAAGTGTTAAAGTGTCTGCTTTTAACATGAAAAGGGAGTTTGGAGGGTTAACTGTGCTGGATCAGTAACTCAAAGGATGAACTTGTAAATAGCTCGTTCTAAGCTTCCCCCCCAGTCTAGTTTCAGTTAAAAATCACTGAATCAAGCGCTTGCGCATCTAAACTTTATTTTGACAAAACACAATTACAGTTCCAACTACTGTACCTTGTATCTGCCTGATCAAGACATCTTGGCCTCGCTCAAACAGAGACACTCCAGAAGGTCATGCCGTCCTAAGCGCTCTCCCAGAAGATCGACGCAGGACTTCGGGGTAGCGGACTTTTATAGGTCCTCGGACGTCGAGGGGCCGAACCACATGTGGGTGGTCTCTTTACAATGCAATTACAGATATTGATTAACCCCGTACATGACAGACATTTCCCTAACCCAATAAAACAGTGGCTAATACATTGTATTCAAACAGTGTTTCTCAGAGGAAACAAACATCGCAACATGTGCCCTGATATGCAAGTAAACCAGACAAGGCTCAATACTTAATCCAATCAACAACCAACAAAGTAAAGCTTTGCAACATTATTTACAATGTGTATGTCTGGTTTGCATTCATCCAATCCATTCTATGCATTTTGCACCTGATTGTCAGGGTCTGCAGATGTTCCCATTCTCTTCCTGCAGCTCTGATCTAGGCTCTAGACAAACTGGCACCATTCTGCAGCTTGTCCTATTTCTACAGAAAGCACTTTTAAATTGACCAAATGGCCTTGCAGCCCTGAAGCCTTTACTCAATTTCTAGGGTCCTGGCCTCCCTAATTTGGCCAGGATTAACAATGAATGTTTCCCTTCTGTGCTATGTGATTTTTTACCTTGGATAAGCAATTATAAAGGAAGGATGTTGAAGGATTAAGGGAAGGGTGGGTGTAATAGGATTTCATTATGTATTCGGGAGGCTCATACCAGCATGAACACAATGCAATGAATGACCCTGCTTCAGTGGCACTGGTTCTTTACCTGAGTGAATGAGACATTATGACAATCCTATCAATTCAAGCCAGTGGAGTTCAATTGGGTTCAGCCTGCCAAAGAAAATTAAAACTTGCTGCAGAAATGTTCCAAGCACAGGGCGGGACGGTGGCGCAGCGGTAGAGTTGCTGCCTTACAGCGGCAGAGACCCGGGTTTGAACCTGACTACAGGTGCCGCTGGTACGGAGTTTGTACTTTCTCCCCGTGACTGCGTGGGTCTTCTTCGGGTGCTCCGGTTTCCTCCCAACTCCAAAGATGTAGAGGTTTGTTGGTTAATTGGCTTCGGCAAAAATTGTAAATTGTCCCGAGTGTGTAAGATAGTGCTAGTGTACATGGCGATCGCTGGTCAATGCGGACTCAGTGGACTGAAGGGCCTGTTTCCTTGCTCTATCTCTAAAGTCTAAAGTAAAGTCTAAAGTCTAAATGATCGCCTCATTTTGATCTCTGATCCGTGCAGAGGTAGCTGCTCTGAGCTTATTGAACAACATTTTTAAGGCGGAGATTGGCAGTTTTTTTTAATTATTAAAGGTGTTAAGAATTATGGGGAGAATTTGGTTGAGGGGGAAAGATAGTCAGACATGAATGAATGGTGAATTAGACTCGATGGGCAGAATGACCTAATTCTGGTCCTATGACATGAACTTATGAAAGTTTCATGGTCAGGCCAAGACTTGAAAATGGTGCCAAAAATTGGCGACTTTGTATACTGTCTCAGTGTACTACTACTACTGTATATACTTGTACTGTATCTGAGATACTTACCTAGGATGCATCTAAGTACTTATGTGTAGTGATACTTGTACTGAACTGCACACAAGAATGAATTTCATTGTACCTCGGTACATGTGAGGAATAAAGTACTTTTGAACCATTGAATACCATTGAAATCATCCCTCCTCTGCAGGTAAGTGGAGGCAACAAAAGAAATTGGTGTTTCTGTCTATTTCTCTTCCTACACACTCCAGCCATCATTGTAAGGAAATGAGTTAACCCATCAGACTTGCATTATTCACCCACTGATTTATGTTTGTGCTGCTGGGATGTAAATCTTTGGCTATTCCGTGAAGAAGGACAAATTATTTATGAACACTGGCCACCAAGAAATAAGTCTGCCTTTAAACTGAAGGTTTATTCAGAGAATATTATTCAGAGAATAGCGTTAATTAAAAGACTTTCCAATACAGGGTCTCTGGATCGTTAGCTCGTGGCAAGAGTCGCATTTATGAGATTTAAGGAGGACAAAAAAAAATTCTAATCACCCAGGAAGTGAAGTGAAACTTCTTTATGTAGTGGATGGTTGGAAAGATGATCATGATGCCCCAAGGGTTGGTTGTGGATAACAGTTCAGGTTTAGTTTAGTTTAGTTAAAAATGCAGCGTGGATATAAGCCCTTCGGCCCACCGAGTTCGCTCCGACCATCGATCACCCATACACTAGTTAGATTTTAGTTTTGACTTTAGAAATACAGCGTGGATTTAATTGGCACAGAGGGCTGTGGCAACCAAGGCACTGGGTATTTTTAAGGCGGAGATTGACAGGTTCTTGATTAGTAAGGGTTCAGGAGTTACTGGGAGAAGGCAGGTGAATGGGATTGAGAGGGAAACAAAGTTCAACCATGTAGATGGTGTAGATGGTGTAGACTCGATGGGATGAATGGTCTAATTCTGCCTTTACGACTTATGAACTGATGAACTTATGATAGTGCTGCATCTCCTCAGCATTGCTCCTCCAACAGTGGGGTGCTCCTTCAGTCCCACCCACCTAGCAAGTTTGGGCAGTCTGACTAATAAGGTTTAGTTTTAGTTTAGTTTTTATAGTCACATGTACCAAGGTACAGCAAAAAGCTTTTTTGTTGTGTGCTGTCCATTCAGACTAAACATGATTACAATCAAGCTGTCCACAGCGCACAGCTACAGGATGAAGAGCATAATGTAGGAACGTTACAAAATTTTGAGATTTAAAAAATCAAGCCTGTAATTTATCCCCTCGGATAAAGCATAAGAAGAACTTTAATTTGATACCTAATTCACTTTCATATCTTCAGTATTAAAAAAGTTATGATCATTTTCATACTCGGAAATTAACATCTTGTTCCCTATTGCTTTTCCATTAACTTAACACAAAAGCTGTGATCGAGGACAGTCAATTGACATAAAAGCCCATAACTTTCTTAAAAAATAAGAGAACTGAATGAAATTTTCAGTTATTATAGATTGAAGCATTCTGAAACAAATATGATACATCTTACTTGGATGACCTGAAATTAAAGCATATAATTAGTTTGTTACCTAATTGTAGATAATTACAAAATTGACCGTTGTGACGGAAATAGTAATAAACACCCAGACTGCCTTGAAAATTAAAAAATGTGATGTTCTCAAGATCAGAACTTTAATATTATTGTAACATTAAAACAAATAGTAAATACCCAACAAAAAATCATATTCATCAGTGTCATCAAATCAATCTATTCATCTAAATTCAATTACTAAATAATTATCCCATTCTTAAGAAAAGGCTAAAAAAAAAATTTTAATAGCCAATGTATCCAAATAACAAACTGACCCCATTCACACAAGAATTCACAATGTAACATGATTTCAAAATCTCACTTTGTCATGAATTTCTATGCCAATGGAAGGAATTGAATGTTTAATTCCCATAAATTTTACTCTGTTGGTTTTTAACACTGCTGCAGGCAAGTCATTTTACACAGACATTTATTCAAAATCCACAAACATCCACTCTCAAGATAATTAAAATCATTATTGTTTTACACAATCATGTAAGAACATCTAAATTATCTATATTTTGTGTTATTCTCTATCCATGATCAATATTTTCATACTAAACCTGACTAAAAACTAAAAGCTTTTAACTGTGGAAGTTTTCAATCAGATATTTTAACTCTGAAGTTTTCAATCAGATATTTAGTATGGATTTAGTCTATCCATGATCTCCTTCTTTTCTAGTTGTCACATTTTCTACACTCTCACTTTTTCCTTCACTTTCTTCTTTCTTTCAATCTTATCCTTTCCTTTTACTAGTGTAAAAAACAAACGGAGTACATTAATTGTAAGAAGACATAAGTGACGAGTACTAATGTATGTCGTTGTAATGTAATGTACTTCTAATAAATAAAAAAAATAAAAAATAAATAAAAAAAAGATATTTAGTATGAAAATATTGATCATGGATAGACAATAACACAAAATATAAATGAGTTAGATGTTCTTATGACATGATTGTGCAAATAAATAATGAATTTGATTATCTTGATAGTGGATTGTGATAGATCGGAATGTTGCCGCTGCCATGATTTAAGCCCCGCGATATCGGCAGGCAAGACACGGCCGATTATCAGGGCCTAAATAAGATTAAAATGAAACCACACCAAAAAGCAAGATAAGATATTAAATAAACAATATAACTTTTGTTTTGTCCTGATGTGGAAGTCCTTGTTGTTGATTTTGATCCGTGATGTTGAAGGCGTTAGAAGTCGCGTTTAACTTCAATCCACGATGCAATCGACCAGCAACTTTTTTGTTTTGTTTTAAAGGGAACGGAAGCGCAGAACAAATATTTTTCATCAACTTGTAGTCCGAGCAAATACCTCTCCGACAACCAATACAAACCTGCATTTAAATCCCGCCCCCCCCCCCCCAGCCTCAACCATTAAAGAACTGCAGATGCCGGTTTAAATCGAAGGTAGACACAAAATATTGGAGTAACTCAGCAGGGCAGGCAGCATCTCCGGAGAGAAGGAACGGTTGACGTTTCGGGTCGAGAGCCTTCTTCAGTCTGAAGAAGGGTCTCGACCCTCAACGTCACCCATTCCTTCTCTCCGGAGATGCTGCTTGACCCGCTGAGTTACTCCAGCATTTTGTGTGTACCTCTTGCCTGGTGGGGGAGAAGAGAATAGGGAATGATTGGGGTGACACAGGTCCTTGATTATGCTGGTGGACTTGCCAAAGCAGCATGATGTAGATGGAGTCAATGGAAGGGAAGATGATTGTGCGATGGATTGGACTACGTCCACAATGCTCTGCAATTCCTTGCAGTCGGATAGAGCTGTTCCCAAACCATGCTGCAATGTATCCTGATAAAATGGTTCCTACGGCGCACCTGTAAAAGTTGGTATGAGTTGTTAGGGACATGCTGAACTTCCTAAGCATTCTAATGAATTTTAGGCGTTCATGTGGTTTCTTGGCCACTGTTTTGACATGGCTGGTCCAGGACAAGTTGAAGAACTGGGAGCTTTGTAGCTTAGGGCGGGTAAGGCTGTGGTTTAATCCTTCAGCTGAAAAAAGGCATCTCAGTCAGCAGTTCTTGCTCAGCCTAAATTTTATTGTTGGGCCTCTACACATGAAATGCCATATACTGTATTACACTCAATTACAGTGGACAATCGGCAATAATGGAGACCATTCCCTCTGGTATTGTCCATTATATCAAGGGTTCACTGTTCTCAATATAATCTAAGGGAATAGAACATGGAACAGGATAGCACAGTAAGACATAAAGTACTGGAGTAACGGCTGGTCAGGTAGAATCTTTATTCTTTAGACTTTCGAGAAACAGCATGGAAATAGGCCCTTCCACCCACTGTGTCCAATTTTCCAATTTTATCGAAGCCAATTAACCGACAAACCTGCACATCTTTGGAATGTGGGAGGAAACCGGAGCACCCGGAGAAAACCCACGCAGTCACAGGGAGAACATACAGACTCCGTACAGACAGCACCCGTAGTCAGGATCAAACCTGTGTCTCGGGCGCCATAAGGTGGCAACTCTACTGCTATGCCACAAGTCTGACTAATCTTTAATCAGAAGAAAGTTCTCAGCCAAAACTTTGTATGTCCATTCCCTCCACAGATGCTGCCTGACCCATTGAGTTGCTCCAGCACTTTGAACATTAAAATCCTCCACTGGTACAATTTTGATACCTGCAAGCATGAAACAATATTATGGCAAAATGAGTTCTTTTTGTGGGCTAGCCATGAACTCACTGAAGACCAGACCAAGCCTAAGTTTATTTTAGTTTAGTTTATTGTTACGTGTACCGAGGTACAATGAGAAGCTTTTGTTGCGTGCTATCCAGTCAGTGGAATGACTCAACATGAGCTGTCCACAGTGTACAGCCTAAGGAACTAAATAGCTTATCCCTGCCCATTAAACTGAATGTGAGGAAGGAAGAGGGTGGAGGAATGGCAGAGAGATGGCCATCTACTGCAACAAGCACGGGGCTTTCCATCGACATAATGTGGAAGTTACAGATCCGGAGGATTACTTGCAAATATCTGCAAAACTGGCTAATATTTACCCAAAGATGTCAGGTGTAATCTGGTTTCATTGGCTGCCATATGAAAATAATTTTAACCTTCCACGGTGAGTTGCCTGTTTCTGCTCAAAATACATCTGGTGTTGGAATGGCATTTTAAACTTTAATAGCGCTTGTCAACACAGCCCGTTGATTAAATAAAGGGCATCTGCAATGCATAATTTCAGGATGTTCTTTAGAACTGAATCCAAAAGAGATGGAAAACTTGATTAACAAAAAATTCAAATGCAAAAATGAAATTTTGATTCTGTTTTCAGAAAAGTTTAATATAATTTAGTTTAATTTATGATTGTCACGTGTACCGAGGCACAGATAAAGATATTTGATGGGTGCTATCCAGTCAGTGGAAAAACCATGCATGATTACAATCAAGCCTTCCGTAGTGTACAGACACAGGATTATGGGAATAAAGTATAGTTCAAAATAAACTCCAGTAAAGACCGATAAAGATGGTCCAAGTGTTTGAAGAAAGTAAAACTTGCTTCACTGTGTTTCTTTGTCAGTGACAACGTTTTGACATAGTCACCAGCACTGGCTTAGCATAGTATTTAGAAGCAAAGATCTGAGGATGCTGATTAATGCACAAAAGGGCAGAGAGTGCTGGAGTTATTCTGCAGGTCAGGTGGCATCTCTGGTGAACATGGATAGGGGATATTTCGTGTCGGGACCCCTCCTCAGACTGATTGTGGGTCAGCGGGGGGGGGGGGGGTGAAAAATGCGAGAGAAGCTCGCAGAGTGAAGAGGCCGGAAAAAGCGTGGCAGATAGGAAAACAGGCGAGGGGGATTTTGACAGGCTGATGGTTGGACCAAAGGCCAGAGTTAAAACTGTAGGTATGAGACAGGTTTGAAGAGTTGCGCATAGTGAGGCCAGGGGGAGGAAAGCAGCAGGGGGATGGGAGGTGGAAAGGATAAATAGGTGGGATGCCAGGTGGGACACGGGGGAAGGTGGGGCGAGAAATAAGGGGGGTAGCTAGAAGTTACTTAAAATTGGAGAATTTAACATTCATACCATTAGGTTGTAAACTATCCAAGTGGAATATGAGGTGCTGTTCCTGAAGTTTGTGTGTGGCCCCACTTAGGCAATGGAGGAGGCCCAGGACAGAAAGGTCAGCCTGGGAATGGAAAAAGGAGTTAAAATGGGATATCTAGTAGGTCCAGGCAGACTGAGTGTGTGTTCGGCGAACGTTTCCAGTATTTAGTTTAGTACAGATGAACACACAGGCCATTCTACCCATTGACCAATTGAGTCCAAACTGACCATCAATCACCCATTAACATTTGATAGACACAAAAAGCTGGAGTAACTCAGCAGGACAGGCAGCATCTCTGGAGAGAAGGAAAGGGTGACGTTTCGGATCGAGATCCTTCTTCAGTCTGAGAGCTTCAGTCTGAAGAAGGGTTTCGACCTGAAACGTCACCCTTCCCTTCTCTCCAGGGATGCTGCCTGTCCCGCTGAGTTACTCCAGCTTTTTGTGTCTATCTTTGGTTTAAACTAGCATCTCCAGTTCCTTCTTACCCATTAACATTAGTTCTATCCACTTTATTGCGATCTTTGCAATTATTTTAAATCTGCACGTTTGCTGTAGCTGTGACACTATACAACACTCTGGTAATTTTCATTTTGCACTACCTGTAGTACATGTATAACTTGATTATACTCATGGACAGTATGAACTGACTGGATAGCATGCAAACAAAGCTTATCACTATATCTCAGTACACATGACAAAAGTAAATTAAAATCATGTATAGAATCATGAGGGGAATAGATAAGGTGAATACAGAGCCTTTTATGCAGAGTAGGGGAACCAAGCACCAGAGGACAGATTTAATATGAACCTGAGGGGCAACCTTTTCGCACAGAGGGTGGTGAGTATATGGAACGAGCTGCCAGAAGGGGTAGTTGAGGCAGGTACAATAACAACATTTTGAATGTAGAACATAGAGCAGTACAGTACCGGAACAGGCCCTTCGACCCGCATTGCCTGTGCCGAACATGATGCCAAGACCATTTGAATGATACTTGGACAGGTACATGAATAGAGGGATACGGGCCAAATGCAGGCAAATGGGACTAGCTTAGATGGACATGTTGGTCAGAATGTGTAGGAAAGAACTGCAGAACTGGTTTAAATCGAAGGTAGACACAATATGGAATAATGTAAAATTGTAACCAGAAAACGCAAGACACTATGTGTCCAAGGTGTTGCGGTCATCGGCGGTGACGCGCGGCGTCGCCGGTAGAGGGGACCGCACGGCAACGGCGAGAGCGCAGAGCCTATGCCACGGGAGCGCCGCACGGGTGCTGCGCGGGGGCCGAGTGATTAAGTACGGCCGGTCCCACGAGCTTGCGGTAAGTAAAAAAAAAAGGGCGGGCCGACTGCGATGACGTCATTTCGGATCTGCGGGGCTGTGGCGGCGGCCGTGCTGATCGCGGCGCTGTGGAGGCGGCCGTGCCGCACACGTGCCTCACTGGCGGAGGCTGTGGCGGCGGTCGTGCCTCACTGGCGGAGACTGTGGCGGTGCAAGTTCGACGCACGGCGCTCGTGCCACACTGGCGGCGGCTGTGGCGGCGGCCGTGCCGCACTCGTGCCTCACTGGCGGAGGCTGTGCGGTAGGAAAAGTTTTTTGAACAGTGTTGGTTTTATTTTAGCACCGTCGCACGGCCCCGGAATTGTGCGTTTGACCGAGTGCGCGGTCTATGGCAGCCCAGGAGCGGTAGATTCTTCCTGTTTCGCCGCCAATGACCGCAGACTCGTGAGACAGGCCTTTAAGTCAACGTGACAGACAGCATCTCTGGAGAGAAGGAATGGGTGATGTTTTGGGTCGAGACCCTTCTTCAGACATTATGTAAAATTGTAACCAGAAAACGCAAGATTAATAGCATGGTAGACACAAAATGGTGGAGTAACTCGGCGGGACAGGCAGCATCTCTGTAGGGAAGGAATGGGTGACGTTTTGGGTCGAGATTAATATCATGATCAGTTCATATTTCATGCTCAACCAGTGCTGCCAGGAGCAATTGGCCCTGAACTTTCTGCAAGGGTACAGTTGTCCTCCAGCAGATAGATATTCCAATGACAACTTGGTCCTGAACTTGGACCTGCAAGATGACTTGAATCATAAACTGCAAGTCCTGCCCATGAAACTCCTTTGATGAGCATCTAAACCATCATCCCTGACATCCAAAATTATTCAAAACCCTGTTAAAATTTTATCATACGATTAAGATTTAAACAGTTTCAGGTAACAGATTTATCATACGATTATCTTACGAGGCAGTCTGAAGAAGTGTCTCGACCCGAAACGTCATTTATTCCTTCTCTCCAGAGATGCTGCCTCTCCCGCTGAGTCACTCCAGCATTTTTTGTCAACCAACAAGTTGATCAGCATGGGCAAGTTGGGCTGAGGGGCCTATTTTCGTGCTGTATGACTCTATGATTTTAACATCAACACAAATATAAAAATAGCAAATACAATGGATTTGGTCAGTTTATTCACTGATGCTGTGGTGTCGTCATAGCCAAATTCCAGTGCGATTCTTACTTAGTGTCCTTCTTCCAACAACACTTACAGTCGGGAACGGGAGTCTCGGATCACTTTTATTTCTCTAATTAAGAAGTGCTTCTTCTTACTCCCAGCACAGTGGAGATCAATAATTCAGCACTCTGTGCCATCGTGGTGTGGTGGTTGACTTCTCAAACTAGTACCCAGAGCCTTCACTATTGATCCGGGAACACAAGCTTGAGACTTCCCCACAGTCACGAGGAGTTTAAATTCAAATCATTAAATAATTTTTGTATTTGAGGGAAGAAAATAGTAACAGTAATGATTCGCTGCACCGTCAAGGCAAGGAATACCCTGCCAAACTTCACATGACTTCGGATGCACAAAGTTACACTTAAAATGAGTAGGAAGGAAGTGCAGATGCTGGTTTATACTGTAGATGCAAAGTGCTGGGGTAACTCAGTGGGTCAGGCAGCATCTCTGGGGAAAAAGGATGGATGATGTTTCGGGTGGGAACCCTTCTTCAGACTGAAAGTACAGGTGGGGGGGGGGGGGGGGGGACTGGATTGAAGAAACGGCCAGAACAAATCGGGGCAGCAATAGATAACCAAGGAAGGGTGGGGCCCATAATGGCCCTTTGTTGACTGAGGAATAGGTGATAAGTGGTTTAGTTTAGTTTAGTTTAGTTTAGTTTAGTTTAGAGATACAGAGTGGAAACAGGTCCTCCGGCCCACCGGGTCTGCACCGACCAGCGATCCTTGCATACTTACACTATCCTACACACAAACTAGGGGCAACTTCTACATTTACCAAGACAATTTACCTACATACCTGTACGTCTTTGGAGTGTGGGAGGAAACCGAAGATATCGGAGAAAACCCACGCAGTCACGGGGTACAAACTCCGTTCAGACAGCACCCGTAGTCGGGATCGAACCCGGGTGGCCAGTGCTGCAAGCGCTGTAAGGCAGCAATTCTACCACTGCGCCAACGTGCTGCCCTGGAAAGGTTCTTAAAATGGTGCCTGAAATAGGTTTGGAAGCCTAGAGATTAGAAAATAGAGGTTGGCCTTGTCAATGATGTACTCAAACTGAGTACAAGGATCCACTCAATGACAGGAAGCCACAGATTCAAGTCAAATATCAATGATTTTTTAATTGAGAGTTACAGCATAGAAAAAGCCCCTTCAGCCGACCGAGTTCGCACCAACCATCAATCACCCATTCACATCTGTCCTGTGTTATCCTACTTTTCCGTCCACTCCCTACACACAAGGGGCAATTTATAGAAAGCAAACCCGCAAGTCTTTGGGTTGTGGAAGGAGACCGTAGCACTCGGGGGAAACCCATGTTCAGTCACAGAGGGGACATGTAAATTCTACACAGACAGCGCCCAAGGTCAGGATCAAACCTGGGGTACCTGGCACCATGAAGCAGCAACTCTCAACAGCAGTTGTAGGAGGCATGGTGGTGCAGCGGCAGAGCTGCTGGCTTACAGCATCAGAGACCCAGGTTCGATCCTGACTATGGGCGCTGTCTGTACAATGTTTCTACGTTCTCCCTGTGATAGCATGGGTTTTCTCCGGGATCTTTGGTTTCCTCCCACACTCCAAAGACATACAGGCTTTTAGGTTAATTGGCTTGGTAAAGATTGTAAATTGTCCCTAGTATTAGTGCGAGTATACGGGGATTGTTTTTCGGAGCGGAAGGGTCTGTTTCTGCACTGTATCTCGAAACTCTACCAGCTGCTCCACTGTGCTGCCCAGTAATGTATAAGCTAGTGGTTCCCCCAAGGCTGTGCTGAGGGAGTTTACATGTCAGAGTTATATCTCTTGGATGTGACTCCATAATTCTCCAGATCAGGATTTGAACCTGTGACACAAAATGCTGGAGTAACTCAGCAGGACAGCCAGCATCTCTAGAGAGAAGGTAAGGGTGACATTACTGGTCGAGACCCTTCTTCAGACTGATGTCAGGGGAGTGGGCGGGACAGATATAGAATGTAGTCAGAGACAGTAAGACTGGAGGGAGACCTGGGAAGGGGGAGGGCATGGGGAGAGAGGGAAAGCAAGGGCTACTTGAAGTTAGAAAAGTCAATGTTTATCCCGCTGGGGTGTAAGCTACCCAAGCGAAATATGAGGTGCTGTTCCTCCAATTTGCGCTGGGCCTCACTTTGACAAAGGAGGAGGCCCAGGACAGAAAGGTCAGATTGGGAATTGGAGGGAGAGGGGGAATTTCAACCTGTGACCTTCTGAGTCAGCGGCAAGAGTGTTCACAGCTAACACTATGAACAAACTCAGTGGGGTCAAACTCAAAGTCAATTTGGGGTCTGTGGACCTCTACCAGACCACACAGACTTTCCTCCATGTTGGAATGGTCAAATTAATATTGGTCAACCATTATGTTCTGTTGGCCAGTACGTTATCCAGCACCCTTGATTCCCAAGCCTTTCTGGATTATCCTTTTTGCCAGACCAATAGAGGTCACGACCTATGAGAGGAGTCTAGCGATTCCAGAACGGTCAGCCTACTCCATCGTGAGGCCAAGATACCAGCCCGCAAAGTCGGCCTCGGAAGTCATCTATGGGAACAGATCTGCTGGCTCCGGCCGGGCTGGAGTTCCAGAGCCCCGGCCACAGGGGGCATAATTCAACCCACTGATTGGCCGCAAAATTCATGATAAGGTCAAGATCGGCTGCCTCATTTGGCCAAGGCTCCATATTTTTGGAAGTGCCAGACCACCGGTTGCCAGAAAATCAGCAGTGGACCTGTACA
The DNA here is from genome assembly GCA_038087875.1 of Malacoraja senta. Classification (NCBI taxonomy): domain Eukaryota; kingdom Metazoa; phylum Chordata; class Chondrichthyes; order Rajiformes; family Rajidae; genus Malacoraja; species Malacoraja senta. Next base: position 172,253,726 of record CM075978.1, read on the forward strand.
ACATTGAGCTGCCAGTTTCATGCCCCATTCTTGGTGTGATCACTCTGGACTATCCACAACTTTACACGAAGTTCAACGTAATAATAATAATAAGAATAATACATTTTATTTATGGGCGCCTTATACCAAAGTCTCAAGGACACCTTACAGAATTTAACAAGTAAAAAACATATAATCGGAGTAAAATAAATTATAAAGACATCACCAATACACAAATTAAAGACAGAATTCGATCCAAAGACAAAAAAACAGAAACACTATGTGAAGAGACGTAAGCACCAGAAACCAGCTCGCATTTTTAACTTCTATGGTAAGCATAGAGCCATAGAGTCGTACAGCGTGGAAACAGGCTCTTCAGCCCAAGTTGCCCACACTGACCCACATGCCCCATTTACACTAGTCCCACCTGGCTGCATTTGGCCCATTACCCCTCTAAACCCATCCTATCCATGTATCTGTCCAAATGTTTCTCAAATGTTGTGATACTACCTGCCTCAACTACATCCTCCAGCAGATCATTCCATACACCCACCAGCATTTGTGTAAAAAAAATTACCCCTCAGGTTCCTATTAAATATATCACAACCCCCCCCCCCCCCCCCCCCCCCCCCCGCACTCTGGGCAAGAGACTCTGGGCATTTACATGATCTATTTCCCTCATGGTTTTGTACACTTCTACAAGATCACCCATTATCCCCCTGCGCTCCAAGGAATAAAATCCTAACCTGCTCAACCACTCCCCATAGCTCAGAAGTGAGCTGCCAGTTTAATTCTCCATTCTTGGAGTCATCACTCAAGACTACCTACACCATAACATAAAGCTCACCTAAATCTTCTGTTTTGTGGCAGTCATTGAGTCCTAGACTCTATCAGTCTGAAGAAAGGTCCCTACCAGAAACAACCCCTATCCATTCCCTCCACAGATGCTGCCTGACCCGTTGAGTTACACCAGCACTTTGTGGTTTGCACACAAAATATGTATGCATGTGTAAAGCGAATACCAAGATTTAATATTACTAAAGAGGACTAGACTACAAGCAATAAACCTGCTTGGCTCTGTGTGCGATGAATACGAAAATAGGACATCGAGATATCTCAAGTAGCCAGTCGCCCTTCGAAAGCTCATTTCTGTAGTCTGCCGAAAAGAAATAGATCTTGCTTTGAACACACAAAATCTCTCCATTAAACAGCTGTCCCGTGTTGACTTTTATTGTGGCGTTGTGTACATTGACATGTGTGATGGAGCTGTGTCACGTCTGGAGGCTGAAATCTACTAACCTTCTTTGCAAGCTGTGAATGTCAGCCCAGCTGTAAATGGAAAAATATTTTTGCTGTGAAACCTACCCTATCTCTGACAGAATGTGCCACCCTCATCTGGTATTGCTGTCAGGTTTTTTTTTTACTGATTATCCAGCAATGAAGATAAAGGAGAAACAATTGTATTCTGTATGTGTGTATACACAGCAGCTCGGAGGTGTGGAGCATTCAACAGTAAGGAGACAATATTAATGTAGTTTAGAGATACAGCATGGAAACAGGCCCTTCTGCCCACTGAGTCCATGTCGACCAATGATCATCCATACTCTAGTTCTATATTATCCAAGTTTTGCAGCCTGCACACTAGGGGCAATTTACAGAAGCCAATTAACCTACAAACCTGCATACCTCTGGAGTGTGGGAGGAAACCGGTGTTTCCGTGGGGAAAACCCATGCAGCCACAGGAGAAAGGACAAACTCCTTACACACAACTCCCGTGGTAAGGGTCGAACCCGGGTCTAAAGTCTAAAGTCTGCTGAGATACTCCAGTACTTTGTGTTTTACTCAAGGTTCCAGCATCTGCAGTTCCTTCTGTCTCGAGCAACAGCACATTCTTCCTCCTGAGCAATAGGTAGAGGTTGAGCAGACTAGGACTTTATTCCTTGGAATGCAGGCTGAGGGGTGATCTAATAGAGGTGTGTAAAATCATGAGGGGCCCAGATAGGGCAAATGCACGGACACTTTTACCGAATAAAAATATTTGGACAGGGACATGGATAGGAAAGGTTTTGAGGGTATGGACCAAATGCAGGCAGGTTGGATTAGTGTAGATGGGGCATCTTGATCGGCATGGACGAGTTGGGCTGTAGGACCTGTTTCCGCTTGTGGAAAAGAACTACAGATGCTGGTTTACACTGATGGTAAACACAAAGTGCTGGAGTAACTCAGCAGGTCAGGCAGCACCTCTGGAGAAAATGGATGGCCCATCCTTTTTCTCCACAGGTGCTGGCTGACCCGCTGAGTCACTCCACCACTTTGTGTCTATCTTCGGGCCTGTTTCTGTGCTGCACAAAACTATAACTGAATTAGTCTGAGTGAAAATGTCATACTAAACGACGTTTGCAATGTAGTAATTTAACAACTGCTGCCACTCACGTCTAATGAGGGAAAAGGCTGATATGTTTTATACATTATCACATCTATGTCACTGGTTTGGGAGATGACTCCATTTTTCCATTATATCAGCAAGCATTTAGTGCAGACCCCTGTTTTACCTGCTTGTTCTCCTTTTCTCGCAAACGCGAACCAGTTTAATTTGAATTGGCAGGCTTAATTAGCAATTGAAGCGCATTAATTTAAATGATAGATGACTTTGTATGAATATCATTGAACTTTTCAGAAGAGAGAGAGAGAGAGAGAGAGGGGGGAGAGAGAGAGGGGGGGTGGGGGGAGAGTGCGCCAGTGATGTGCAAAAACAGACTGAATAAGATGCATTAATCACAAATGCAAAACGTTTGGCCTAAACGGAATGAATGTCTTGCCAAACAAGAGATAGCCTGACATTCAAAAGGAAGGGAGCACCGAGGTGGTTTCAAGACATTTTAAATGTGGGATTAAGACTTAATGGAAAGAGGCAGAAAGCAAGAAGAGAAGAAGACCAAGCTCCTAGCAAACCTGTTTGTTTTGTGTCTCTCATCACAGGTTTAGCGGCATAGCCCTTGAGATGCTATCGTCATGGTAATGACTTTGTAACGGTGTCACAGATGTTTTGGAGATGTTAAGTTCCTCTCACCGAAATTGAGTAGTTTGATTTGTTATTGTGTACAGCCTATCTTTGGTCAGTCATGAAATGCCACAACAAATCTCACTCAGGGTGGGAGATTTTTTATTCCACTCCATGGTCCCTCTCTCGTGCAATTTATTTCCTTAATGAGGAAGAAGAATGGAAGAAAAGAACATATTTTGTTTGCTCTCCCTTTAGTTTTAGTTTAGTTTATAGACACAGCGAGGAAACAGGCGCTTCAGCCCATAGTGACTATGCTGACCATACTGCTAGTGTCCCCATACATTACCAGTATCCTACACACTGGGGACAGTTTACAATTTTTACCGAAGGCAATTAATCTACAAACCTGTATGTATTTGGAGCGTGGGAATAAACTGGAGCACCCAGAGAGAACCCACATGGTCACAGGGAGAACGTAGAAACCTCTTGATTGTGTCAGGGGTCAGGGGTTATGGGGAGAAGGCAGGATGATGGGGTTGAGAGGGAAAAATATATCAGCCATGATTGAATGGCAGAGTAGACTTGATGGGTCGAATGTCCAAATTTTGCTCCTATGATTTATGAACATGGACTTATGGAGGAGGCCCACGAGAGGAAGATGACCAAGTACGAAGAGCTGGTCATAGACTGCCGTAAGCAGGGCTGGAAGGCAAGGTGTATGCCCATCAAGGTTGGCTGCAGAGGTTTTGCAGGGCATTCGCTCTACAAAGCCTTGAGTGCGCTGGGCATCAACGGAATGGAGAAGAGAAGAACCATCAAGAACACCACAGAGGCAGCGGAGAAGGCCTCAGGATGGTTCTGGACCAGGAGAGGAGGTCCATGGGGAGGAGCGAATGCCACCAAGTCGTGGTCTGATCAACCGCGGCTGGGTCGCCTGGGTGAGGGTGTCTGATGTTGAAAGATCCGAAACACCCAATGACCCCGGGTTACATCACTGATGATGTGTTCAGGAGCATCAATACATGTATTTGTATCAATGAACTCCGTACAGACAGCACCAGCAGTCAGGTTTCAACCCGGGTCTCTGGCGCTGTAAGGCAGCAACTCTACCGATGCATCACTGTGCTACCCTGTTGATCAATTCTGGATGTTTACTCCCACTTTAATAGCCAGCTCTGGGTCACACCCATTGTTCTATGGTTAGGTCAACACAGTAGATTGTGCTTCCATGGGCACCTCCAGAGAACCAGGTGTACCATGACCAGAGTTGGACCTCACTGTGCTACTGAGGTTGGGCAGCACAGCCAAAGGTACTGCCTTCTCCTAAGAAACATCAAGTCAGGGCTTTCTCTGCTGGACAAATGTGTTATTCCTGGTGTCCTGCCCATAATCCCCACTCCATCAGGTACTATTACTGAACACTAAACATTTGTTCGTCGAATGTTACTGTGCAAAAAATGGCGGCCGTTTTCATTAAATTACATTTCTGCTGTGTCAGTTGTGCTTCCTTTATTGTTGGAAAACACTGCAACATGGCTCTCAAATTTCACTTCATGGGCATTGCTGTATAAATCCAAATCCATTCCCCTTTCTTCTCCCACACTTTAATCCCATCTACCTTACCTCCTGCCTTTCCTTCAACATCTCCTTCATTTCTTCCTCCTTTCCTCATTCCTTCTTTTCCAACTTTCCTCCTTCTTTACTGTCCTCCTTTCCTTCCTCCCTTCTCTTTATCCTTTCTTCCCTCCTACCCTTCCTTCCTTCCTTCCTTCCTTCCTTTCCACCTACATTCCTTTTGACCTTCATTCCTTCAATCCTGAGCTGAATGCAGGATTCAGCTGCTGTTTAAGATATATGACAAAAAAGGCAGCTGGATAAGAGAAAGAGCACCAGGTGACATTATGCAGAAGACAAATAAACCTTAAATGCAATGAGAGAGAAATTGGGAAATATGGAATGCAGAGCATTCCTGGAGAGAAAGAAAAATATTGTATTAATACTTCTTTTATTTGCAATAAACTACAATTAATACACTTCATATACACACACACATTCATGCACACACACGCATGCGCACACATACATGCGCACACACACACACACATGCTCACACACACACACACACATGCACACACATGCAAACACACACATGCACATAGAGACACACTCAAACATATACACATACGAAAGCACACACATACAGGCATGCACACAGACATACACACACACACAAGCGTACATACACACTTAGAAAAGTAGATATTGTTTGGAAATTAGGGTGGGAATGTTAATGACCTTTGTTTAGTGTTAGCATTATATAAAAAGCATTTTTTCTCTGATATTCTTATGTCTTTAGTATTAATTTAATTCTCTTGTCTATGTATAGGCAGAAAATGTAATTTTAATTAAAATTTCTATTACATAACTTAATAAATTCATTCTCTTTAAGTAATCCCTCTCAGTCATCATTTCCAGTAACACCTTAATTGGTTTTTTTTAATATAGCATTATGATAGATTCCTAATGTGTTTACAGAAGGGCTTGATGCATTGCCATTTCTGGCACACAGCTTTAATACAACTAATTTGCTAATGTTGGACGGTTTGCTTCGAATTTAATCCTCAGAACATCGCTGATTCCAAACCTGAGCTAATTCATCAGCAGCAGCCTCTCTTCATTCACATAACCTATCGTCAGCATCAGTGTGGAGTATTGCATGCAGTTCTGGTCGACCCATTACAGGAAAAATTGGAATGTTTTGGAAAGGGTCCAGAAGAGGTTTATGCTGCTGATTGTTCTCTCTGGAATGCCAGAGGTTGACAGAGACAGCACACAGCAAAAAAGCTTTTCACTATGCCTCAGTACCAGTGACAATAATAAACAAAAGTTAAAAAAACGATCTGTATAGGAAGGAACTGCAGATGCTGGTTTAAACCAAAGATAGACACAAAATGCTGGAGTAACTCAGCAGGACAGGCAGCATCATAATATTATGGCCTGGTGCTCATCTGTGGGGTCATGGGCCAAGGATAAGTAGGAGGAGGTGTCCGAGAGCAGGCGCCTGGCCTCAGTGCAGTAGAGGTCAGCTTGCCAGACTACCACGGAATCTCCCTTGGTGGCGGCTTTGATGATAATATCCAGGTTGCTGCAGACTGAGTGGAGGGTGGTATGTTCAGAGGGAGTGAGGTTAGTGTAGGTGAGGGTCGTGGAAAAGTTGAGATGATTAATGTCACATCGGCAGTTAGAAATGAAGAGGTCTAAAGAGGGTAGAAGGCTGTCCTGTCCCGCTGAGTTACTCCAGCATTTGGTATTAAAAAAAATTATTTGATGACTGTTCGGGGGAGTATGCAGTGTACAAATTAACTGTTTGCTGCATTTCAGATGTGTGTACCCTTCAGGTCCTTCATTAGCTGTGAAGAGTATTTGGACATCTTTGGATGTGTGAGCTACACTAATAAAATCTTTGTTCTTCAGCTGCATGTCATGCAGGAACAGTCTCCAAAATGTTTTTGCAGCTTCTCCTCAGTTTCCCTGAATTAAACGTTAACCTTACTTACTCATCTTGAAGAAAAACATGTGGTTTATTAGCTGTGGATGTGGTTCTGAGGTGGGTGGATGAAACTCTCTCATCAACCTCATAATGGGGAGAGACACTAACTGCATCTTTCATAACTTCCGTTTCTCTGTCCATCTTCCATTACATATTCCTGGGGGCGATCTCTCCCTGTGAACACAAGAAGAATGCTTTCATTAGATTTTCTCTGAGATAACATTTCCATAATTCCTTTTATACAAAGAGAAGTATAACTGGGAGCAAAAGACTTAATTGGAAAAAGGTACAAATGTGCAAGTCACAGGAATGAATTGGGGTTGGAAACATTAATTTAACTAACAAACGATAATAATTTTTTTGTGCCCTGGGTTGATCTGTGATTAAAATGTACTCGCTCCAATTAGAATTTTAAATCTGCCCACAGTCACTAATTTCTCTACTCGCTCTTTGACATTCTAAATCCCTGCCACATTTGGCCTGCTCTGCATCTTCAAATGTAGTCCTTGCAACATTATAGTTTCAGCGGCTTGGGCTCAAGGCTCGGGAAATTTAAGAGATTGAATCATAGTCATAGTCTTGCAGCGCAGAAACAGGCCCTTAGGCCCAACTTGCCGATCAAAATACCACACCTACACTAGTCCCAACTGCCTGCGTTAAGCTCATCTATATCTATCTATCTATCTATCTATCTATCTATCTATCTATCTATCTATCTATCTATCTATCTATCTATCTATCTTCTATCTATCTATCTATCTATCTATTATTATATAAAACTCTGTGTGTGTCGTCCGTCTGTACGTCCGACGGCCTGCTTGACTTGTCCCGCGCTACGGCCCGACGCCCACGCGGCGCGCGGAAAGGCCGATATTTTTTACCGTTTCTAAAGAGGTTACGTTTATCTTTACATAAACCCACTCCTGATTAAATTCTGACCTGTTTATGTACACGTTTTTTAAATAAAATACCTCTCCCCCCCCCAAACCAAATACTTCAAAATGTTTTAAAAAACAGCTCAGCCATAGAATGTTACTAAAGATTCCGTGTGTGATGTCACAATGCACAATGGTCACAGATGTCCAATCGGAATGGATCCATTTACATATGCCTTTGCGGCGACCCAAGCCCCAGCCCCTCCCCCCCAACCCCCGCAGCATTGGGCATTGTGACATCACAAAACGGAACCTTCATTTACATTCTATTGCTGAGAGCTGTTTGTTTAACATTTTGAAATGTCCCCATTCACTATCACCCCCACACACGTGGTGACGCCCTGCGACACGTGTGACAAATCGGAATGAATCCGTTTACATATGCCTTGGCAGCACCCCCAGCCCCAGCCCCTCCCCCCCCAACCCCAAAGCCTGTGTCGAAGGGCGTCGCCACGTGTGTGGGGGGGATAGGGAATGGGGACATTTCAAAATGTTTAAAAAAAACAGCTCTCAGCAATAGAATGTTAATGAAGGTTCCGTTTTGTGATGTCACAATGCCCAATGCTCAAAGATGTCCAATCAGAATGAATCCGTTTACATATGCCTTGGCAGCAGCACCAGCCCCAGCCCCTCCCCCCCACCCCCGCAGCCTGTGTTGAAGGGCGTCGTCACGTGTGTGGCAATAGAGAAAGAGGATTGGGGGTGATAGGGAATGGGTAACAGATGGACTGTCCCTACCCCTCCTACTTCAACTCTCCCTCCCCACTCTTCCCCCTCTCTGCTCTACCCCTCCCTCCCCTCCCACACCCTCTCTTCCCCCTCCACCACCCCTCTTCACCCCCATCTCCCCCCTACCCCCTTCCCCTCTCTCTTGCACCACTCCCCGTTACCCCTCTGCCCCTCACTCCTCACTGTACCCCTCTCCCTCCCCCTCCCTCTCTCCCTCTCTTCCCCCTACTCCTCTCCCCTTCCCCTCATCCCCTCCCCCCCTCCCTGCCCTCCCTGCTCTCCTCCCACTCCCCACTCTCCTCCCCCTCCCTCTCACCCACCCTGATCTCCTCTCCCTCCCCAATCTCTCCCCTTTCCTCTTCCCCCTCTCCCCTCCCTCCCCCTCTCCTCTTCTCTCCCCACCCCATCTCCCTCTCCCCTCTTCTCTCCCCACCACGCCTTCCTCTCCACCCTCCCCCGCCTGTGTTTGGGGGGTGGTTAGTGTGAGTGTGATGCCGCAGCCCACCCCCCCCCTCCCGCAAATGCGCGTTGGGAAAACAGCCCGCCAACAGTCTCTCTGTCTTTAAAATATTAATATAATATCAAGGGGTGTGATGAGTGTGTGTGTTTGTGGGTGCCAGATTCACACCCCGCAACCCTGCTTTGGAGGTACAGACCCAACGGGTGGTTAGTGTGACGTCACAGCCCCCCGCCCCAAACGCACGTTCGGTGTCCAGACCCAACGGGTCTGCACTTGGTCTGCACTCCCCACTCTTCCCCTCTCCCTCCCCACCTCTCTCCCTCCACCCTCCCTCTCTCCCTCTCTTCCCCCTACTCCTCTCCCCTTCCCCTCATCCCCTCATCCCCTCCCCCCCTCATCCCCTCCCCCCCTCTCCCCCCTTCCTGCCCTCCCCGCCCTCCTCCCACTCCAAACTCTCCTCACCCTCCCTCTCACCCACCCTGATCTCCTCTCCTTCCCCAATCTCTCCCCTTTCCTCCTCCCCCTCTCCCCTCCATCCCCCTCTTCCCTCCCCTCCCTCCCCTCTTCTCTCCCCACCCCGTCTCCTTCTCTCCCCCTCCCCTCCTCTCCCCAACCCCGTCTCCCTCTCCCCCACTCCCCCTGCCTGTGTGTTTGGGGGGTGGTTAGTGTGAGTGTGATGCTGCAGCCGCAGCCCCCCCCCCCCCAAACGCAAGGTAAACAAAAAAATGATGTATAAACTCAGCGGGTGCAGCAGCATCTTTTAATCGAAGGAAATAAGCAATGTTTCATAACAAAACACGTCTGAAGATGGGTTTCAGCCACAAACATTGCCTATTTCCTTCGCTCCATAGACGCGGCTGCACCCGCTGAATTTCACCACCTTTTTTGAGTGTACCAGTCTCTCTGTCTCTCCCCTCTCTCTCTCTCTCTGCCCTTCTCTCTTCACAGCCCGCAGCTTAACTCATGAACACCAGCTCAAAACACCCCCCATCACCTATCTCCAACATCCTCTCCTTACTCTCTCCACACCCACCTCTCTATCCCCCTTCCTCGCACCCCTTCCTCCCCCCTTCCTCTCCACCCTCCTCCTCCCATTCTTCAAATTTTTTTAATTCTAACATTAAATTTTCACTCTCTGCCCCCCCCCCCCTCTAGACGCACCTGAGAGGTGAGGGCTATTCGTCAGTGGATAGGGTGGAGATGGGATAAAAGAAGCAAATTAAAAAATTAAGATAATATCAAGGGTTGTTATGAGTGTGTGTGTTCGTGGGTGCCAGATTCCCACCCCGCAACCGTGCTTTGGAGCAAAGGGGGTGGTTACTGTGACGCCACAGCACCCCCCCCCCCACCCGCAAACGCACGTTCGGTGTCCAGACCCAACGGGTCTGCACTTGGTCTAGTTATTATATAAAACTCTCTGGCTGTCGTCCCGTCTGTACGTCTGTACGTCTGTACGTCCAACGTTCTGCTTGACGTCCCGCCTTTGATACCGCCCCGCGCCCGCGCGGCGCGCGGAAACGCCGATATTTTTTACCGTTTCTAAAGAGGTTACGTTTATCTTTACGAATAGACGATCCTGATTAAATTTGTTCGTGTTTACATACGCTTTTTAAAATAAAATACCTCTCCCCCCCCCCAAACCAAACATTTCAAAATGTTTAAAAAAACAGCTCAGCCGTAGAATGTTAGTAAAGATTCCGTTGTGTGATGTCACAATGCACAATGGTCACAGATGTCCAATCGGAATGGATCCATTTACATATGCCTTTGCGGCGGCCCAGCCCCGGCCCCTCCCCCCCAACCCCCCGCAGCGTTGGGCATTGTGACATCACAAAACGGAACCTTCATTTACATTCTATTGCTGAGAGCTGTTTGTTTAACATTTTGAAATGTCCCCATTCCTTATCGCCCCCCACACACGTGTGACGCCCTGCGACACGTGTGAGAAATCGAAATGAATCCGTTTACATATGCCTTGGCAGCAGCCCCAGCCCCAGCCCCTCCCCCCCAACCCCGCAGCCTGTGATTACGTTTATCTTTACGAATAGACAACCCTGATTAAATTTGGTCGTTTTTATGTACACTTTTAAAAATAAAATACTTCTCCCCCCCCCCACCCCCAAACATTTCAAAATGATTAAAAAAACAGCTCAGCCATAGAATGTTAGTAAAGATTCCGTTGTGTGATGTCACAATGCCCGATGCTAACAGATGTCCAATGGGAATGGATTCATTTAGATATGCCTTGGCAGCAGCCCCAGCCCCAGCCCCTCCCCCCCAACCCCACAGCCTGTGTCGCAGGGCGTCGCCACGTGTGGGGGGGGGATAGGGAATGGGGACATTTCAAAATGTTTAAAAAAAACAGCTCTCAGCAATAGAATGTTAATGAAGGTTCCGTTTTGTGATGTCACAATGACCAATGCTCAAAGATATCCAATCGGAATGAATCCGTTTACATATGCCTTGGCAGCAGCAGCCCCAGCCCAGCCCCTCCCCCCCCACCCCCGCAGCCTGTGTCACGTGTGTGGCAATAGAGAAAGAGGATTGGGGGTGATAGGGAATGGGTAACAGATGGACTGTCCCTACCCCTCCTACTTCAACTCTCCCTCCCCACTCTTCCCCCTCTCTCCTCTCCCCTCCCTCCCCTCCCATACCCTCTCTTCCCCTCCACCACCCCTCTTCACCCCCATCTGCCCCCCTACCCCCTTCCCCTCTCTCTTGCACCACTCCCCGCTACCCCTCTGCCCCTCACTCACCACTCTTCCCCTCTCCCTCCCCCACCTCTATCCTCCCCCCTCCCTCTCTCTCTTCCCCCTACTCCTCTCCCCTTCCCCTCATCTCCTCTCTCCACCTCTAACATCCCCTCCCCCCCTCCCCCCTTCCTGCCCCTCCCCGTTCTCCTCCCACTCCCCACTCTCCTCCCCGTCCCTCCCCGTCCCTCTCCCCCCACCCTGCTCTCTTCTCCCTCACCAATCTCTCCCCTTTCCTCCTCCCCCTCTCTCCTCCCTCCCATCCCTCCCCTCTTCTCTCCCCACCCCGTCTCCCTCTCCCCCCTCCCCCCCCTCTTCTCTCCCAACCCCGTCGCCACCCCTCCACCCTCCCCCACACCTCTCTACCCTTCTCCTCGCCTTACCCACCCCTCTCTCCTCCCCCTCTCCATCCCTTCTCCTCACCCCTCTCCCTCTCATCCCCCTCCTCCTCCCACCCCCATTACTCTCTCCCACATCCCCCTTCCCTCTCTCACCCCGTCCCCTTCCCCCTACCCCGCTATCCCTCTTCAACCACTCCCCCTACACCTCTACCCCTCCCTCTCTCCCACTTCCACCACTCCCCCTACACCTCTCCATCTCCCTCCCCATTCTTCCACTTAACTCCCAAACCCATCCCCATCTCCCTCCACAACCCCCTCCCCCACCCCTCTCCCCCCTCCTTCTCTCTCACTCCCCACTCTTCCACTCTCCCTCCCCCACCTCTATCCCTCCCCCCTCCTTCTCTCCCTCTCTTCCCCCTACTCCTCTCCCCTTCCCCTCATCCCCTCTCTCCACCTCTAACATCCCCTCCACCCCTCTCCCCCCTTCCTGCCCTCCCCGCTCTCCTACCACTCTCCTCCCCTCCCTCTCCCCCACCCTGCTCTCTTCTCCCTCACCAATTTCTCCCCTTTCTCCTCCCCCTCTCCCCTCCCTCCCCCTCTCCTCTTCTCTCCCCACCCCGTCTCCCTCTCCCCTCTTCTCTCCCCCACCCCGTCTTCCTCTCCACCCCTCCCCCCGCCTGTGTTTGGGGGGTGGTTAGTGTGAGTGTGATGCGCAGCCCCCCCCCCTCCCGCAAATGCGCGTTGGGAAAACAGCCCGCCAACAGTCTCTCTGTCTTTAAGACAGAACTGCAGATGCTTGAAAATCAAAGGTACACAAAAAAAATGCTTCATAACCTCAGCGGGTGCAGCAGCATCTATGTATCAAAAGAAATAGACAACGTTTCGTGAAAACCCGTCTGAGGATGGGTTTCCGCCAAAAGCATTGCCTATTTCCTTCACTCCATAGATGCTGCTGCACCCGCAGTGTTTCTCGAGTTTTATTGTGTGTACCAGTCTATCTGTCTCTCCCCTCTCTCTCTCTCTCTCTGCCCTTCTCTCTTCACAGCCCGCGACTCAACTCATGCACGCCTGCTCCAACCCACCCCCTTCACCTCTCTCCCCATCCTCTTCTTCCTCTCTCCACCCCTCTCCTCTCTCACCCTCCTCTCTCCCCACCTTCCTCACCCTCCATCCTCTCAACCCTCCTCCTCCCCCACCTCACAATTTTTTTTCTAACATTAAATTTTCTCTCTCTGCACCCCCCCCCCTCGAGACGTACCTGAGAGGTGAGGGCTATTCGTCAGTGGTTAGCGTGGAGATGGAATAAAAGAAGAAAATTAAAATATTAATATAATATCAAGGGGTGTGATGAGTGTGTGTGTTTGTGGGTGCCAGATTCACACCCCGCAACCCTGCTTTGGAGGTACAGACCCAACGGGTGGTTAGTGTGACGTCACAGCCCCCTGCCCCAAACGCACGTTCGGTGTCCAGACCCAACGGGTCTGCACTTGGTCTAGTATACTTTTAAAACTCTGTGTGTGTCGTCCGTCTGTACGTCCGACGGCCTGCTTGACTTTGGCGCGCCGCCTTTGATACGGCCCCTGGCCCGCGCGGCGCGCGGAAAGGCCCACCTTTTTCGCCATTTCCAAAGAGATGACATTTATCTTTACGAATAGCCACTCCTGATTAAATTCGGTCCTGTTTATGTACAACGTTTTTTAATAAAATCCATTCCCCCCCCCAACCCAAATGTGATTTTCTCCGAATGTCTCCGATTTTCTCCGAAAACGACGCCATCTTTTTTTTCCCCGACTTTTTCAAAAAACGCCGCCATCTTTTTTTCGACGATTTCCACCAACGGGTCTGAAGCACATTCGGGAACAACACCCCGGGGTGTCATCCATCCCCCCCTCAACCCCAATGTGATTTTCTCCGATTGTCTCCGATTTTCAAAGACAACGACGCCATCTTTTTTTCGCCGAATTTCGCCGAAAACGACGCCATCGTTTTTTCCCAGAATCCCTCAGATTTTTTTTAAAACGACGCCATCTTTTTTCAACCGATTTTCACCACCGGGGTCTGAATCACGTTCGGGAACAACACCCCGGGGTGAACGACGCCATCTTTTTTTCCGCCGATTTTCTCCGATTTTTCCGAAAACGACGCCATCTTTTTTTCAGCACATTTTCACCCCGGGGTCTGAAGCACGTTCGGGAACAACACCCCGGGGGTGTCAAGCACTTTCGGGGACCAGACCCAACGGGTCTGCACTTGGTCTAGTATACTTTTAAAACTCTCTGGCTGTCGTCCGTCTGTACGTCCGACGGTCTGCTTGACTTTGCCGCGCGGCCTTTGATACGGCCCCTGGCCCACACGGCGCGCGGAAAGGCCCACGTTTTTCGCCATTTCCAAAGAGATGACATTTATCTTTAGGAATAGCCACTACTGATTAAATTCGGTCCTGTTTATGTACACGTTTTTTTAATAAAATCCATCCCCCCCCAACCCCAATGTGATTTTCTCCGATTGTCTCCGATTTTCTCCGAAAACGACGCCATCTTTTTTTCCCCGATTTTCTCCGAAACGACGCCATCTTTTTTTCGCCGATTTTGTCCGATTTTTTCCGAAAACGACGCCATCTTCTTTTCAGCACATTTTCACCCCGGGGTCTCAAGCACGTTCGGGAAAAACACCCCGGGGTGTCAAGCACTTTCGGGGACCAGACCCAACGGGTCTGCACTTGGTCTAGTATACTTTTAACACTCTGTGGCTGTTGTCCGTCCGTGCGGCTGTACGTCCAACGTTCTGCTTGCCGCGCGCCTTTGACACCGCCCCGCGCCCACACAGCGCGCGGAAAGGCCCATATTTTGACCATTTCCAAAGAGATTACATTTATCTTTACAAAAAGCCACTCCTGATTAATTCTGTCCTGTTTATGTACACGCTTTTTAATAAAATCCATCCCCCCCCCAACCCCAATGTGATTTTCTCCGATTGCCTCCGATTTTCTCCGAAAACGACGCCATCTTTTTCCCCCGATTTTTTCCAAAAACGACGCCATCTTTTTTTCGCCGATTTTCACCCAGGGGTATGAAGCACGTTCGGGAAAAACACCCAGGGGTGTCAAGCACTTTCGGGGACCAGACCCAACGGGTCTGCACTTGGTCTAGTATACTTTTAAAACTCTGTGTGTGTGTGTGGATGTGTGTGTGTGGTTTTGCATGTGAAACGTATTTCCTCGAAAACCAGACGCAAAAAAGCGGAGATTTTTTCCATTTCGGTAGGGATTTTACATATCAGTTCACAAATCCACTCCTTGGTCAATTATTTCCCCACATTTTGAATAAAATTGATCACAAAACTCAATTTTTTTAATCTAAACGGCGCTCAGCAGCTGCTGACGTCACAATGCCCACATGCCGACCAATCCAGGCCCACCTGCCTCCAGTATGCCTCCAAGAACGCTCGCGCCACGCCTCCCGCAGCTGGACTCCCACGTCCGCCCGCCTGCCCGCTCACTCCAAACCCCCCCCCACTTCACCACTCTCCCCCATCCTCCCCTTCCTCTCCCCCTCCTCTCCCCCCCTTCACCCCCACTTCACCTCCACTCGCCCTCTCCCCCCAGACAGAGCAGAACGCCGGCTGTTGCCAGAACCGCAGCCGCAGTTTTCACGATGCAATATTTAGTTATCAGCTTCTGGCAACTGTGCCCAACCGACCTGCTTCAGGGGAGAAGAGATAAGGCGACGGCGGGCAGGGTAAAGGCCAGGGTGTGAGGGAACGAGCAGCTACCCGCTACAATAGGTGCAATGGTCCTTCCCATAATGAACCCTGCTGCTGCTCACAGTCTCTGACGGGGCCGCTTTCACAGACTTAACCGTGAGCGGCCCCCGCGTTTAACCAGGGCTCTGGGAACTCAGCATCTGATGGGGACGAGGAGGCTTCCTGAGGGAAGGCAGGGACAAATTAGAATCCAGCAGCAGAGTGGCTCCGTTAATGGTTTCATTCCACAGTGAGTTCAGTTCGGTAACAACCCCCCTCTCCTCCCCCCCCCTCCTCCCTCCCCTCTCCCCCCCCTTCTCCCCCCCCTTCTCCCCCCCTTCTCCACCCCCCCTTCTCCACCCCCCCCTTCTCCACCCCCCCTTCTCCCCCTCTTCTTCTCCCCCCCTCACCCCTTCGCTCCTCCCATCCATACCCCCCTCTCACCCCTCCCCCTCTCACCCCCTCACCCTCTCACCCCTCCCCCTCTCACCCCCTCCCCCCTCTCACCCCCCTCCCCCCTCCCTCCCCCCCACCTCTCACCCTCCCTTCCCCCACCTCTCCCCTTCTCTTCCCCCCACCTCTCCCCCTCCCTCCCCCCACCTCTCCCCTTCCCTCCCCCCCACCTCTCCCCCTCCCTTCCCATCCGCCCTATCCTCCCCTCCACCCCCTCTCTCTCTGTCTCTGCCCCTTCTCTTTCTGCCCTCACTCTCTACCCAGCCCCCCCTCCCTCTCTAGAAGCGCCTGCGAGTTGGGGGCTATGCATCAGTAGATAGGGCCATTATGGGGTAAAAGGAGCAAATGAATAATATTAATATAATATCAAGGGGGTAGTTAGCGTGTGTGCGGGGGGGGGGTAGTTAGTGTGTGTGACGCCGCATGCTGCCCCCCCCCCTCCCCGCAACCACACGTCGGGGGAATAGACCCAACGGGTCTGCACTTGGTCTAGTATCTCTCTAAACCTTTCCTATCCATGTACCAATCTCATACGGTAATAAGGACATAACGATATGAGCAGAATTAGGCCATTCGACCCATCAAGTCTACTCTGCCATTCAATAATGGCTGATCTATCTCTCCTATCCAATTCTCCTGCCTTCTCCCCATTGACACCCGTACTACTCAATAATCTATCTAGCTCTGTCTTAAAAATATCAATTGACGGCCTCCACAGCCTTCTGTGGCAAAGAATTCCATAGATTCACCACCCTCTGATTAAAGAGATTCCTCCTCATCTCCATCCTTTAATTCTGAGGCTATGACCTCTGGTCCTGGACTCGCCCACTAGTGGAAACATCCTCTCCACATCCACTCTATCCAAGCTCTATCTAAATGCTTCTTAAACGTTGCAATATTACCCGCCTCAACTACCTCCTCCAGCAGCTTTTTCCATCCACCTCCCTTTGTGTAAAAAAGTTACCCCTCAGGTCCCAATCAAATCTTTCCCTCCTCACCTTGAACCTCTGCCCCCTGGTTCTAGATTCCCGTACTCTGGGCAAAAGACTGTGTGTTTACCCGCTCTGTTCCTCTCATGATTTTGTACACATCTATAAGATCACCCCTCATCCTCTTGCACTGCAAAGAATAAAGATATTTCAACAGGCACAGGATCAGGCTGCAATAGAGGGATATGGATCATCTACAGCATCTATGGAAAGAGAAACAGTTCACGCTACCTTGGGAAAGCAACAAGAGCAATCAAGGACCACTCACACCCCCAGTCATATACTTTTCTCACCCCTCCCATCGGGCAGAAGATATAAAAAGTTGAAAGCACATAGGAATAGATTCAGGAAAAGCTTTGTAGTCTCTGGTATCAGACTACCTAACTGTCCTCTTATTAGCTACGGATCTAACCCGATCTTCCAACCTACCTTGTGCAGCCCTTCCCCTTGCACTTCTGCACTTTGTTTATTTTCTTCTTTGCACCACCTGCGATACTCATGTACAATATGACTTGACTAGATAGCACGTTAAGCAAAGTTTATCACTGTACCTTGGTGTACCTAGCACCAAAGGACACAGTGTTAGAATAAAAGGACGTACCTTTTAGAAAGGAGATGAAGAGGAATTTCTTTAGTCAGAGGATGGTGAATCTGTGGAATACATTGCAACAGACGGCAGTGGAGGCCAAGTCATTGGGCATTTTTAAAATGGAGATGGATAGGTTCATGATTAGTGTCAAAGATTATGCGGAGAAGGCAGGAGAATGCTGTTGAGAGGGAAATAGATCAGCCTTGATTGAATGGGGGTGTAGACTCGATGGGCCAAATGGCCTAATTCTGCTCCTATGATTTATGGAAACCAATACCAATACTAATAGAATGCAATATCTATAAAGGTTTACAGAGAAATGAAAAACAATCCTTGAAACTTTGCTCAACTCAAATTAATTGTCATTTATGGCACATAATAATAAATTGGATATTTGTGTTCAAACTTTGTCATCTGCATTTGCTTTATGTTACTCAGATTTGGTCAGTCGGATGGAATTTTCAACAAAGAGCATTACAATGAAATTGACCTAATGATTTATGGGGATTTGTTGAATTTAATTTATGTTTTATTTTGCCGGTTCAATAAAATTCAATTAAA
The DNA here is from genome assembly GCA_038087875.1 of Malacoraja senta. Taxonomy (NCBI): domain Eukaryota; kingdom Metazoa; phylum Chordata; class Chondrichthyes; order Rajiformes; family Rajidae; genus Malacoraja; species Malacoraja senta. The sequence goes on from CM075978.1 coordinate 172,271,807, forward strand.
CTCCGAAATAATCATAAGCAAAAAATTCAAATTAGCATGCCAGAGACTAAAACTATATTAATCATCCGTGCAAAGAGACAGGATTCACATCTGCATAGCATCATTCACGGTGTCATATGTCATGTAAACAGGTCCTTCGGCCCATTGAGTCGGTGCTTCAGAATTAAAGGGTGCTCTTTTTATAAAGTGAGGAGGAACTTCTTTAGTCAGAGGTAGTTAATCTGTGGGACTCATTAGCACAGAGGATTGTTTAAGGCAGAGATAGACAAATTCTTGATTAGAACGGGTGTCAAGGGTTATGGGGAGAAGGCAGGAAAATGAGATTTGGAGGCAGAGATCAGCCATGATTGTAAACTCGATGGGCCAAATGGCCAAATTCTACTCTTATAACTTGCAAACTATCAACCACTGATCCATATTGATCCCATTTTCTCATGGCCCGTAACCACAGTTTTTGGGCGCCACAATGACACAGCTGGTAGAACCGCTGCCTCACAGCACCAGAGACCCGGATTAAATCCTGACATTGGATGCTGTCCATGCGTGGAATTTGCACGTTCTCGGATGCTGTCCATGCGTGGAATTTGCACGTTCTCCCTGTGACAGTGTGGGTTTCCTCTGGGTGTATCGGTTTCCTCCCACATCCCTAAGATGTGCTGGTTTGAGAGTTAATTGGCCCTCTGTAAATTGGATGTGAAAGTGGAACATAGAACTGACGTGGACTCGGTGGGCCGAAGGGCCTGTTACCATTCTGTATCTCTAAACTAAAATAAACATTGGGTTATGCTAAAGTTGTTGATTATTTTCTGCGCATTCATCTTGCTACTGAACAGATGCTGCTGAAAATCCTTCAATACTGAATTTGAACTTCAAGTAAATTTATTCCTAATGTATTTTAATGAACCTAAGAAAGAAGTTCACAGTGAGAATAATGGCATTCTCATCTCCTTATGTACTCATTACTAGTTCAGTAGTAACTTACATCTCAGGCTTATTTTCGACAATTAGCTGTCTGAATAATTTAAAAATAAGGTTGAGAGATAAATTAGAATGAGATATTTGCATCATCTCATGCTTGGCATAGCTTCTTATTCAATTAATTCCTTGACTGTCACTCAACCACAAGCTGCTGAGAATTTGCATTAGTTGCCACAGCACCAGTAGAATAACTATCTATACTCACATTGTCACACTGGCTCTGTAAAAAAACAGAGTTAGACTCAGACACAGAATGCTGGAGTAACACTGTGGTTCAGGCAGCATCTCTGGAGAACATGGATTAGGGCGGCACACTGTCGCAGCAGTAGAGTTGCTGCCTTCCTCGTGGCCTACCAGCGGGCATGGAGCGCCGTTTCCTGACAGGGACCGCCCAGCACCTTCAGCTTCGGTGGCGGCACAGCGCTGGAGCGCTATCAGGGAGCGTAGCGGGCGATGCCTTGCCTGGGTCGCCGCGCTGGATCGACGCGCTGGAGCTCCGGTATGCGTTGACTGCCGAGATCAACACCTCCGGGCTGCGGGACTGCGGAGCGACCAGCTGCGGGCGGCGGCGCCGACTCCAACATCGGGAGCCTCGTGGCTCCAAATCGGCTTCAGGTGCCATCGACTCCGCTGGGAAACCAGCCGTTCCAGCCGCTGAGAGGACTCTCCCGACGGCCAGGAACATTGGGCCTCCGTAGAGGCAACTGTGGAGGCCTCATTGGGCCTGACTCTGGGGAGAACTGGGTTGGGGACTGGACATTGTGCCTTCCCCCACAGCGGTGGTCATTGTGGGGGGATGATTTTTGTGTGCCGTGCCTGTTAGTCTGTGTGCAAGATGGCGGTCGGAGGGGAGAGTGGACGCTGGCGCGAATTGGTCGCCACTGCTCTCTCCTCAAATTGTGTTTCTTATTTTCTTTTTTGTGCTTTTGAAATTGAATTCTGTCCTTGATTTGTGTACTGTGGTGTTTTTATATTTAATTTATTCCGATTATGTGTTTTGTATTTTTGTGATTCTATGCCTTGTAAGGTGTCCTTGGGTTTTAGAAAGGCGCCAGTAAATAAAATGAATTATTATTATTATTATGGTTGCTGCCTGTACCGGGTTTGTACGTTCTTCGTGACTGCGTGGGTTCTCTCCGGGTGTTCCGGTTTTCTGCTCATTCCAAAGACGTGCAGGTTTGTAGGTTAATTGGTTTCTGGAAAATTGTAAATTGTCCCTGATGTTTCGGATAGTGCTAGTGTTCGGGGTGAACAATGGTCCGCGTGGACTCAGTAGGCCAAAGGGCCTGTTTCTGTACTGTACGTCTAAAGTCTAAAGGTGATATTTCATTTCGGGACCCTTCTTCGGACTGATCATAGGCAGGGGGAAGAATACTCGCGACCCAAAATATCACCTAATCATGTTCTCCAGAGATGCTGCCTGGCCCGCTCAGCATCTGCAGTTCCTTCTTTCTACATTTCAGTTTGAGCACTCTGCCTGAATTGGTTATTAATTTACCAAACAACTGTGCCATATGCAATTCCGGAAATGGGAGTTGAAACAAATATAAAATCTCTGCATGTTCTAGTTGACTTTTATCTCCAGATTCCCAAATCCTGGCCCTAAAATTTAGGAGAAAATCTAGTACTCTGCTCTGGGGTCCTCCCACATCGGTGGCACAGTGGCACTGCTGGTAGAGCAGCTATCTCACAGTGCCAGAGATCTAGGTTCAATCCTGACTTCAGGTGCTGACTGTATTGAGTTTGCACGTTCTCCCGATGACTGCATGGGTTTCCTGCAGGCACTTGGTTACCTCCCACATCCCAAAGTCATACGGGTTTGTAGGTTAATTGGCCCTCTGTAAATCGCCCCCTGGTGTGTAGAAAGTGGATGAGAAAGTGAGATAACATAGAACTAGTGCGAATGGATAATTGATAGTCATTGTGGACTCTGTGGGTTGAAGGGCCTGTTTCTATGCTGTATCTCAAAACTAAACGAAAACTGAAAACTCATGTGGCCCCCTGGGGTGTGCTCCAAGAGTGAATGCAAAAGTAAGATAACGAAGAACTAGGGCGAACGGGTAATCGATGGTCAGCGTGGACTCAATGGGCCAAAAGACATGTTTTAATGCTCTTAAATTAAATAAATAAAAATAAAAATAACTCTTTAGACCTTTACCGAGTCAGATTCAGGACAATGAGAGGAGGCCCTATTAAATTTGATTCCCCAAGAAGGCTCGATTAGACAGATGCTAAGAGACTTTCACTAAGTAGACACAAGAGACTGCAATTAAGAGAGTCATGCACCACAGAAACAGACCCTTCAATGGTTCAATGCTTCTTTATAATCACGTATGCATAGGACGGTGAAATTCTTTTGCACAACCCACAAATGCACAGTCACCATATTTTGGCACCGTTTACAAAGAAAAAGTCCAAAATCCGGTCCACATGCTGGAAGTACTGGAGCGCCCCCCCTGATACAGGTAAGCCCAGGTGAGCTCAGGTAAGCCCAGGTCAGCCCCAGGCAGCTGCAGCTTGACCCGAGCTCCCTCTCCTCGCCCAACGGGGTACTGATTGTGGATGATCAGCCATGATCACATTGAATGGTGGTGCTGGCTCGATGGGCCGAATGGCCTACTCCTGCACCTATTGTCTATCATTGCCAGTGGCTCCCTCCTCGACTCTCCCGTCTTCTGGGCTTCCGAGCTTCCCCCTGCGGCCAAGGCTCCCACCGGTCTTTGTTCTCAGCAGCCGCCGAGTCCGTCCTTGCCCAAAGTCCATGCTGAGAAGATGCACTATCTACGCTAGTCCCACCTGCCCGCATTTGGCCCACATCCCTATAAACCTTTTTATCCGTGTACCTGTCCAAATGTTTTTTAAATGTTTCACTCAGTTGGAGAGTATTAATTGTGGCGTATTTTGGGGCCCTCTTAAAGGGAAGCGTAGATGAAATGTCTCTCCTTTCATCACTTTGGCCATGGCACTCGTGAAACGTCTATTTTAAAATAGAGGAGGGGTTAGATGCCGGAGACTGAAGATAAAAATGCCAGACTGAAGACGTTACATTCCTACTTCCCATTAAACTATGGAAATATTTAAATTAGATATATAATAGCCTCTAAATCACAGAAACAGCTGACCCTTTTATTCTTATGAAAACGTTTGGTGTAATGCCAAGACCTACAACGTGTGACATATTTCCCGAGACAAAATAACTTAAGAATGAGCAGCATGAGCAGGCCATTCAGTCCCTTGTTCCTGACCCACCATTAAATAAGATCATGGCTGATCATATAACATGCACTCACTGCCCTCTCCTGCACTCTCTCCATAACCCTTGTATCAACAAAACCCATTGAGAGTTATATACCTTGATATACAGTATAACCATTACATAAATATACACCATTATATATAACCATTATACACACACACACTTTTATATATATATACATATATATTTTTATAATACATATAAGGGTTATATAATATATATATGTGAGTATGTATGTTTCTATATGTATACCTATAAACACACATACTCACACATATTCACTCAAATATGGATGTGTGTGTGTGTGTGTATATATATATATATATATATATATATATATATATATATATATCATTATACAACCATTATATATGTGATAATATGTATATTATTATTATTACTATTATTATTATATAATAACAACATAATATTATTTACAGGTTTATACTTTGTTTTACAGAGCACTATTTTACATATTTATTGTGCTGCTGCAAGTAAGTATTTCATTGTTCCGTTTCGGTACATTTGACAAGAAAACATTTGTGACTCTTGACTCATATGTCACACTTTTTTATCTTTACAGTTCTGGCCTTTCTACACCCATCTGCCAATCAAAACCCCACTCACCTGTATCCACCGATCACTCGTCAGGCGTTGTCCCGCTCCCACTCTCTTCCAGCATTCTTACTACAATCAGACTGAAGAAGGGTACTGACCCAAAACATCACATTATCCATGTCCACCAGTGATGCTGCGTGGCCTGCTGAGTTACTCCAGCACTTCATGTCTTTCCTTCCTATCTCCCCATCACTTACATCTGGCAAAGCAAGTGAGTGTCTGTTTAATTAAACATGCTTTGCATAAAATCAATGATGGGTGATTAGTGAGATAGATGAAGATTTATACGGTCACTCTGGGTCACCAAGAGATCATTATATAAGTTGCAAGGAATATATCACATCAATTATTGACCAAGTGTTCTTCACTGAATAATGGGAACTCAAACATAAAACTCTGATTCATGATAAACAAATTAATTTTTGCACCATTACAGTTAGTATAATTCTGCGGATGTCTATTCAATAAATAATTGGCTTCTTCATCAACATTTTTACAAAATATTTTGAAGTATTTACTTCACAGAAATGGGACATTGAGAACAATTACTTCATAGTGCTGTTAATGCTTCATTCACATCATTTCCCACCCTTGGTATCTCAAACCCATCAGTAGACCCAAAATAAATGTCCTTGGCTTTGTTCACCTCTGATGTGAGGAAATGTTTTCTGCAGTCTACACTGTCTATACCCCTGTGGACGTCTGGACATCCAAGCTTTCAAGAGTTTGCATCTTCTCCCATAAGGTAGAAGAGAGAACAGGGAATATCCAGGGTGGCAGGCATCCATGACGATACTTCCACGAGAGGCCTGGATATGGTGGATGGGGAGAGGAGGTAGTTGAGGTAGAAATTATAACAGCATTTATAAAACATTTGGATATGTGCATGGATAGGAATGATTTAGAGGAATATGGGCCAAACAGGAGCAGGTGGGACTAATGTAAATGGGACATCTTGGTTGGTATAGGCAAGTTGGGCCAAGGGGCCTGTTTCCATGCTGTACGCTGTATATCTGTTGTGATGTGAAGATCTGTGGTGGTCTGAAGAAGGGTCTCACCCCGAAACGTGAGTCTGAGGAAGGGTCTCGACCCGAAACGTCACTCATTGCTTCTATCCAGAGATGCTGCCTGTCGTGCTGTTACTCCAGTCTAACTTCTGTGTGTGAGAGAGTGTGTGACAGTGTGAGGCAGAGAGTGTGAGAAAACGAGTGTGAAACAGACCATATAACATTGAGTACATTGAGCCAGGTTCACAGTTCCCTATTCCTCTTCAGTGTTTTTCTTTAATAACCATTCATGTTTCTAGCACTGATCACTTCCATTTGCTCTACATTGCCTTGTTAATGGGGTCATTTATCTTTCTTACTCTCTGATCATTTGGCTGATTAAACTTCCAGTATTCAATTCTCCCGTCTCTCTTACACAGAGAATTCTTACTTGGTAAAAGAAAAGTTATAATTGCTTTTGTTTAATATTCCCTGGAATTTATGTATTAATTTATCCAGTGCACTTTTCCTGATAAAGTTATTTAAATTGTTATTGCAGCGATATATTTCATGCCACTGGAGATTGTTTTTGAACACCGACACCAGGCGACCTCTGAATATGTCTCAAATTGAAAAGAAAAACACAATAAATGGGAACATACAGCAGAAGCAGTAATTTAAGTGTAGATGTTGCACAGGGCAAGTAAAGCTGTATTATTTAGCAGCACATTGTGTTATGGCATAGAGAATAAAACAGGGCATGGTGTGGAGTAGTGATCTTTCACCCAGGTGATAAGAAATTGCATCCATCCAAACTTCGCCAGCATTTAAGTGTAGAACATGGAACATAGAACAGTACAGCGCAGGAAAAGGACCTTCAGCCCACAATGTCCATGCCAAACATGATGCCAAGTTCAACTAATCTCCTCTGCCTGCACATGATCTATAGGTACCCGGACGTGGCATCGAAGGACGAGAAGCCGAAGCAAAGAAGTGGAAGCCAAATAACCGAACGGAAACAAAGCCGAAACGCCAAATAACCGAAAGCGTACGAAGCCGAAACGCCAACTAACCGAAAGCGTACGAAGCTGAAACGCTAAATAACCGAAAGGGTGGGACGCCTAAATGCAAACTAACCAAAAGGCCGGGACGCCTAAAAGCCAACTAACCGAAAGGCCGGGACACCTAAAAGCCAACTAACCAAAAGGCAGCGTCGCCTAAAAGCAAACTCACTGAATGGCCGCTCTGCCGAAACGGCAACAAACCGAAAGACTGCGTCCCCTACAAGCCAACTCACCAAATGACCGCTCAACTGAAAAGTCAAATAACGGACATGACGTCACCGGGTGAGCGGGACTTGTCAGCGATTGGTCCAGACCCCACATCCATCACATCCCTGGCCGGTGGAGACGGAGGGGTGGGGGTCAATTTCCCACACAAGCCATAGGTGACTGGGCACCAAGTTGTAAGCTGCTGAAGGAGCGCATCCCTCGGGACAGCCCCCACTCTCCCATGGCCATGGCTGCCCTCCACCTCGTCTCCCCCTTGCGGCCGCACTGTGACGGGCTGTGTGTCGGCAGCACCGGGTGGAGCAGAGGTGCGGGACAGGCTGGTATCTCTCAGAGTCACTGACCGCGATGCACCACCATCGGACCCCAACCCCCACACCGGGGTGATTCCCCCCCCCACTGACCCCCAGACCCTGACCCACACATGGGGAGATTCACCCCCTGACACCCACGCCGGGTGATTCGCCCCCAGAGGACAGAAGGCTCGGGGCATTGGCAGCCATAGTAAATCGCTTTTAAAACATTGGGGGGGGACACAAATTCCCTGGCGGGCCGATGACAAGTGTGCATGACAACGAACAATCTTATCTCCTCCCGCTCCCCCCCCCCCCCCCCCGACAACAAGAAGCACGTTTTATTTATTACCGTCTGTTGCCTACGTAACGCACACAAGCTCCCACGCACAAAACGCCAGATAATCTGTAAACTGCTTTAACCGAAGATGGACACAAAAAGCTGGAGTAACTCATCCCTGGAGAGAAGGAATGGGTGACGTTTCGGGTCGAGACCATTCTTCAGACCTGAAGACTGGTTCTGAAGGGTCTCCCTGAAACGCCACCCATTCCTTCTCTCCAGAGATGCTGCCTGTCCCACTGAGTCACTCCAGCATTTTGTGTCTATCTTTGGTGTGACAGATGTCTCATTTCATCGGTTTCATGTATTGCGCGCATGGAAGAGACGCTTTACATGCCGCTTGCATCTATTCATCCAAGTGTGCTCTTAATGAAATCTCACATGTTTGTGAGGGAGGGATGGAATGGATGTAACCACCGGCTAAAGTAAAGGCATAATTAGGACAGGGAAATAATCCCAACACTTAATTAACCAGGTTCCTGAATGGAAGAACTATTTATACATGTAACATTTTTGTTTTTAAATCAATGTAACTCTTTTTTGATTTTTAAAGCACTGTCATGTGGGAAGGGCTTGCAGCAGTTGGTTTCATAGTGCCTTCATTGTTGGTAGATGCTGTCCCACACCTCTGCTCCACCCGGCGCTGCCGACACACAACCCGTCACAGTGCGGCCGCATGGGGGAGATGAGGCGGAGGGCAGCCGTGGCTGTGGGAGCGTGGGGGGCTGTCCCGAGGGATGCGCTCCTTCGGCCGCATACAACTTGGTGCTCAGGTTCAGAGTGCCCAGTCACCTATGGCTTGTGTGGGAAAATGACCCCCACCCTCCCGTCTCCATCGGCCAGTGATGTGATGGATGCGGGGGTCTGGACAAGTCCAGCCCACCCGGCGACGTCATGTCCGTTATTTGACTTTTCTGTTGAGAGGCGTTTCGGCTAGTTGGCTTGTAGGCAACGCAGACTTTCAGTTATTTGGTGTTTCGGCAGAGTGGCCATTCGGTGAGTTTGCTTTTAGGCGACGCAGCCTTTAGGTTAGTTGGCTTTTAGGCGTCCCGCCCTTTCGGTTAGTTTGCATTTAGGCGTCCCACCCTTCGGTTAGTTGGTGTTTCGGCTTTGTTTCCGTTCGTCTATTTGGCTTCCACCTCTTTGCTTCGGCTTCTCGTTGTTCGACGCCACGTCTGCACACGGATCAATATCCCTCCATCCCCTGCATATACATATCTATCCAAAAGCCTCTTTTAGACGTTAGATTTTAGACTTCAGAGATACAGCATGGAAACAGGCACTTTGGCCCATCGAGTCCATGATGATGAAGGGATAGAGCTATGCGAATAATGAAACTGGTAGGATAAACATGGTGGGGGAGGGGCAGAGAGGGAATGCAGGGGTTACTTGAAGTTCGAGAAATCAATATTCATCCCGCTGGGTTGCAAGTTGCCCAAGCGAAATATGAGGTGTTGTTCCTCTAATTTATGTGTGGGCTATATGAACAGATATGATATATTATAGATGTTTAAGAAAGAACTGCAGATGCTGGAAAATTCGAACGTAGACAAAAGTGCTGGAGGAACTCAGCGGGTGAGGCAGCATCTACGGAGTGAAGGAATAGGCAATGTTTCGGGTTGAGACCCTTCTTCAGACTGATGTCGGGGGGGGGCGGGAAAAAGAAATGAAGAGGCGGAGACAGTGGGCTTGTGGGAGAGCTGGGAAGGGGGAGCAGAAGGAGGGAGAAAGCAAGGACTATCTGAAATTAGAGAAGTCAATGTTCATACTGGTGGGGTTTAAACTACGCAAGCGAAATATGAGGTGCTGTTCCTCCATTTTGCACTGGGCCTCACTCTGGCAATTGACTCTAATTTCAGATGGTTTATTATGGAAATAACTTTCAACCACTATGTACCTCGTGTGCAGACGGGACGTCGAAGGACGAGAAGCCGAAACGAAGAAGTGGAAGCCAAGATACCGAACGGAAACGACATCGAAAAGCCAAATAACCAAACGAACATGATGCCAAAAAGCCAAATAACCAAACGGACACGATGCCTAAAAGCTAAATAACCGAACGGACACAATGCCGAAAAGCCAAATAACCGAAAGGGCATGACGCCGAAAGGAAACGAACCCGAGCGGACTCCACGCCGAAAGGACAATACGCTGAACGGACATGACGTCGAGAAGTCGCCGAACGGACATGATGTTTCCGGGATGGGATTTGTCCGAGACCTTGTCAGCGATTGGTCCAGACCCCCACGTCCATTACATCACTGGTCGGGGGAGACGGGAGGGTGGGGGGATTTTTCATTTTCCTTCGCCGCTTTTGGACTTTCCGGAATATAAGATAAAACACCATGTGATTTAACTTTCGGCTGATTTAACAAAATGATAATCCAAATTGGATTACAGCGTTACTGTTGGTGTAAATATTTATGGAACCAATTTGGATTATCATTTTGTTAAATCAACTGAAAGTTCCAATCACACAGGGTTTTATTTTATATTCAAGTAAGTCCAAAGGAAAATTAAAAATCCCCCCCACCCTCTCGTCTCCCCCCCACCCTCCCATCTCCCCCGGCCAGTGATGTGATGGACGCAGGGGTCCGGACCAATCGCTGAGAAGGTCTCGGACAAATCACGTCCCCGGAGACATCATGTCCGTTCGGCGGCTTTTCAACGTCATGTCCGTTCTGTATATTGTCCTTTCGACATGGAGTCCGTTCGGGTTCATATCCTTTTGGCGTCATGTCCATTCGGTTATTTGGCTTTTCGGTGTCATTTCCATTCACTATCTTGGCTTCCACTTCTTCGCTTCGGCTTCTCGTCCTTCGACATCCCGTCCGGGTACCATATACCTACACTGGAATGGTACCTTCGAAAAGTAGTCACACCTGATATGCACACTGTGACATCACTGTGTCATGTATTTACATTGTAGTTAAATGTACTACAGGCAATAATACTGTTACAGTAATCCCAGTCTTCCAACCCACCTCATAGCACACGTTGGACTTTCCTCTATAACTGTAGTGCTACAATGCTATCCATTACATTATGTATGCTTGTCTTTCCTCTTTGCATTGCCTGTTGTGTTTGTGTTGACTTGATTATGTTTATTTGATTTTAATTGGGTAGCATGCAAACAAGGCTTTTCTGCATTTTGGCAATAATATGAAACAAAAACAAAACCAAACAACATCATGGGGGTGCACAGTGGTACAACGGTAGAGTTGCTGCCTCACAGCACCAGAGATCTGGATTCGATCCTGCCTACGGATGCTGTACGGACTCTTCTAAAGACCCGACCTGAAACGTCACATATTCCTTTTCTCCAGAGATGCTGCCTGACCCTCAGAATTACTCCAGAATTTTGTGTCTATCCTCAAAACATTTCCTACCAATGTACCTGTCCGAGTATCTTATAAATGTTGTACTCTTTGCTGGGAGATGTATTTCCCCGGAAGTGGATTTAATTATTTACAGTGTATTATAGGTTCTGAACAAAGTAACGATTCCTATTTCACTCTCTCTGGCAAGGAGCATCAGATACTGTGATACCAGATACCATTCACTGTGATAGCCAGTCTGCTTTCAAAATTAAACTTTATTCAGAATTTAAAATATGTACAATTTGGGTGGCACAGTTGCACAGTGGTAGAATTGCTGCCTTACAGCCCCAGAGACCGGGGTTCTAGCCTGGCCACAAGTGTTGCCTGTACAAAGTTTGTATATTCTCCCTGTGACCGTGTGGGTTTTCTCCGGGTGCTCTGGTTTCCTCCCACACTACAAAGACGTATAGGTTTGTAGATTAATTGGCTTTAGTAAAAATTGTACATTGTCCCTAGTATGTAGGATAGAGCTAGCGTACAGGGTGATCGCTGGTCAGTACGGACTCAGTGAGCCAAAGGGCCTGTTTCCATGCTATATCTCTGAAATCTAAACAAAACAAAAAACAAGTAAAAACTCTTTATCACTTCCGTAGTGTTCACACCTAGTAGTGTTCACATCTATCTTTACACATAACACCCTTACCACTCTTGCGGCCACCTGGGGTGATATCCCTTCCCTTGTTTGAGGGGTGTCCCCACCGGACTCTGACCCTCAATGTCCAGCAGCAGAACGACACTAGACTGTGGTCCTCCCCCACAGAGCCTTGGCGTTGGCTGCACCAAGCTTCACTGCATCCCTCAGCACGTACTCCTGTAGTCTGGAGCGGGCGAGTCGGCAACATTCACCAACAGACATCTCGCTCTGCTGGAAGACCAAAGAGCTTCTTTCACTGAATTGATGGTCTTCCAGTGGCACTTGATGTCTGTCTATGAATGTGTCCCTAGGAACAGTCGAGAAATCAGAGAGTTCTCTGTTACGCAGCTGCACAGGATGAACCGCAACAAGGACCCTTGCATCATTCTCCAGAACCCCTTAGCAATACCACACTCTGTAAAGAGGCTGTCAGTTTTTCAGCTAAACTGCCAGCATGGTACAGAGTGAAGGACAGCAAAAAGCATGACACCATCACTTAGAAACAGCAGCCCATCCACTTTCAAGTAATGGAGATATAAGAATGCTGATGCTGGAATCAGGAGCAGAAAAATACAAACTGCTGGACGAACTCAGTTGGTCAGGCAGCATCTGATGGATGTTTTGTGTATCAGGACTGAGATGGTAGCCAACAGATAACCTGGGTGAGAGGGAGGAGTAAATGGCTAGTAGTGATCAGTTTAGTTTAGATTAAAGATACAGTGCGGAAACAGGCCCTTTGACCCACCGAGTCCACGCCGACCGGCCATCGCCATGCACTAGCACTATCCTACACACTAGGGACAATTTACAATTTTACCGAAGCCAATTAACCTACAAACCCGTACGTCTTTGGAGTGTGGGAGGAAACCGGAGTATCCGGAGAAAACGCATGCGATAACAGGGAGAACGTACAAACTCCGTACAGTCATGATCAAACCTGGGTCTCAGGTGCTGTAAGGCAGCAACTCTACTGCTGTGCCGCTGTGCTGCCCTTGAAGTTCAAGAGCGGTTAAAACCAGAGAGGGGGAGCAATGTGAGAGAGATTCAGGGAAGTCAAAGAGAGGAAGGAAGTGTCTTTAATGTCATGATACTCTTCAACAGCTCATAGGCATCCAGCACTTGTCGTGTCGTTATCTTGAGTTGAGGAAAAGTCCCAATCATTTCTTTGTCAGTGGAGCTTTGAGAGATGCAGAATTCAATAGCAGCTTTAGGTAAAAGTTTAGGTTTATTATTGTCAGTGAACAGGTACAGTGAAAAGCTTTGTTTTGCATGTTGTCCAAACAGATCAGATGATAGACTTTAAACTTTAAAGATACAGCATGGAAACAGGCCTTTCGGCCCACCGGGTCTGTGCCAACCAGCAACCACACCATACACTAGCACTCTCCTGCACACTAGGAACAGTTTTCAGAAGCCAATTAATCTAAAAACCTGTACGTCTTTGGAGTGTGGGAGGAAACCGGAGCACCTGGAGAAAACCCACGCAGTCACAGGGAGAATGTACAAACTCCATACAGACAGCACCCGTAGTCAGGATCAAACCCGGATCTGGCGCTGTAAGGCAGCAACCCTACTGCTATGCCACTGTGCCGCCCATGATACTCTTCATAAATACATCGTCAAATTAAGTACAAGAGGTAGAGCAAAGAGGAAGATTTACAGAGTACAGAATATAGTTCTCAGCCTCGTTGCACATCAGTTGCATGGACAAACCAATGTCCTCAATGGGGTAGAGGTGAATCAGACTCTATGGTATGGAATGGTCCAAGTACTTCCAACGGCACCACATACGGGGACACCAGCAGCTGCAGAACCTGGAAACTTGAGCAAAACACGAAGCGTTGGAGGAATTCAGCAACTCAATGGGTCAGGCAGCATCTGTGGAGGAACTGGTCTGGCCAGGCTTTGTTCACCCCCCCAATTCTCTTTTCCAGCTTTCTCCCCATAATTAAAATGCCTGAAGAAGGGTCCTAACCTGAAATATTGCCTGTCCATTCCCTCCCTGACCCATTGAGTTCCTCCAGCACTTTGTGATTAGCATCACTAGCATTGCTCCTGCAAACTGGAGGTTGGTGGGTTTAGTTAATTGTGAGATGGTCTTTGTCCCTGCTGTGGAGACCTGTCAAATCTCATACAAGGAGCTCTACCCATGGTTAGCTTGGAGTGTTTGAAGCTCAGCCTCACATGAATGGGATCTCAGCAAACCAATCGATTGTCTGAAGACGGCTCCCGACCCAAAACGTCACCTATCCATTTTCTCCAGAGATGCTGCCTGTCCCACTGAGTTACTCCAGCACTTTGAGTCCTCTTTTGTAAACCAGCATCTGCATTCCTTGTTTCTGCAATAGATTGTCCTGCCTGCCCAGCTCTGATCATAATGTTGAGGTGGAAACTGTAGGTAGACACAAAATGCTGGAGTAACTCAGCGGGACAGGCAGCATCACTGGAGAGAAGGAATGGGTGACGTTTTGGATCGAGAACCTTCTTCGTCTCGACCCGAAACGTCACCCTTTCCTTCTCTCCAGAAATGCTGCCTGTTCAAGTTCGAGTTTGAGTTCAAGTTCAAGTTCACATTTATTGCCACGTGCACCAATTAGGGTACAGTGGCATTTGATTTACCATGCAGCCACACAATCGAAAAGAGCACAATACACAATAGAATATAACATGAACATCCACCACAGTAGAATCAACAAGTCCTCCTTTGTTCATCCATGGTCGGGCCGTTGAGTTACTCCAGTATTTTGTGTCCACCTTCGATTTAAACCAGCATCTGCAGTTCTTTTCTACACAAGGTTCTGTAGGTGCTGGTTTATAGCAAATAGAGACACAAAATGCTTGAGTATCGCAGCAGATCAGGCAGCATCTCTGGAGAAAGGTAATAGTTGACATTTCGGGTCGGAACCCTTCTTCAGTCTGGAAAAGGGTTCCGAACCTAAACATCACCTATTCCTTTTATTTGGAGGTAGTGGCAGACCAACTGAGTTACCTCAGCATTCTGTGTCTATCTCATTATTATGTTGTCGGGTCCATCATGAGTTGGGGAGGGTGAGGGAGGAGGTGGTGGGTGGGTGATGTCAGTGGGAAAGCGGTGGGTAGTGACTGGGAGATAGGTCCAAGTCTGGCTTTAGTTTTCATTTTAGATTTAGAGATAGAGCATGGAAACATACCTTTGCGTCCACCAAGTCCACACCGACCATCCATCACTCACTGGCTGTATGGTGTACACCAATGGATTAAATTGAAGCCCGATTCAGTGGCTAATAGCATGAAGGATTACCTGATTCAAAGGAGACCAGACAACTATGGAGCAGCTGGTAGAGCTGTTGCCTCACACTGCCAAAGACCCTGATTTGATCCTGATCTCAGGTGCTGTCTGTGTGGGGTTTATATATTCTTCCTGTGATCATGTGGGATTCCTTCGGGTGCACCAATTTCCTTCCCCCTCCCAAAGATGTGCGGGTTTGTGGGTTGATTGGATTCTGTAAAATTGCCCCCAAGTGTGTAGGGAATGAATGAGAAAGTGGAATAACATGGAATAACTAGTGCGAATGGGTGATTGATAGTCAGTGTGGACTCAGTGGGCCAAAGGGCCCGTTTCCATGCTGTCTCTCGAAACTAAACTAAAACTGAACACTCAGGTGGGCCCTAGGGTGACGTCCCTTTCCTTCTTTGAAGGGTATCCTCCAAGAGTGGATGTAAAAGTGGAAGGCATGGTGGTGCAGCGGTAGAGCTGCTGCCTTGCAGTACCAGAGACCCGGATTCGATCCTGATTTACAGGTGATGTCTGTACGGAGTTTGTACGATCTCTCCATGACGGCGTGGATTTTCTCCGGGTGTGCCGGTTTCTTCCCACATTCCAATGATGTACAGGTTAGTTGGTGAATTGGCTTCTCTAAATACTAAATTGTCACTAGTCTGTAGGATAGTGTTAGTGTAATGGGGATCACTGGTGGGCCGATGGGCCTGTTTCCACACTGTATCTCAAAACTAAACTGAACATAGAACTACTGTGAACAGGTGATCAATGATCGGCCTGGACTCAGTGGGCCAAAAGACGTGTTTCTATGCAGTATCCTAAATAAGATAAATAACAATAAAAATATCTCTGGTCAACGCTTTACCCTCTCAACCAATCCATTGAAACTGGCAGCTACATCCATTTGCTTCACATGGGATCACACATGCACAATATTGTGTTTCCCTGCAGAGTATCAGTGACTGTGTTGGAAAACAACCCATGCATATAGTGGCTCCTGAGATCTTGATTAGAGCTTGTGTTATATGTATCTCTC
This sequence comes from Malacoraja senta, assembly GCA_038087875.1. NCBI lineage: Eukaryota > Metazoa > Chordata > Chondrichthyes > Rajiformes > Rajidae > Malacoraja > Malacoraja senta. The sequence continues at coordinate 172,287,876 of CM075978.1, forward strand.
TCTTCTGCTCATTTCACCCGTGGGAATTAAGAACTTGCTTCCTAATCCAATTGTCAGCAAATGGAATTAATGATCATTCAACCATTTACTAATACAGAAAAACGAATTGTGCTAAGATAATTTATATTCAAGCACAAAGCAGCGTTATAATTAAGGGACAAGGTCGTTATGCCTTCTGGGAATTGTCTTACGCTTTCAAAGAATGTACCATTTGCAACTGCGTATTCTCAATGGAGTGATCTTAACCACTTTGGAGGGCTTCTGTTTCACTCACTGTCCCAGTTTCTCTTCCGAAATTAAATTGTCTATTTATTTTTTAATGAAGCGTTCCGGCTATTTCAGGAATGAGGGACAGGAGCCAGAGGAACTGTCTGTAAGCTTTGTTGGATGAGAGGGAAGAAACAGGCAGGAGCCATAAAGCCTCTCAACTCTACGGTGTCATTAAGTAAGGTCAAGCCTGCTCCCATATCTCAAACTGATCTCCCACCCATTCCTCTGTGGATGTACAGCTTTGAGTATAATCGAAGACTAAGCATCGAAAAATCATAGTCATAGTCATACAGCGTGGAAACAGGCCCTTCGGCCGAACTTGTCCACACCAACCAACACGTCCCATCTACACTAGTCCCACTAGCCTGCATTTGGCCCATATTCCTCAAAATCTATATATCCATGTAGCTGACTAAATGTTTCTTAAACATTCCCATAGTACCTGCATCAACTATCTCCTCCGGCAGCTCGTTCCATGTACCCACCACACTCTGTGTGAAAAAGTTACCCCTCAGGTTCCTATTAAATCTTTCCCCCCTCATCTTAAATCTATGTCTGGCTCTTGATTCCTCTACTCTGTGTAAAAGACTCTGGACATCTACCCTATTTATTCCTTTCATGTTCTTATACACCTCTATAAGATCATCCCTCATCCTCCTGTTTTCCGAGGAATAAAATCCTAGCCTGCTCAAACCTCTCCTTGTAGCTCAGGCCCTCGAGCCCTGGCAACATCCTCGTAAACCTCTCTGCACTTATTCCAGCTTAACAACATCTGAGGTATTTAGATAGGTATGTTGATATCCAGGGAATGAAGGGATATAGATCATGTGGAAGCAGAGGAGATTAGTTTAATCTGGCATTTCATTCGGCATGGATATTGTGGGTTGAAGGCTCTGTTCCTGGGCTGTACTGTTCTATGTTCTGTACATTGGCACTCCTTCTCAAAATATTACACATTTCAGTCAAGAGGTACAGAAGTGTGAAAACACATTTCAGATTCAGGGACAGTTTCTTCCCAGCAGTTATCAGGCAACTGAACCGTCCTATCACCAACTGGAGAACGGTCCTAAGCTACCATCTACCTCATTGGAGACCCTCGGACTATATTTAATCGGACTTTAATGGACTTTATCTTGCACTAAACGTCATTCCCTTTAAACTGTATCTGTACACTGTGGATGGATCGATTGTAATCATGTATAGTATTTTCGCTGACTGGATGGCACGCAACAAAAAAGCTTTCACAGTACCTCAGTACATGAAACAATAAACTAACTTAAATTAAACTAAACATCAAACTAATAAAACATTTCCCCTTACTCTCCTGATGATCAGGTGTAGGATCTTGTTAGCTTCAGAATGCTTTGTGATGTTCTTAGTGGAATGAACTTTTCTTATAAACCATCAGATTGTCTTCCTTGCAACTGACCACATTACCATATAACCATATAACCATTACAGCACGGAAACAGGCCATCTCGGCCCTTCAAGTCCGTGCCGAACATTTTATTTTTATTTTTTATTTTTTTAATTAAAAAAAAAAAAATTGTATTACTTCCCCCTAGTCCCATCTACCTGCACTCAGACCATAACCCTCCATTCCTTTCCCGTCCATATACCCATCCAATCTATTTTTAAAGGATAAAATCGAACCTGCCTCCACCACTTCCACTGGAAGCTCATTCCACACAGCTACCACTCTCTGAGTAAAGAAGTTCCCCCTAATGTTACCCCTAAACTTCTGTCCCTTAATTCTCAAGTCATGTCCCTTTGTTTGAATCTTCCCTACTCTCAATGGGAAAAGTTTATCCACGTCAACTCTGTCTAACCCGCTCATAATTTTAAAGACCTCTATCAAGTCCCCTCTTAACCTTCTGCGCTCCAAAGAATAAAGACCTAACTTGTTCAACCTTTCTCTGTAACTTAGTTGCTGAAACCCAGGCAACATTCTAATAAATCTCCTCTGCACTCTCTCTATTTTGTTGACATCCTTCCTATAATTAAGTGACCAAAATTGTACTCCATACTCCAGAATTGGCCTCACCAATGCCTTGTACAATTTTAACATTACATCCCAACTTCTATATTCAATGCTCTGATTTATAAAGGTCAGCACACCAAAAGCTTTCTTTACCACCCCATCTACATGAGATTCCACCTTCAGGGAACTATGCACAGTTATTCCTAGATCCCTCTGTTCAACTGCATTCCTCAATTCTCTACCATTTACCGTGTACGTCCTATTTTGATTTGTCCTGCCGAGATGTAGCACCTCACATTTATCAGCATTAAACTCCATCTGCCATCTTTCAGCCCACTCTTCCAAATGGCCTAAATCTCTCTGTAAACTTTGAAAATCTACTTCATTATCCACAACCCCACCTATCTTAGTATCATCTGCATACTTACTAATCCAATTTTCCACACCATCATCCAGATCATTGATGTACATGACAAACAACAGTGGACCCAACACAGACCCCCTGAGGCACCCCACTAGTCACCGGCCTCCAACCTGACAAACAGCCATCCACCATTACTCTCTGGCATCTCCCATTCAGCCATTGTTACCCGAATTAGAGAATATTAGCTTTGAGACATTGGACAAACTTGGATTGTTTTCCCTGGAGCATTGGAGGCTGAGGGGAGATCCAACAGAAGTACGTATATAAAATTATGAGGCATAGATAGGGTAGACATTCAGGACCTTTTTTCCAGGGGACGGTAACTTCAAAGACCAGAGCACATAGTGTTAAGGCCAGAAGGGGGTGGGGGGGGGGGGGGGTTGGGATCTAAAGGAGGTGTGCAGGGTAATCTTTTGGGTGCTAGTGGAAGCAGATGTGATAGTGGCATTTAAGAGCCAGTCAGATGGGCATACGGATATGAAGGGAATGGAGGGATATGGATCATGCGCAGGCAGAGGAGATTAGTTTCACTTGCCATCATGTTCGGCACAGACATTGTTGGCCGAAAGGCCTGTTCCTGTGCTGTGCAGTTCTATGTAGAAACAAGGAATTGCAGATGTTGATTAATAGATTAAATGACATAAAGTGCTGGAGTAACTCAACAGGTCAGGCAGCCTCTCTGGGGAACATGGATAGGTGACGCTTCAGATTGGGACCCCTCTTCAGATAGACGACTAAAGGGCCTGTCCCACGGGCATGCGACTCCATGTGGCAAGCGCAACCTAACCGCAAGCGGAGGTCGCGGGGCCGGTCCCACTTCGATCGCCGGAGCCGTATGGAGTTGTGCGGAGCTGGTCCCGACATCGCGCGGGGCTCCGAAAAACTGACACTGTTCAAAAATTACGTGCGGCAACGGCCTGCCGCATCGAGGCCGTGCGCACCGCCTCGACCTCCGCGCTGCCCCCGCTTCCGGTTTGGTAGCGCTTGCCGCATGCAGCCGCATGCTGGTGGGACCAGCCCTGTACGGGGATCACTCGACCTCCACGCGGCCCCCGCTTGCGGTTAATTCGCGCTTGCCGCATGGAGTCACATGCCCGTGGGACAGGTCCTTTACGTTCCACGTATGTGTCAGGATGTATGTAAGCATGTAAACACAAGCACCAGCACTTGTGAGTGTGTGTACACATACATCTTATTTTTAACAGCAGCTCAGTAGATCGGATGACCTGGATTCGTCTCATCAATCAATATGTGGGAAAAGTTGTAAAAAATGGAGGCTCTGGTGTTTAATTAAATGAAACATTTCCTGCACTTGTTTCAGTACAGATGCTTGAGGCTTCAAAGTTGATCCTTGGCTACATGTCAGGTGTTTGACTCTAATTAGCTGAGCAACTTTTGTCTGAATCCCCAAAAAAACTCTGCTGCAAATTCTTATTAACAAGACTTATTTCCAATAAATTATTGTATTCTGAACTCTCATCAACATCTTGAGGAATAAGTGATTGACAAGGCCGTTTAGTTTAGTTTAGTTTAGTTTAGTTTAGTTTAGTTTAATTTGGAGATACAGCATGGCAACAGGCCCTTCAGCCCACAAAATCCATTGAAACATAGAAATATAGAAAAATAGGCCATTCAGCCCTTCGAGCCCACACCGCCATTCAATATGATCATGGCTGATCATCTAAAATCAGTACCACGTTCTTGCTTTTTCCCCATATCCCTTGATTCCTTTAGCCCCGAGAGCTAAATCTAACTCTCTCTTGAAATGAAACCATCGATCACCTGCTCACACTAGTTCTGTGTTATCCCACTTTCGTATCCACTGCCAACACACTCGGGGCAATTTACACAGGAATATGGGAGGAAAGCAGAGCACCCGGAGGAAATGCATGCGGTAACAGGGAGAATGTGCAAACTCCACACAGACAGCATCCACAGGATCAAACCCAAGCTTCTGACACTGTGAGGCAGCAGCTCTACCAGCTGAGCCACTGTGCCATCCACCAAATCAAATTAGACAGTACAAGCGACACAGATCAAATCCAAAGACACTTCTTAATTTGGTCTTGCATGGATTGTTGTTTTAAAATAGGTTTCTGGCATTTCCCAGGTTACTGGGCTGTTTCTGGTAAATAATAACCCAGAGAGGCAAAACTCGTAATAGTTATAAAGCAAGGAAATAGTCCCTTCAGCCCAACTTGCCAATGCTGACAAAGATAATCCATCCAAACTAGTCCATTTGCCTTTGCTGGGCAACATATCCCTCCAAACAGGGATGTAATGCTGAGGCTTTATAAGGCACTGGTCAGGCCACATTTAGAGCATTGTGAGCTGCTCTGGGCCCCATATCTGAGGAAGGATGTGCTGGGTTTGGAGAGACTCCAGAGGTTTATGAGCATGATCCCAGGAACGATTGGATTAACATATGATGATGGTTTGAAGGCACTGGGCCTGTACTTGCTGGAGTTTAGATGGATGAGAGAGGACCTCATTAAAACTTACTGAATAGTTAAAGGCCTAAATAGAGTGAATGTGGAGAAGATGTTTCCACTATTGGGTGAGTCTAGGACCAGAGGCCATAGTCTCAGAATAAAAGGATGTACCTTTATAAAGATGAGAATTAATTTCTTTAGTCAGAGGGTGGTGAATCTGTAGAATTAATTCCACAGACAGCTGTGGAGGCCAAATCAATGGATATTTTTAAGGTGGAGATTGACAGATTTTACTTCGGAGTCACGTGAGTGACTACGTGAAGAAGACCCGTCAGGGCGCATGCGCATCATTACGTCTGACGCATTGGCGCCCGACAGCGGGAGGACGGACCTCCTCCTGCAAGGTGAGTAGGTTAGAGCTCCACCAAAGTCGGGGAGACTTTGGAGGAGTTAGGAAAAAGTAGACAAATTGTTTCTGTGTGTTTTTTCCCCACATACAGGAACAAGGAAAAGGTGCAGGTCTGCTGCCGACAAGGAGAGAGAGAGCTGCGGGACACAGTCTCTGAAAGGCAGCCTGTCACCTCGGGGGAGTCGCAAGCCGGTAGCGGTGCCGCGACAGACTTGGCAAAGTGCCCAGCCGGGTACACAGCCAACGCCAGTCGGGCGGTAGGCAAAAGCCAAGTCTGTAAGGGCTATAGACTCCGCAGAGTCGGGCCACGAGAGTCCCGTCGGGGACAGGATACCGTTCCCCAGCGGTTATCCAAAAGGAGCAGCTCATACAGGGGCTGCTCCACAGAGACGCTCCAGGAGGAGTTGTGTGGGCGGGAAGCCATAGAGAAGGCTCTGCTGGCAGTGCCTAGAAGAGGTTCTGCTTCACAAAGCCACACTCCAGGGGAGTTGTGCAGGCGGGAAGCCATAGGGAAGGCTCAGCTGGCAGTGCCTAGGAGAGGCCTGCTTCACAAAGCCACACTCCAGGAGGAGTTGTGCAGGCGGGAAGCCTTAGGGAAGGCTCCGCTGGCAGTGCCTAGTAGAGGCCTGCTTGAAAGCACCCATTTTGCAAGAGGTGAGTGCAGAAGGGCAGATACGCTCTGACCCTGAGTCCGACGACTTCCAAAGGGAGGGCAGGCAGCTGCCAGAGCTGACACCGTGTGCAGCACGGTTTGCCATGTCATCGGACGCTGGTGAGCCTCTGGGTGAGGAACTTGCCACCAGCATAAATGACCAAGTCTCACATCAGCTACAGGAGCTGACAATGAATGAGACCGTAAGGAAGCATGAAGCCCCAATCAACTGTGGACTGTTAAAACCTCATGTTGGGAACAGGAAGAATTGGGGCAAGATGGGCATACTAAAGAGAGCCCAGGAGCATGTGAAGCTCCAGCATATTTTAAAGTTGCTGGCATCTGGTATAACAAGCTTTGCCAGGATGGTGGATGGAGAGGCCATGACAAATTACAACAAAAGGCGCTATTGTGGAGTGCCCACTTTGAGATCAACTGCCTCCACAAGACTGCGATTAGACCAACAATCAATTCTAAATATGCTTCACGCTGCCAGCCTGGCACAGTGCAACCGGCACAGCTGTTTGGCGAGGATTTCGCACAGCAGGTCAAGGAGCTGGAGGAGGAGGCTAAGACGGCAGCCACATATCCACCAAAGCGGAAGTATCCCTATAAGCGAGGAGACTGGTCCGGGCAAGGGACGAGTCCAGCTACGACGCAGCGCAGTTGGCGTTCGGCGGTAGCAGCGCCAGGGAAGGTGAGATATCCAGCTCGAGGCCGGGGAAGAATGCCAGGTGGTAAGGAGGTAAGAGGGTCTGGTTCTCATGTAGACAGATCTAATGTGATACAATTAAATGTTTACCTCAGATATGTTTATACTGAAGGTTATTGAAGGGTATCGAATAAAGCTTAATGCAAATTCTGATTTACCCATGCAACATGTTCCAAAAAGGAGTTTGACTTCAGTATCACTGAACAATTGGAAGTTCAGGTGGAACTTGCAAGCTTATGTAATAAAGGTGTAATTGCTAAGGCAGTTTACCAAAGCCATCAGTTTGTGTCCAATGTCTTTCCCAGAAAAAAAGAAAAAAAAGGATGGGGGGATGCAGAATTATACTGGACCTGAATAGGATTAACCTTTTTGTACGGTATAGTCATTTTAAGATGGAAACGTTTGTGAAGGAGATCTTAAAGATGCAGATTCAGTGTCTGTTCATTTGCAGGATAGAAGATTTAAAATTCAGCTGGATGGGGCAATTATGCCAATACAATGCACTGCCTAATGGTTTGTCTTCAGCTCCTAGAGTGATTACAAAGTTGTTAAAACCTATTCTAGGCATGATGAGAAGTCAAGGGCATGTGCTCATGGCTTAACTAGATAATATCTTGGTTGTAGGACAATCAAAGGAAACAGCTGAAGCATCAGTGGCAGTTGGTAAAAAACACTTTTTAACATAAGCTATCCAGAGAAATCTAAATTTATACCTGTGACACAAATTGACTAGTTGGGTTCACAATAGACTTAATCAACATGATTGTGACCTTGCCCAGGCAAAAAAGGGTAGAGCTAATTAAGAGCTGTATCAAGTTAATTGCTGACACACAGCCTTCAATTAGCCAGGTGACAAGTCTGCTGTGGTAATTGCTGGCAGCATTTCCAGCAGTTCAATATGGCCACTTTATTATCTACAATTACAAAGATCAAAGGAACAAGCACTGAGGATACATTAGGGTCATTATAACAGACCTATGCTTCTATCAATAGAGGCTGTTGCTGATGTACAATGGGGGATTCAGCACGTGTCCACTAGTAGTTCCAAAGTGTTTTTGGACCAAGCTTCCATGATTTTGCAGACCGATGTCAGAGCACTTGGGTAGGGTGCTACTGATACAAGATCCAGCTGTGGAGACAGATGGACATTGCTTCTGCAAACATGGGGAATTAACCAACAGTATGTTATAGATTCAAGGCTTATGGCATTAACAAAACTAGTTTGCATGTGCAGTGCAAAATAGACAACACTACAGCAGTTGCTTATATGAATCACATGGGTGGAATCAAATCGTTATCATGTGACAGGTTGGCAAATAAAATTGGACCTGGAGTATGGATATTTGGATTGGAGCTATCTGCCAGGGAAACTTAATGTAGTACCAGATGGCAGCTCATGGAAATTCCGTGATAATACAGAGTGGATGTTGAACCAGGATGTGTTCAAGAACATAGTACTTCTATATGGAAGGCCAAAATATGTTTCATGGGCACCAGATCCAGGGGCAGTGGCAATTGATGCTTTTTCACTAAATTGGGATGATATGTTTGTGTACATTTTCCCACCATTCTGCCTCATAGCTCGGTGTTTGAGAAAATCAAGCAGGATGCCGCTTCAGGGGTTTTGGTGATACCAAATTGCCCGATTCAACCATGGTTCCCTCTGATGTTACAGATAGCGATCCAACCTCCTTTTGCTGATTCCAAACAGTAGGAATTTGCTGGACCATCCAGTAACGCGTTAAGTTCATCCGTTATGTGATCGTATTGATCTGTTAATTTGCAGGTTTTTAAGAATGCCTTACATTGGTCGAGGACTTTCTAGGCCAACGGTGGATATACTCACTGCAGCCTGGAGAAAGAGTACTCAAAAACAGTATATGACATGTAAAAAATGGGAACAATATGGTGTTCAAAAGAATATTCAATATGATACTGTAGTTATTGAAAATGTGTTAGAGTTTATCTACACTTTATTATGATGAGGGTCTTAGCTATACTGCTATCAATACAGCTAGAAGTGCTTTGTCGGCATGTCTTGTAATAGGTACACGGACACAAAGTATAGGTTCTCACCCTCTCATATCTAGGTTGATGAAAGGAATCTTTAATTCCAAAGCGCCTAAGCCTAGGTATATGGTAATCTGCGAGGTAAGCGTTGTTCTTAACATACTTCGTCATTGGGTCCCTGTCACGTCTATAACTTTGTTAAAATTAACCATGAAATTGGCTATGCTAATGGCATTGGTGTCAGTACAGAGAGTGCAGACTTTGCAAAAACTTCAGTTCGAGAGAATGGAAGTGAATACAGACGATGTTCTGTTTTATATTTCTGACCTGCTCAAACAAAGCAGGCCAGGTGTGACAGGATTTAAGATTGTGTTCTCAGCATATCCTACAGCTCAATGTTTATGTGTAAGGACACATTTGTTACATTACATTGAAGCCACAAGGGCTTTAAGACAAGAAGAAACAGGATTATTTGTCAGTTACAAGAAGCCAACATAAAAGAATGGCAGTTCAGACTATCTCAAGGTGGTTAAAGCAAGAGTTGGTTCAGGCAGGAATTAACATTTATGTGTTTACATCTCATTCCACTAGCGCAGTAGCAACATCCGCGGCCAGGGCGATGGACGTTCCCATTGACCATATATTAAAAGCCGCAGGTTGGAAAAATGAACTTGTGTTTCAGCAATACTACCATCGGCCGATTGCCGATGGAGGGCTGTTTGCCAACTCAATATTGAGTGCTGTTGCTATTGTTTAAAGTCTGTTTTCAATACTGTTTCATTCTGTTTCGTTTGTTGCCCCTACATTAAGAGGGTTTATTGGTTGTTTTATGACCAAAAATAAAACTGTTTTTTTTTTTTGCATGATATGCAATGTCATGTTTACAGCATTATTGATGATACTCAGAGTCAATCGATGCAGTGAGAAGCCGGGATTTTGATCTGCGGCATAAAAATCACAGAGCTTTAAAATCTTCACGAGAACTTACCAGTTTGAAGTTTGATCTTTATTTTATGAGGAGTTACGTTGGTGATTACGTGCCCGCCACGTCCAACCCTCTCTCATAGAAAAAAGGTCATAATGGTAGTTCTCATGTTGATCATCTTAATATGTTACTTCAATTATGGTGTTGTCTGTGATTTCATACCGCTGCTTTGAAGATTGATGCTCATGCGCCCTGACGGGTCTTCTTCACGTAATCACCCACGTAACTCCTCATAAAATAAAGATCAAACTTCAAACTGGTAAGTTCTCGTTTAATCTTACTATTCTTGATTAGTAAGGGTATAGGCAGGAGAATAGAGTTGAGAGGAAAAGATAGATCAGCCATGATTGAATGGCGGAGTAGATGTGATGGGTCAAATGGTCTAATTCTGCTCCTAGAACTTATGAACTTATCTATCTATCTATATACTTTTAAAACTCTCTGGCTGTCGTCTGTCTGTACGTCCGACGGTCTGCTTGACTTTGCCGCGCGGCCTTTGATACGGCCCCTGGCCCACACGGCGCGCGGAAAGGCCCACGTTTTTCGCCATTTCCAAAGAGGTGACATTTATCTTTACGAATAGCCACTCCTGATTAAATTCTGTCCTGTTTATGTACACGTTCTTTAATAAAATCCATCCCCCCCCAACCCCAATGTGATTTTCTCCGATTGTCTCCGATTTTCTCCGAAAACGACGCCATCTTTTTTTCGCCGATTTTCTCCGAAAACGACGCCATCTTTTTTTCGCCGATTTTCTCCGATTTTTTCCGAAAACGACGCCATCTTTTTTCCAGCAGATATTCACCCCGGGGTCTGAAGCACGTTCGGGAACAACACCCCGGGGTGTCAAGCACTTTCGGGGACCAGACCCAACGGGTCTGCACTTGGTCTAGTATACTTTTAAAACTCTCTGGCTGCGTCCGTCTGTACGTCCGACGGCCTGCTTGACTTTGCCGCGCGGCCTTTGATACGGCCCCTGGCCCGCACGGCGCGCGGAAAGGCCCACGTTTTTGGCCATTTCCAAAGAGATGACATTTATCTTTACGAATAGCCACTCCTGATTAAATTCGGTCCTGTTTATGTACACGTTTTTTAATAAAATCCATCCCCCCCACAACCCCAATGTGATTTTCTCCGATTGTCTCCGATTTTCTCCGAAAACGACGCCATCTTTTTCCCCCCGATTTTTTCCAAAAACGACCCCATCTTTTTTTTCCAGATTTTCACCCAGGGGTCTGAAGCACGTTCGGGAACAACACCCCGGGGTGTCATCCATCCCCCCACCAACCCCAATTTGATTTTCTCCCATTTTCTCAAAAAACGACGCCATATTTTTTTCGCCGATTTTCTCCGAAAACGACGCCATCTTTTTTTCGCCGATTTTCTCCGATTTTTTCCCAAAACGACACCATCTTTTTTTCAGCACATTTTCACCCTGGGGTCTGAAGCACGTTCGGTAACAACACCCCGGGGTGTCAAGCACTTTCGGGGACCAGACCCAACGGGTCTGCACTTGGTCTAGTAAACTTATAAACCTTTCCTATCTATGTCCCTGCACAAATTTCTATTATATGTTGTTATAGAAGAATATCGTCGAGGAATATAAAATTCCCCAAAAATGTTAGAATCTAAATCATTTGCAAATATGCCCAGGGAATTATAAAACTCTTCTGATTGTATTCATGCCTTCCAGAGAACATTGACAATCACATACTGTGCCTGAATGGATTCATCAAAATTCTGAAATAAGCACCAGGAAATCCTTGAAGAAATAAAGACCTGCGGAGTTTGGTTTATACCAATAATAAACAGAAAGCACTGGAGTAACTCAGTGGCTCAGGCAGCATCTCTTGAGAAAAAAAGATGGGTGAAGTTTCAGGCCTGGACCCTTCATCTGACTGCTTAACAGGAAATGCCTATTAGGTCAGACAGCATCTGTGGAGAGTTAATCGGAGCTAAATAAATTAAATCTTGTGGAGGTTTTTAAAATTAGATGCTGTCCATGGTCAGAGAAATGTTCAAAACACTGGCGGAAATCCCGTCACATAAAAGCTGAATGTTTTAGCTTTCCAGTTGGAGGGAAAATAATTGGTTAGTTGGAGCACCGTAAAGCTACGATGAGCAGATGGTGATGAAATGTTGATCAGCCTTGATCAAATTCAATTGCAACACAAGCTTGCAGACCTGAACGTTCTCCTTCTGACCCAATCTTTGTTGGTTAATCTGACTCGATGGGTCGCACAGTGGCACAGCTGATAGAGCTAGAGCGGCATGGTGGCGCAGCGGTAGAGTTGCTGCCTCACAGCACCATAGACCCAGGCTTGATCCTGACTATGGGTGGTGTCTATACTGAGTTTGTACAATCTCCCTGTGACCGTGTGGGTTTCCTCCTGGTGCACTGGTTTCCTCACACACTCCAAAGACGTGCAGGTTTGTAGCTTGTATCTCTAAACTAAACTAAGCTGCTGCCCCACAGCACCAGATACCCGGGTTCGATCCTGACGTCGGCTGCTGTCTGTCTGTATGGAGGTCTCCCTGCGACCACATGGGTTTCCTCCGGGTGCTCCAGTTTCCTCCCTCGTCTCAAAGATGTGAGGGTTTGTAAGTTAATTAGCCCCTAATTACAGCCCTCTGTAAAATTGCCCCTAGTGTTTAGGGAGTGGATGCAAAAGTGGGATAACATTAAAATATTGTGAACAGGTGATCAATGATCACTGTGTACTTGATGGGATAAAGATAAAGGGCCTGTTTCCATGCTGTATCTCTAAACTTGGAAGTTGCAAGATGGTACTGGAATGTGGCGATTCTCTGCATGCTGTTCCAGAAGAGAATCATTCCTACTCATGTGTAGAGTGATTTGACTGGATCGCAGGCAGAACAAGCATTTCACCGGATAAACATGACAATAAATAAATTAACAATCTAACACAGAGAAATGGTATAGAAGAAGAGTTAAGTTTAGTTTAGAGATACAGCATGGAAATAGGCCTTCAGCCCACCGAGTCCACGCTGACCAGTGATCCCTGCGCACTATCCTACACAAACTAGGGACAATTTAGGATTTTACCGCAGCCAAATAACCTACAAAAACTGCACGTCTTTGGAGTGTGGGAGGAAACCGGAGCACCCGGAGAAAACCCACGCAGTTGTGGGGAGAACATACAAACTACAGACAGCACCCTCAGTCAGGATCTAACCCACATCTCTGGCGCTATAAGGCAGCAACTCAACAACTGTGCCACTGTGCCGCCCATAGGTCACGTCTCGAACCACCAACAAGATGTTACTTACGGTGGGATAACAATTCCAGAAATAGTGCTACTATTTCTAGGAGTGAGAACTGTCATTTGAAGTGTGAATGGTACAGGCCTAGAATATTTGAACTGCAGAGGTTTTGATTTTTTAAATCTTTCCTACAAGCTGTGAGTATTATTTATAGCCACCATTATTTCCATTGCACTGTAGCCACAGATATGTTGGAAGCTACAACTTCAAATATTACATGTTTTATATTTTGTATTGCTCATAAATGTCATTCCAGGAACCCAAGAGTTTAATTTAGCATGTGTGAAAACTACATTAGCATCTAAATTATGCATTGTGACCTGCAATTGTTGCCCATGTTTTCTAAGGAAAATTACAAATTTTTTCTTCAAAGTACGGGACTTGAAAGGACAATAATAATCTTAGAATTTGATGTTTACTGAGAGGGGGATTTAAATAAATATTGAAATTGCAATGCTAGATTCATTTTAGCAATGTAACTTCAGCAATTCTGCATTTATTGTACTGCCCACTTTGATATATATTAGTGGCTTTGACTTGGCTAGGTGTGGGGGAAAGGGTGCATTGTTTCAAAGCTTGGAGATGTCATGAAACAAGTAAATGTAATAAATAAGCAGGTGAATGAACTTACGAGGAGTCAAGCAGGCTGGTGGAATCAACAGGTTAATGACGATGGAGTTTGTATTGTGATGAGATTTATTTAGGAAAGTTAAAACGAGGAGAAATGAACACTCAAACACTCACTCACTCACACACACACACACACACACACACACACACACACACACACACACACACACACACACACACACACACACACACACACACACACTCACTCACACACACACACACACTCACACACACACACATAGACACACACACACACACACACTCACTCACACACACACACACACACACACACACACACACACACACACACACACACACACACTCACTCACTCACACACACACACACACACACACACACACACACACACACACACATAGACACACACACACACACACACACTCACACACACACACACACACACACTCACTCACACTCACACACACACACACTCACTCACACACACACACACACACACTCACTCACACACACACACACACACACACACACACACACACACACACACACACACACACACACAAACTCACTCACTCACTCACACAAACACACACACACACACACACACACACACACACACAAACACACACACACAAACACACACTCCCACAATCACACATACAAACACACTCACATGCACATACACAAACACACACGCATTCACACGCACACACACACTCACATACACATACATGCACAGACACTGACACACACACACACAAAATCATACAGACACACGCACTTACACACACATTGGCAAATGCAACATATTGACACACAGTCATATGCACGCGCATACACTAACACACACACTCACACAATTCCGAACATACACTCTAACACACATTCATATGCACACACGCACACTCACACACTCAACACACACATGCAAACTCACACACACACACACACACACCCACATACACAAACAAACACACTCACACATACTCATATACGCACACACAAACAAAAACCTTTCAAGGTCATGCCATCAAAGCATTGTTACTGCACTGAAGGAGACCATTTGGCCCATCAGGTCCAGCTCTGGCTGGTTATAGAAAAGTCCATACAGGCCCATTTCCCTGAAAGTATTGAACTTGCAAATATTCAGTCTGAACAACTACCCTACCTGGTTATGTGGGCTGCACAGTGGCATAGCTGGTAGAGCTTCTATCTCACAGCGCCAGAGACCCAGGTTCGATCCTGACTACGGGTGCTGTGTGTGTGGAGTTTGTACGTTCTTCCTTCAAGACTGAAGTACCGGTACCTATTTTCGACAAGAAGGGAAATAAATAACCTGGAGCAGAAATCAGTCACTGATTGATCGTGTCAAATATACACCTGTTCAAGAGATCAGTGAACGTGTGGAATCCACCGCATTCCCTTGGGAGAGGAACATTCCCCTGAGACCTGCCTGGGTGGAGGTCCAGCCCTGTGAGTGGAGAAGCCTGTGACCCGTGGGTTGTCTCCAGGTGCTCCGGTTTCCTCCCACACTCCAAAGACGTGGAGGTTTGTATGTTAAACGGCCTCTGCAAATTGTCTCCAGTGTGCAGGATAAAACTATTGTATGGGTGATTGCTAGTCAGAATGGACTCAGTGGGCTGAAGGGCCCGTTTCCACGCTGTATCTCCAAACTAAACGAAACTATAAAGTGCTGGAGCAACTCAGCCGGTCAGGCAACATCTCTCGAGAATATGGATAGGTGACGTTTCAGGTTGGGACCCTTCTCCAGACTGATTGTAGTAGGGGGCAAGCTTCCAGAAAGCTGGAAGAGAGGTGGAGGTGGGACAAAGACTGGCAAGTGATAGGTGGATACAGGTAAGGGTGTTCTGATTGTCAAATGGGTTGACAGAAGGCCATAGATGAAAAGACAAATCATCATCATCATCATCATCATCGTTGAAAACATCAACGGGTACAGTGCCTTACAATGCTATGTACGACAGTGATCGCAACTTCTACTGAAGTGTGGATGGCCGTTGGCTCGCTAGGAGCTCATCCGCCCTTTGACAGGTCTTGTTTTTGGTCTTGCAGGGGGTGCACAACCCCCTCCCCACCAGGTGGGGAGGGGGTTGTGCACCCTCTGCAAGACCAGGTGGGGGAGACGGTTTAGTCGCCGACTATCTGACCATGGAGCAGGTAGCATGGGATTGCATGGTACCCATGGCGTTGGGAACTCCCCCCCCCGACCTAACCGAAAGACAAAAGGCTGTGAGATAAGGAGGTAAGGAGAAGATGAGTTATGAATTGAGAGGCCAGATTAAAGGATATAGGTGGAAGATGACTGGAAAAGATGAGTAGGGAAAAGATGGGATGGGTTTGTGAGAGAAATATGTGCAGGGAAAGAAGGGGAATAGGGGGGGGGTGGGGGAATATGTTTGTTGGTTAGTTACAGTGGCGTTAACACAATGGGCTGAATTGCTTTCTTCTATGTTTTGATTCTATGGCTGGAGCTTCAGGCGCTAAGACTGAGGATTCTTTGAACGTCCTCTGGAGTGTGACCTGTATACTGTCTGACCTCAGGGCTATTAGCTCTGCATACTTTTTGAAGAAGTGAACTCTCCCTGTGTCAACTCACCACAGTCAACCTCCTTTCTACATCTCACCTCAAAGCCCATTCCTTCTGTGCGACGTTCAACTTTATAGACAATACAATCATGAATTTTGGAACAACGAACATCATAAGAACAGGCACTTGCCCACAATAAAATAAATATTAGTTTAGTTTATTGGTCAGAAGAAATATTAATTTAATTTATTGTCACCTGTACTGAGGTACTGTGAAAAACATGCAACTGTACCTTGGTACACAAGATAATAAACTAAACTCATATTTCTTCTGACCATCATGCTATTAAAAGACATGTAAGCATATATGTAGGTAGGAAGGATTCAGAGGGATAAGGGCCAATTACAGGGCAATTACAGGACTAGCTCAAATGCCAACTTGGACAGCATGGACATAAAACATACATAGAGCACAGGAACAGGCCTTTCAGCCCTCAATGTCCATGCCGAACATGATGCTGTGAAAAGATATGAAGACAGATATCTGGAAAGGTTTAAAGGGATATGGGCCAAATGTAGGCAAATTGGACTTGATGAGACTTGCCCAATATGCCAACTTGATCAGCATGGAAAAGTTGGGCCGAAGAGCCTGTTTCTGTGCTAGACAGCTATATCGCTCTAGGGCAGCCCAGTGGTGCAGTGATAGAGTTGCTGCCTTTCAGCACCGGAGATCTGGGTTCAATCCTGACTACGGGTGCTGTCTGTACAGTGTTTGTATGTTCTCCCAGTGACCACCTGGTTTTTCTCTGGTTACTCCAGTTTTGTCCCACATTTCAAAGACGTGCAGGTTCATAGATCAATTGGCTCCTGTAAATTGCCCCTAATGTGTTGGTTAGAACTGATGTACAGGATGATTGCTGGTTGGCGAGGACTCGGTGGGCCGAAGAGCCTGTTTCAACGCTGTATCTTTAAACTAAACTAAACTAAAACTCAAAATAATGGAGCCTCTTCAAATGTGATGGGAGATATATTCTCTTAGTTTAGTTTAGAGATACAGCATGGAAACAGGCCCTTCGGCCCACCGAGTCCACGCCGACCAGCAATCAACTGGTCATACTAGTTCTATGTTATCCCACTTTTTCATCCACTCCCTAGACACTAGGGGCAATTTAAACAGGCCAATTAACCTACAAACCCTTACGTCTTTGAGATGTGGGCGGAATCCAGAGCACCCGGAGGAAACCCACGCCAGTCAAAGGGAGAAGGTACAAATTCCGCACAGACAGCACCCGAGGTCAAGATCGAACCCGGGTCTCTGGCGCAGTGACGCAGCAGCACTATGCCGTCCTACTCATCTTTTCATGTTCTCATGTTAGAAATCTGCACTATTGTAGCTCTTTGGTTCTATGGCTAATTGTAGAAGGTCTTCAACTGGTGCCTTGGCCATGCACTGTCCAAACACAATGATCCAAACCCAAAGCCCTTCTGTCAAATGTGACTCCATATCACAGTAGCCAGAAGGTCTGGTTTCTCTCTGTTTGAGCCTCAGCGACTGTTTCTGCCAACACACCACGCCACAGTCCATGTGTTGTTTTGAACTTGCACATAATCCCTTTGACTTTTACAAGGCTAAAATTATTTTCTTTGCGAATCAAGTAATGAGCCAGAGAACAGCAATGGTATTAAATGTGGATTAAGCTGGTGTTAGGATGAAATTTGCTTAACTAAACTGAAATAACTCGTTGGAAGCCGCCTTAACCTTCTCAATATTCCTTCTTCCAACTGGATCCTCAGTTAAGTATCACCACCACTCCGTTGTGAATTAGAAGACAATCTTCATCAAATAGCCAAGTTCAGTTTGCGGATTAGGTTTGAGTTTGTTCTGCAGGTACCTGTCAATGTTGGGCCCACTCATTAACACCACTCTGCATTATTTATAGGGATCAGATGGGAAACTGGATGAGAGGAAAGATCAACGATAGTGTTAATAAAAGCAGCACTGAATCCTTATCAGGGAAATGTTGGCTTTTATGGGAGAGAGAAAAAGGACAAATTAGATTACTATCCAGAATCTGGAAGGTTAAAGTACAGGGACAGATTACTTGGTTGTTTTCCTTTGAACTTAGTTTAAAAGGTAATGTCATTAGAGGCTTCCAAATATTAAAAAGAACTGACAAGGTAAATAAATATAGAAAGATACTTGCATTGCTGAGAGAGACAGTGAGAAAGATTCTAAAAGGACACAAAGTGCTGGAGTAACTCAGCAGGTCAGGCAGCACGTCTGGAGAAGATGGCTAGGCGACATTACGGGTCGAGACCCTTCTTCAGACTGAAAGTAGAGGGAGGAGGGGGAGGCGAAGAACCGGAGGTGAGGAAAGACCAAGAACAATCAGGGGCAGCCACAAATGATTTGAGAGAGTCGTAGAGTCATAGAGTCAGACAGCGTGGAAACAGACCCTTCGGCCCAGCTTCTCCACAGCAGCCAACATGCCCCATCTACAATAGTCCCGCCAGCCTGTGTTTGGCCCATATCTCTGTAACCTGGCCTTGGTCGTTGCCTGGTAGGCAATGGTAGGCATTGTTGGCTCGGGAGGGTGTGATCTCTAACCTGAAGTTAGAGAAATCAATATTCATACCGCTGGGTTGTAAGGTGCACAAGCAAAATATGAGGTGCTGTTACCCTCACTCTGACAGTGGAGGGGACCCAGGACAGAAAGGTCAATATGAGAATGGGAAGGGAAGTTAAAATGTTTGGCAACCGGGAAAATCTTAATACGATTCTCCCTCCCATCCATGGAATTCAAGTACTCTTCCCCCAAGCAAAATTGAATTCAGCATACTTCACTCTCTGTGTAAAGCAATGCAGAAAAATGCATAAAAAGGAGAGCACATAGTTGGAAACAAATAAAATGACAACTCATCCGTAGAAGTATTTGTGTGCAATTAGGCAAATTAATATAAATTACTGTCATAAAATGTGCACCATCAAGGTAAAGTAGGGTGGATAACAGATGTTGGCTGATCAGATGCAGAGATGTTTTGTAACCAACCCTAGGAACCTGGGAAAGCAGATAAAATATACACCATCTGAGCACTAGCGGGAACGCAAAGAGAAAGAAAGCAAAGAATCGAGGCATTAGACTGTGGAAACATACCCTTTGGCCCACCGAGTCCATGCTGACCAACAATCACCCCGTACACTAGCAATACCTTACACACTAGGGACAATTTACAATTTACAGAATCCAAAACCTACAAACCTGTACGTCTTTGGGATGTGGGAGGAAAATGGAGCCCCCTGGAGAAAATCCACATGGTCACAGGGAAACGTACAAACTCCATACAGATAGCACCTGCAGTCAGAACCTGGGTCTCTGGTGCTGTAAGGCAGCAACTCTACCTCTGCATCACTACGCTGTCCTTGATTAGTTTAGGTTTAAGTTTATTATTGTTACATGAACTGAGGTACAGTGAAAAGCTTCGTTTTGCATGATATCCAATCTAATCAGATAATAATACAGATGAATACAATCAAGCCAAACTCAATTACAGCAGGTAGAGTGAAGGGGGAGATACAGAGTGCAGTATATGGCTCTTAGCATCGTAGCACAGCAGTTCCAGAGACAAAATCCAATGCCTGCAATGAGACAGAGGAAAATTGAAGTGTAGCAGAGGGAAAATGAACGAGAAAAGATAGTTTATGAAAGGAAGAGAGATTAGAGTTCATAGAAACAGGCCCTTCGGCCCACCGTCCATATGACCATCGATCATCCGTTCACACGTTCCACATTCACATCCACTCACTACACACACAAGGCAATTTCACAAGGACCAATTAACCTACAAACCTGCACATCTTTGGGATGTGGGAGGAAACCGGAGCACCGGATGGAAACCCACATGGTCACAAGGAGAACGTGCAAACTCCACACAAACAGCACCCGCAGTCAGGATTGTACTGGGTCTCTGGCACTGCAAGGCAGCAATTCTACTGCTGCGCCACTGTGCCACCCTGTTCATTGTGTCCTGGAGGTACATGCTTCTCCACCCACAGGGCTGGGACAGGTCTCAGAGGAAGGGAATGCAGTGGATTGCACACGTTGACTGATGTTCAAGAGATTTGACACGATCAATCAGTGACTGATTTCTGCTCCAGGTTATTTATTTTCCTTCTTGTCGAAAATAGGTACTTCAGTCTTAAAGTAAGCTCCTTGACTTCACGAACTCCTCAGGAATCATCCTACGCAAGCATTAGGTTTAAACTGACTAATTGGATCATTTAATGAATCATGTCTTGTGCAACTGTGACATAATGGCTTGTGTTTACTCTGTGTAAATATTTGGATATTTCAAGAGATACAAGTTAAGCGTTTAATGATGCAATGTGGTAAATTAACAATTAACGTCTTATTAACACGATATTAAAAGTTGGCATTGCTGCAATACTTAATGATTCTGGCCCATGATTTTTTAATCTGTGAATTACTTTTGATAGAAATTTCAGTATAAACCTTTGAGAAAAAAATGCCTTTTATTTCGTGGTGTTTGAGGTATTAGACCAGTGGTCCAGAGGCCGGGACTAATGATCTGGAGATGTGAGTTAAAAATCGCATCAATAAAACTGGGAGGTGGATCGATTGTAGTAAAGAGGGTTTATAGAGTCATAGAGTCATACGGCATTGAAACAGGCCCTTCGGTCCAACTTGTCCATGCCAACCAAGATCCCCCATCTGCCAGTATTTGACTCATATCCCTCTAAACTTATCCTATCCACTTATCCTTATCCTGTCCAAATGTCTTTTAAACATAAATTGATTGAATGATTGGAAGATACAGCTTGGAAACAGGCCCATCGGCCCACCAAATCCATGCCGACCATCGATCAGCTGTTCACACAAGTTCTAAGTTGTCCCACTTTCTCATCCACTCCCTACACACTAGGAGCAATTTACAGAGGGCCAATTAACCTACAAACCCGCACGTGTTTGGGACGTGGGAAGTAAACCGGAGCACCCGGAGGAAACCCACGTGGTCACAGTGAGAACGTGGAATCTCCGCACACGGACAGAACCCCAGGTCAGGATCGAACCTGGGTCTCTGGCGCTGTGAGGCAGCAGCTCTAATGTTACGCCACCGTCTAGTTCTCCCTGTGACCACATGGGTTTGGCGTATGGAATACACAACCTTCAGACTCGGGGCAGGAGTTTGACCCACTCAACCACAGTGCTGCATCTGTGGCTGTTCTGAACATTTATTGAGATATGACTGATTACAGCTCAGAGCCACCAATTGGATTCAATGCTTCTGCATTTTGTCCCTGTAAATATGCCACAGTTCCTGCCATTTAGTCCTGCTGTCTTCAATGTTTTAAAAACACCCTATTAATCTTATTGTTATGCGTGTATAATTACAAGGGCTGGGATAATTTGCTGCCTATTTAACAAATGCTGTCGTCATGCCTAGGCACCGGAACGCTTGCAGCCTGTGCCGTGCCTGTAACTGGCAGTGTAAGCAGCCATCATTTTTCTCCCTGCACCAAGCAGGTGTTCATTTGAAAGCCATTAAGAATGGGACGGGTCACTGAGCGGTGAATGAATGATGCTCACGCAATTAGTGCTCGCAGTGTTAATGCGACCTTCTCTTAACCAGATAACTGCCATGCAACCATCTTGATCCATGTTGGCTTGGTACCCAACGCTGTTGGACTTTGCTGCCAGCGATGCTTTCTGTTCATTAAACTGGTCATTACAGACAGGAAGCAAAGAGTAGGAGTTAACGGGTCGTTTTCAGAATGGCAGGCAGTGACTAGAGGGATGCCTCAAGGCTCGGTGCTGGGACCCCAGTTGTTTACAATATATATTAACGATTTAGACAAGGGAATTAAATGTAACATCTCTAAGTTTGCGGATGACACAAAGCTGGGTGGCTGTGTGAGCTGCGAGGAGGATGCTAAGAGGCTGCAGGGTGACTTGGATAGGTTGGGTGAGTGGGCAAAGGCATGGCAGATGCAGTATAATGTGGATAAATGTGGGGTTATCCACTTTGGTGGAAAGAACAGGAAGGCAGATTATTATCTGGACGGTGTCAGATTAGGAGAAGGGGGGTGCAACGATATCTAGGTGTGCTTGTTCATCAGTCACTGAAAGTAAGCATGCAGGTACAGCAGGCAGTGAAGAAAGGTAATGGCATATTGGCCTTCATTGCGAGAGGATTTGAGTTTAGGAGCAAGGAGGTCCTACTGCATTTGTACAGGGCCCTGGTGAGACTACACCTGGAGTATTGTGTGAAATTTTGGTCTCCTAATTTGAGGGAGGACATTCTTGCTCTTGTGGGAGTGCAGCGTAGGTTCACCAGATTAATTCCCGAGATGGCAGGTCAGACATATGATGGAAGAATGGGTCGATTGTGCTGGTATTTTTTTGGAATTTAGAAGAATGAGAGGGGATCTTATAGAAACATATAAAATTCATAGACGATTGGACAGGGTAGATGCAGGAAAATTTTCCCCAATGTTGGGGGAGTCCAGAACCAGGGGTCACAGTTTACGTATAAGGGGTAGGCTATTTAGGACTGAGATGAGGAAAAACGTTTTCACCCAGTGAGTTGTGAATCTGTGGAATTCTCTGCCACAGAAGGCAGTGGAGGCCAATTCACTGGATCTTTTCAAAACAGCTCTTAGGATTTAGATGTAAAATTTCGCTCTTTGGGCTAAGGGAATCAAGGGATATGGGGATAAAGCCGGAACGGGGTACTGAGTTTAGGTGATCATCCATGATCATATTGAATGGCGGTGCTAGCTCAAAGGGCCAAATGGCCTAATCCTGCACCTATTATCTATGTTTCTATGTTTCTCCATCTTTCACTGTTCAATGTCTTTCTTTAGCTGAACTGAACTTAGCTTAGCTTAGAGATGCAGCGTGGAAACAGGCCATTCGGCCTGCTGTGTCTACGCTGACCGACACATGAAGACACGTCTTAGGCACATGAATGCACAGGAAATGGAGGGATATAGAGTCATAGAGACATAGAGCACAGAAACAGGCCCTTCAGACCAAAGCAAGGGTGAAGAGCATTTAATTGTCATATGTACTGGAACAGAACAATGAAATTCTTACTTGCAGCAGCACATCAGGTCTGTAAACACAATACTCAATAGTTTAGTTTAGTTTAGAGATACAGTGTAGAAACAGACCCTTTCGGCCACCGGTTTTGTGGCGGACCAGTGATACACCTGTACATTAGTTCCATCCTATAGACTAGGGACAATTTACAGAAGCCATTATCCTATAAACCCGTATGTCTTTGGGATGTGCGAAGAAACTGGAGCACCCGGAAGAACCCACGCAGCCACAGTGAGAACATGCAAACTCCGTACAGACAGCACCCATTGTCAGGATCAAACCCAGGTCTCTGGCGCTGTGAGGCAGCAACTCGACCACTGTGCCACTGTGCTGCCCTGTGACCAATTCCAACACTTGACCAAAGAGACCATCACATGGACCAGCCTCCCCCACCATTGGCTCCATCTACACTTCATGCTGCATCGAGAATGCAGGCAAGATAATCAAGGATCATTTTCACTAGTCATTCCCTCTTCTCCCCTCTCCCGTCGGGCAGAAGATACAAAGCTTGGAAGCATGTACACCACGTACGACAGCTTCCCTGCTGTAAAGGGACACAATGTGCTGGAGTAATTCAGCAGGTCAGGCAGCATTCCCTGGAGAAGATGTAAAGGTGACATTACGGGCTGCGACCTTTATTCAGACTGAAGAAGCTCTTCTTCTGAAGAAGGAACCCGACTTGAAAAGTCACCTATCCATGTTCTCCAGAGATGCTGCCTGACTTGCTGAGTTACTCTGGCACTTTTTGTCCTTTTGTGTATAAACCAACATCTGCAATTCCTTGTTTCTATATTCTTCCACTCTGTATTCAGATTATTGAATGGTCCTCCCATAAACTAGGGTGTAATCCTGATCTTCCAACCAACCTCATTGCGGACATTGAACTTTTCTATGGAACTGTAACATTGCAACACTGTTGCACTATATTCTGCACTAGTTTTCCTTATTACACTGTTTTGTTAAAGAAGGAACTGCAGATGCTGGAAAATCGAAGGTACACAAAAATGCTGGAGAAACTCAGCGGGTGCAGCAGCATCTATGGAGCGAAGGAAATAGGTAACGTTACCTATTTCCTTCGCTCCATAAGATGCTGCTGCACCCGCTGAGTTTCTCCAGCATTTCTGTGTACCTTCCTTATTACACTACCTCCTGTACTTGTGTATGGCTTGATTTCACTCATGTCTGACATGATTTGACTGGATAGCAGTCAAACAAAGCTTTTTACTGTATCTGCAATTTACACGTGATAATAATAAATAGCAACACCCAATGCAGGTGGAGTGAGGTTTGTGGTGGAGAGCGGACTTTACAAAGGACAACTCTTGATTGCCACACGATTCTGCTGCTGGTGAAGGAACAGATACTGTTGTTCACATTAATTGAGTCTGCCTAGCCATCCTCCACTAAATCCCACAAATCTACCAGTAGGATCAAGGAATCAACATCAGAATCCTCTCCAAGCCGGCATCTAGACCACTGGAAGCCTAGTTGTGCTCAGTTTATTCCTTTGGACAGGTCACGGGCATGCATGCCCTGCAGCAGACATGTTTTAAAGTTGTACTCATAAGTTCATAAGTGATAGGAACAGAATTAGTCCATTTGGCCCATCGAGTCTACTCCGCCATTCAATCGTGGCTCATCTATCTTTCCTTCTCAACCTCATTCTCCTGCCTTCTCACCATAAAGTAGTACCTTAGCCTCAATAACCATCTGTGACAAATGAATTCCACAGATTCACCACACACTAGCTAAAGAAATTCCTCCTCATCTTCTTTCTCAAGGTGCGTCCTTTTATTCTGAGGCTGCGCCCTCTGGTCTTAGACACTCTCACTAGTGGAAACATCCTCTCCACATCCACTTTATCCATGCCTTTCACCACTCGGTAAGGCTGCAAGGTGACTTGGATAGGCTGGGTGAGTGGGCAAATGCATGGCAGATGCAGTATAATGTGGATAAATGTGAGGTTATCCACTTTGGTGGCAAAAACAGGAAAGTAGACTATTATCTGAATGGTGGCCGATTAGGAAAAGGGGAGATGCAACGAGACCTGGGTGTCATGGTACACCGGTCATTGAAAGTAGGCATGCAGGTGCAGCAGGCAGTGAAGAAAGAGAATGGTATGTTAGCATTCATAGCAAAAGGATTTGAGTATAGGAGCAGGGAGGTTCTACTGCAGTTGTACAGGGTCTTGGTGAGAGCACACCTGGAGTATTGCGTACAGTTTTGGTCTCCAAATCTGAGGAAAGACATTCTTGCCATAGAGGGAGTACAGAGAAGGTTCACCAGACTGATTCCTGGGATGTCAGGACTTTCATATGAAGAAAGACTGGATAGACTCGGTTTGTACTCACTAGAATTTAGAAGATTGAGGGGGGTTCTTATAGAAACTTACAAAATTCTTAAGGGGTTGGACAGGCTAGATGCAGGAAGATTGTTCCCGATCTTGGGGAAGTCCAGAACAAGGGGTCACAATTTAAGGATAAGGGGGAAATCTTTTAGGACCGAGATGACAAAAACATTTTTCACACAGAGAGTGGTGAATCTGTGGAATTCTCTGCCACAGACGGTAGTTGAGGCCAGTTCAATTGGCTATATTTAAGAGGGAGTTAAATGTGACCCTTGTGGCTAAAGGGATCAGGGTGTATGGAGAGAAGGCAGGTACAGGTTACTGAGTTGGATGATCAGCCATTGCAGGCTCGGAGGGCCGAATGGCCTACTCCCTGCACCTATTTTCTATGTTTCTATGTTTCTATGTTTCAATGAGGTACCCCCTCTAAACTCCAGCGAGTACAAGTAAGTACACTCCAGTGCTGTCAAGAGAGGCGCCAACCTGAAATGTCGTCTGTCCATTCCCTCGACGGATGGGGCCTAACCCGTAGAGTTCCAGTAGGGCTGATCGCTAGTCGGTGTGAACTCCGTGGGCCAAAGGGCCTGTTTCCATGCTGTATCTCCAACTGTAAAATAAAAGGTTGGTCTTGAGATCATGTTCGGCAGGGACCTTGTGGGCCGAAGGGGCTGGTCTTATGCTGTCCTGTCCATGTTCTTAGACACTGAGAACCTGTTGGGATCACACAAATGCCCCGCGTCAATGGTAGAAGGACTGCAGCACCTACAATAGTACCCGCTGACTATATCAACAGGCATCTCAGCTGATGTGCTACAATGCGCTATATTCTGCAGTCTGTACCTTCCCCTTTGCTCAACCTATTGTACTTGAGTTTGACTTGATTTTATTCATGTACAGTATATCTGATCTGTTTGGATAG
Source organism: Malacoraja senta (assembly GCA_038087875.1). Classification (NCBI taxonomy): domain Eukaryota; kingdom Metazoa; phylum Chordata; class Chondrichthyes; order Rajiformes; family Rajidae; genus Malacoraja; species Malacoraja senta. The sequence continues at coordinate 172,314,577 of CM075978.1, forward strand.
CTTGCAAAACATAGCTTTTCACTGTACCTGTGCATATGACAATAAACTCGACTCAACTTGACCTGGTGAAGGGACATTGCTCAATAGAACATAGAACTGCACAGTAGGACACAAAGTGCTGGAGTAACTCAACGTGTAAGGCAGCATCTCTGGAGATCATGGATAGGTCGGGTATTATCTGATCTGTGTTGACAGCATGTGAAACAAAGCTTTTCACTCTACTTCGATACACTTGATGATAATAAATCTAAACCTGAACCAAACGTATAAGTATCTGTGATTCCTACCCTGGTCCCACCTGTCACTACAGGACTGGAAGGGAAGCAAGATATTTTGGATCCTAGTGGACTGCCTTTATTGTTTTCTTCATTTCTGGGCCAATAAAAATTCACCTTTGACCTTGAAAAATAGCATTCCTTAGTTGTGTTGTGAATCTTTTGATTTGCAGAGAATATTAAAGTCATGGGACTAGAAGCCAATTAATATTATTCCTGCGGGATATTGGTACAAATTAATGGTTATGAATATTTGTTTCCTTCATCGAAATGTTATTCCACTGGGACAAACTCTCCAGGAACCTAACAATAAGGCAGCACAGTGGCTCAGAGCAGTAGAGTTGCTGCCTCACAGCACCAGAGACCCGGATTCGATCCTGACTATGGGTGCTATCTGTACGGAGTTTGTACGTTCTCCCCGTGACCTGCATTGGTTTTCTCTGGGATCTCCGGCTTTCTCCAACACTCCAAAGATGTACAGTTGGTAGGCTAATTTGTTAGGTATAATTGTAATTTGTCCCTAAGTGTGTGTAGGGTAGTGGTAGCGTGCGGGGATCGCTGGTCAGCGCAAACTCGGTGGGCCGAAGGGCCTATATCCATGCTGTATCTCTAAACTAAACTAAACTAAATTAAATTTGTAGCATTGTGTTTTTATTGATGGGTGGTCACCAAGGAGATGTTACTAGTAAGACATATCCTGCAGATAATGAAATCTTGCATACGACACAAGGTGCTGGAGTAAGTCAGTGGGTCAGGCAGCATCCCCAGAGGACATGGATAGATGACGTTTTGGTCTGGGACTGATTCAGAATGATTGCAGTAGGGGAGAGAAAGCTGGAAAGGAGGAGGGCTTGGGACAAAGCCTGGCAAGTGATAGGTGGGACAGAGGTGGAGCTGTTGAAAAAGGTTCTCAGAGATCTACCTTTGGAGAGAGGAGGGGAATTTTAATAGTTACAAGGCTTGACGCAAGAAATTTGTTTCCCTCAATGGAGGTGAATAAACTGGAAGACATGGACCTAAGGGAAGCGTAAGAGATTTAGTGAGGATATGAGATGAAACTTTTCCACCCAGAGAGTGGTGAGTACTTGGAACACACTGCTGAAGAGGTGTTTAAAGCATTTAATGTGCCTTCACAAGGACTTGAATCACCTTGACATGGAAGGCTACCGGCCAAGTGCTGGAAAATGGGATAAATTCCAAGGGTGGAGATATCAAAGACTAGAGGGCATAATTTTAGAATGAGAGGGGCAAAGTTCAAAGATGTTTGGTGCAAGTTTTTTACACAGAGAGAGGTGGTGTTTAGTTTAGTTTAGTTTAATGTAGAGATACAGCCTGGAAACAGGCCCTTCGGCCCACCGAGTCTGCGCTGACTAGCGATCCCCGCACATTAACACTACCCTACACATACTAGGGACAATTTACACTTATTCCAAGTCGACAAACTCAAGCCAATTAACCTGCAAACCTGTACGTCTTTAGAGTGTGGGGAGGAAACCGAAGACCTCGGAGAAAACCCACGCGGTCACATACAAACTTCATACAGGCAGCAACCATTTTCGGGATCGAACCCCCGTTTCTGGTGCTGCAAGCGCTGTAAAAGCAGCAACTCTACCGCTGCACCACTGTGCCACCCCTCACCCATGCAGCTAGGCTTTGTCCCAACCCTTCCTCTTCTCCAGCTTTCTCCCCCCACCCCCACCACAAACATGCTGAATTAGTCCTCATCCAAAACGTCATCTATACATGTCCTCCGGAGACGCCACCCAACCACTGACTAATTACTCCAACACCTTGTGTTCTACACAAGATTCCATCATCTGCAGGATGCCTGGAATCTGATGCCGTGGAGGCAAAAAGGAGAGTGGCATTTAAGAGGTATTTATTTAGGCACATGGATATGTTGGGAATGGAGGGATATGGATCACGTGCAGGCAGAGGAGATTAGTTTAACTTGGCATCATAGTTGTCATGGACATTGTGGGCCAAAGGGCCTGTTCTTGTGTTGCACTGTACTATGGTTTGGGTGGATATGCTGGGCAGAATGCCCTGTGTCCATGCTGTATGATTCTGTAACTCTACAGCTCTGTCTCAGAACCGGCACTGAGCACATCAGGAGATACAGCGTGGAAACAGACCCTTCAGCCCATCTAGTCTGCGCCGGCCAGCGTTCCCTCCACACTACTTCCAACCTACACACTAGCGGATAAATTACAGAAGCCACTCAAAAATACAAAAAAGCACATCTTTGGAATGTTGGAGGAAAACGGAGCACACGGAGAAAACCCACACGGTCACAGGGAGAATGTACAAACTCTGTGCAGACAGCACCCATAGTCAAACCCAGGTCTCTGGCACTGCGACGCAGCAACTCGATCGCTTAGCCACCGTGTTGCCCACATCCAATTCTGTCTCATTTTTGTAGTCACCACAGCTTCCTATCATCATTTGAGTTCTGCAGACCTGCAGTCCTACCTGATGCCACTAGAGAGCAGTCAAAAGCAGGAACTCAGACCAATAAATACATGGAAATGTGCTTCATTTCCATTCTAATAGTCTCAACTAACATCCTTTACACTTGTCTGCAGCATTTCTCATGGTCACCCCAGATTTATCCGATTCATCCACCTGCTCGTCAGTTCAACAAATTTGTCTCCTGTATAACTGGTTGAGGAACTCAATCAGGTTTAAACACAACATGTTGGAGCAACTCAGCGGGTCAGGCAGCATCTCTGGAGAAAAAGGATGGGTGATGTTTTGAGTCGGGAACCTTCTTCTGAAGAAACCGTCCAAAGTGCACTGATAATAGGATAAAAGGTTTAACATTTAACACAAAGATATAACAACAAAGTGAATCAGATATAAGGTCCAATTATAGATAGTTCAAAGATCTCCAACGAGGTAGATTTGAGGTCAGGTCTGCTCTCTAGTTGTTGGTAGGATGGTTCAGTTGCCTGATAGCAGTTGGGAAGAAACTGTCTCTGTATCTGGAGGTGTTCGTTTACATACTTCTGAACCTCTTGCCTGATGGGAGAGGGGAGAAGAGGGAGTGACCAGGGTGAGACTGGTCCTTGATTATGCTGGTGACCTTGCCGAGGTATCATGAAGCGTAGATGGAGTCAATGGAAGGGAGGTTGGTTTGTGTGATCGTCTGGTTCCAATTCCAATCTTCTTTATGTAAGCCATCAATGCCCATCAATTCAATTCCAGACTACTCATCAAGAGTGAGGCACTGTCAATAACATTGTCTTTCTGAAAATTTCCCAGCATGGTTTCATAGCAAAACTAATTCTGTAACAGGAGAAGGAGAGATAGAGAGAAAGACAAAATAAGCAACATTGTAAGAACATGGACAGATAGGATTTAGAGGGATATGGGCCAGGATTGTTAAATGGGACTTGTTTGCATGGGGCATCTTGGTTGGCATGGACAAGTTGGGCTGAAGGGCCTGTTTCCATGCTGTATGACTTTATGACTATGACAAAGGACAGATAAACATAAACAAGAAGTGAATAAATAAATGAAGGACTAAGAAAAGGTCTGAAGGAAATATATGTATACAAATTATATATATGCTGAGAAATACAGCATGGAAACAGGCCCTTCGGCCAACCAAGTCCATGCCGACTATAAATCAGCTATTTGTACTAGCTCTGTTATCCCACTTTCTCATCCACTCCCTAAACACTCGGAGGCAATTTACAGAGGACAATTAACCTCCAAACCTCCACGTCTTTGCAATGTGGGAGGAAGCCAGAGCACTCGGAAGAAACCCAAGCGGTCACAGGTAGAACGTGTAAACTCCACACAGACAGCACCCGAGGTCAGGACTGAACCTCGGTCTCTGACGCTGCGAAGCAGCGGCTCCATCAGCTGCGTCTCTGTGACGCCAAATGGTTTTATTTCCGTTAAAGTCAATGGTTTTATTTCTTGTCATCAGGAGAGTTCACTATCTTTTTCAATGTTCCTCATTCCTTGTAATTGATACATTGCTGCAGTTTTTACATTAGGGAATGTTGGGAAGATCAATTGTGTAAAACTTTAGATAAATGATAGACAGGGTTATACCTCAGCATACACTTTTAATAAAATTCTCAATCATCAGCAATCTTGCCTCTCCTAACCTTCAAAATAAACAATGTGTAAACATGTTGCATCATCTGAGAATATTTTATGCAATGATCTGCAATTTTTTCCGAAACTTAGTTGACGTTTATCACTTTATTGTTTGATTTAGACTCTAGCTTGTTGCCAAAGCTCTCTGTGCACGTGACTCTGCAGGTGCTGGAAGCCTGGACTATCAATGCTCCAGTCTCAGTAACAGAGGGAAAGAAAATGAATCTTTTAATTATAGTCACAGAGTCATACAGTGCAGAAACAGGCCCTTTGGCCCATCTCATCGCTAAAGTCTAACCTAAAGTCGAAAGTCTTACAAGACGCTCTGTCTAAGCTGGACCCATTTGCCCACATTTGGCTCTTATCCCTCTAAACCATTCCTATCCATGTACCTGTCCAAGTTCCTTTCAGAGTCATAGAGTCAAACAACGGGGAAAATAGGCCCTTCAGCCTAACCTGCCCACATCTACACCAGTCCCATCTGCCTGCATTTGGCCCATACCCCTCCTAACCAGCTCCTATCTCCATGTACCTGTCCAATTATGTGTTAAACGTTGTTTTACTCAACTACATTATCCGGCAGCTCATTCCATACACCCAACATCCTCTGTGTAAAAAACGTTGCCCCTCAGGTTCTGATTAAATCTTCCCCCCCTCATCTTAAACCTATGTCCTCTGGTTCTTGATTCCCCTACTCTGGGGAAATGATTTATTCTATTCTATTCATGATCTTATACTGCTATAAGATCACCCCTTATCCTCTGCGCTCCAAGGAATAAAGTGTCTTTTGAAAGTATCTATATATTACTAAAACTCTCATCTTGTTTGTTTGCAGGTTTGTGTTTTACTTCTATTTGCGCAAAAATGTTACACGATAGCACTACAATTTGTGGCCCACCTTACTCATCATTGCTGGCTTGAAGGGCCGAATGGCATTCTCCTGCACCTATTGTCTATTGTGATTGTCCTGTGGTGTAAATGAAACAAGTTTTGTTCAGATTGATGGTATATTTTAAAAGTTATTAACGTTTAAATCTTAAATTAACAAAACAGCGCCCCTACCCTCGCATGCGCTGTTGGGGAGGGTTCCCATGCGCATCTTTACTGGCATCACAAAGGGCACCCAAATGGTCCTCAGCCGTGCCTGAGCAGTTGGGGCCTTTCCAGAATTCAGATCGCCATCTTTTTTTCACAACGGCGACACGGGAAAGATTACTTCCATTTAACTGTTGCTCCGGGCCCGTGGGGATCCACTGTCTGGGCGCTGAGGCTGTTTCTGCTCCGGGCACGCAAGGAGGGAAAGGAGCAGCACCCTTGAAATCTTGGGGAGGTGAGGATGGAGAGTGGGGGAATTGAGGGAGAGGAGGGGGTAGGGAGGGAGAGGGGGGAAAGTGGGGGAGGTGAGGAGGGAGAGTGGGGGAGGGGGAATAGAGAGAGAGGAGGGGAGAGTGGGGGAGGTAAGGAGTGGGGAATAATGGGGAGGAGGTCAGTGGGGGGTTAAGGAGGGTTAGTGGAAAGAAGAGGGAGGGTGAAGAGGAGGGGGAGGGAGTGCTGGGGATGAGGGGCAATGAGCCGCTCCTGCGCAGTTGGCGGCTATGGGTGAGTGGTGGAATATTGCATAGGGGGTACGGGTTGCTTTGGGGAATGGGTGAGTGGTGGAATATTGCATTGGGGAACGGGTTGCATTGGGGGACCAGACCTCCCGTGTGACAGGGACCCAACGGGTCCCACTTAGTCTAGTATATATTTTACATCCCTATACTAGTGCAAAGAAATCCCAAAGTCCCTAGTGCAACAAGGCAGTTCAAAGTTCGTGGTCTATTTGGTGTTTGTAATGT
>CM075978.1:172321002-172343207 GCA_038087875.1 Malacoraja senta
CATGTCTGATCTGAACTATATCCTGTTGACTATTCCATTGAGCATTTAGGTGTGTGCGATTACAAGTGTGTGTGTGCGTGTTGGCATGTGTATGTGTGTATATGTAGGCATGTGTGTGCACGCGTGTGCAAATGTGATCGTGAATGTGCGTGTGTGTGCATGTATGTGCATGTGCGTGCGCGTATGTATGTCTGTGAGTGTGTGCAAGTCTGTGTGCATGTGTGTGTGCATGTGTATGTGCATGTGTGTTCATTCATGTGTAACCTTTGTGTATAGTTGTCCTTATGCATTCTGGAAGTGTCTTTGCACCTCTTCACCTTTGTCCAACCTCCTGCAAATCAAAGACGTTCTCACCTGTATCTACCAAACGTAGACTCGGCAACAATTTCACTGAACACTTGCGCTCAGTCCGCATAGGCCTATGGGATCTCCTGGTTGCCAACCATTTCCACTCCCCTTCCCATTCGCACATCGATCCTGGGCCTGCACCATTGCCAGATTGAGGCCACACGCCAAATGGAGGAACAGCACCTAATATTTCACTTGGGTAGCTTACTACCCAGCGGAACATTGAATTCTCTGATTTTAAGTAACTTCTACCTGCATTCCCCTCCCGTCCCCCATCCTCCCTTCCTCCACCCTAGTCATTTTACCAGTTCCACAGATCTCCACTCTTGAGATCACACCTTCCCTATCTAACAATAGACCTACCAGGCACCGGCCTGACTGAGGACATTTGTGGCCGGCCTTGATTGGTTCCTGATCTCCAGGAGGGAGATGGATCAAATGAGCCAGCCCAATGGAACATCATAAGGGAATCAGAGGAAGTTATTATTGTGGTCACCAGACCTTGGGAGAAAGCCACACCAGAAGATGTCCAAAGACTAATATCGGTGCTCCCCCATGGATCAGGCAGCACAGTGGCGCAGCTGGTAGAGCTGATGCTTCACAGCGCCAAAGACCCCAGTTCGATCCTGATCTCGGGTGCTATTTGTTTGGAGTTTGCACGTTCTGGCTTTGACCACGTGTGTTTCCTCCGGGTGTTCAGTTTTCTCCCTCATCCCAAAGACGTACAGGTTCGTAGGTTAATTGGCTTTGGTAAAAATTGTAATTTGTCCCTTGTGTGTAGGATAGGGTAGGGCCTGTTTCTGCACCATATCTAGAAACTCTCTAAACTAAACTAAACGAAGCAAAGTGTAGCGAGGTGAAGTCAAGGATCTCACGCACTTTAGTTGGCCTATATCCCTCTGAACCTTTCCTGTCTATGTACCTGTCCAAATGTCATAGAGTCAATAAGCACAGAAAGAGTGTTGGAAGGAACTGCAGATGCTGGTTAAAACCGAAGATAGACACAAAATTCTGGAGTAACTCAGCGGGCCATGCAGCATCTCTGGAGAGAAGGAATGGGTGACGTTTCAGGTCGAGATTCTTCTTCAGACTGGGCCAGTCATCCCAACTTGTCCATTGGCAACCAAGAAGCCCATCTAAGCTGGTCCCATTTGCCCATGTTCGGCCCATATCCCTCCAAACCTAAAATGTCTGATTCAAGAAAATTACTTTGTCATTTGCATCCTGGTGGGATGCAGCAGATAATAAGCAGCAGATAATAAGAAGCTGGTATAATGGGATATGCAGATTTCAGTGGTTGAATGGGAGGCTTATGTTGGTGGCTGGAGTTACGTGCTTCTGTTTATTGGTGAGCAACTCCATTCAGCGTTAAATCAATGTGCTTAAAGATGACTGAGATATAACAGATCTCTTCAGCTTACCAGAGTCATTAAGAGTTGATAAAATGTATTGCAAGAAAAATTGTGTTGGTTTATGAATCAGATAGTTAAATATAATAACAATAGTGTTCAGAGATTAGAAATTACGTTTTATGTGATACCAATGAAATATTTCTGTCATGCCTGAAATGTGATTGATGTGTGTTCTGGACTTAACACTCCTCACTTAAAGGTTAATGTCTCATCTGTAATAGGGTGATGGAGGAAGGAAGTAAAACATGACAGGGTTCGCAAATGGAGAAACCTATCTTCATATAGCTTGATGAAACATAGAACAGGATCCCCTCTTTGTGCACATGATCCTTCCATTCCCTCTATATCTATGTGCCTATCCCCAAACCTCTTCAATGCCACTATTGTATCTGTTTCCACCATCACCCCTGTCAGTACGTTACAGGCGTACGTTACACCCCACCTCATAACTAAACATTAGACTTGAATCGTGAAAAATGGCACAAAACATGTTGACTCTTGTTGCCTGTCTCAGTGTACTATTACACTTGGACATTTATGATAGACACAAAATGCTGGAGTATCCCAGTGGGTCAAGTAGCATTTCTGGAGAAACAGGATGGGTGACGTTTCAGGTAAGGACCCTCCTTCAGATAACTTGAACCGAGATACTCCAGCAATTTGTGTCAATCTTTGGTATAAACCAGCATCTGCATGTCTTTGTTTTTATACTTAACTCTGATTGTGCTATGGTATAATATTATTTTTACTTAAGTGTATGCGCAAAGAAATTTCACTGTACCTCGGTACATGTGACAATGAAGTACATCGCTCTACATCGGTGAGACCAAGCGCAGGCTTGGCGATCGCTTCGCCCAACACCTCCGCTCAGTTCGCGTTAACCAACCTGGCTCAGCACTTCAATTCCCCCTCCCATTCCGAATCCGACCTTTCTGTCCTGGGTCTCCTCCATGGCCAGAGTGAGTCCCACCGCAAATTGGAGGAGCAGAACCTCATATTTCGCTTGGTTAGTTTACACCCCAGCGGTATGAACATTGACTTCTCCAATTTCAGGTAGTCCTTGCTTTCTCCCTCTTTCCCCTCCCCTTCCCAGCTCTCCCACAGACTACTGTCTCCCGCCCCCGCACACCACCCCCCCACCCACACAGCAGTCTGAAGAAAGGTCTCTACCCGAAACGTCACCTATTCCTTCGCTCCATAGATGCTGCCTCACCCGCTGAGTTTCTCCAGCATTTTTGTCTACCTTTGATTTTTCCAGCATTTGCAGTTCTTTCTGAAACATGAAGTGCCATTGAATCATTGAACCATTGAACCATTGAACCATTGGCAAAGGTTCAATGTTCTGGGCTGGATAAATGCAATGGGGTTGGATTGAAATCAATCGAAAGCATGGTCGTAAATCAAAATGTCAGTGGACCTGTTAATGCTAACACTAACTCTAACATTAACTGGGAGGGTGACCAGTTTGGTCTCTGACTGAGAGAGCAAATGCAAAGCAATGAATCATTCCAACGCCAGCAAAACGGAATGTGTCCTGTAATTCTGCAGTCAATTATGTTTATAAGTCATAGGAGCAGAATCAGGCCATTCAGCCCATTGAGTTGACTCCGCCAAAGTTAGACACAAAGTGTTGGAGTAATCCAGTGGGTCAGGCAGCATCTCTGGAGAAAAAGGATGGGTGGCATTTCCTCAGACTGAATGTAGGGGTGGGGGGTTGGGCAGTGGGGGGGGGGGGGGAGAGGAGGGGGAGGGGTGCAGAGCTGGAGGCAAGAAGAGACCAGGAGGAATTAGGGCCAGCCACAAATGAGCTCAGGCAGGGCATTGCCTGGTAGGTCCATTGTTGGCTAGGGAATGTGTGATCTCAAAAGGGAAAATATGTGGAGAACTGTGAAACTGGCAAAACAAATCAGGAGGAGGAAGGGAGCAAGGATAGAAGGGGGTGGAAGTGTAAGATAAAGTTACGTAAAAATAGGGAATTCAAAGTACATACCGCTGGGTTGTAAGCTAACCAAGCGAAATATGAGGTGCTGTTCCTTCAATTTGCATGTGGCCTCACTCTGGCAGTGGAGGAGGCCCCAGGACATAAAGGTCAATGTGGGAATGGGAAGGGGAGTTGACATGGTTGGCAACCAGGAGATCCCATGGGCTTAGGCCATTCAATCATGGCTGATCTATCTTTCCCTCTCAACCCCATTTCCCTGCCTTCTCCCCATAACCTTTGACACCCTTACTAATCAAGAACCTGTCAATCTCTGCTTTAAAAATGCCCAATGACTTGGTCTCCACAGCAATATGTGGCAATGAATTCCACAGATTCACCACCCTCTGCTGAACAAATTTTCAAGATTAGTGACTCTTACTCCGAACAAATTAAAAATAAAATGTCCAAACGCAGCTCAAAGTGAGGTGGATGTATGGAACAAACTGCCAGAGGAGGTAGTTGAGGCAGGGACTATCCCAACATTTAAGAAGCAGTTAAACAGGTACATGGATCAGACAAGTTTGGAGGGATATGAACCAAATGCTGGCAGGTGGGACTAGTGTAGCTGGGACATGTTGGCCGGTGTGGGCCGGTGTGGGCCAGTTGGGCCGAAGGACCTGTTTCCATACTGTATCTCTCTATGACTCAATGTATCTATAACTCAACAACCAGGCAGCTTTCTACAGGTCACATTGGACACAACCAGGGCAACTGATTGAAAGCTTGAGAAGATACAGCATGGAAACAAGCCCTTCGTCTCACCGAGTCCACACCGACCATCGATTCACATTAGATCAATGTTATCCCACTAGGGGCAATTTATAGAGGGCAATTAACCTGCAAATCCACACGTCTTTTGTGATGTGGGTGGAAACCGGAGCTCCAGGAGGAAATCTGTGTAGCCACAGGGAGAACGTGCAAACTCCACAAAAAACAGCATCCGCGGTCAGGATTGAACCTGAATCTCTGGCGATGTGAGACAGTGGCTCTACCAGCTGTGCCACTGTGCTGCTCCGTGAACTTCAGGTAGACTGAAGCTTTGACGGGAAGTGTAAATGTTCTGTTTCCAAGTGATACGAATAACCCTACACAGAGGCCACTGACTATAAATCCATAGCTACGGGCACTATTCGGAATGGCTAAAGTTACATTTCCAAGGTCACAGATCTAGGTACCCAAAATCAATTTCAGCACAGCTCTCCCACAGACAGAATGTCAAAGCAATATATATATAAAGAAACAGAATGTACAGTATATACCTGAAGATGCAGCTAAATTCTCTGGAGTTCATCCAATCCCATTCACCAGGCAGAATACATAATCTCCACCTTAATTAACCAGATGATACAATCTTCTGAGTTCCTGAGGAACTCAGGAAAGGTCTCCGTCTTTGTAGAAGTCCCAGCACATTATACGGAGCAAATCTAAATACACACAAGGAGGTTCATTAAGTCTGAATAAGGGTTTCGGCCCGAAACGTTGCCTATTTCCTTCGCTCCATAGATGCTGCCGCACCCGCTGAGTTTCTCCAGCATTTGTGTCTTCATTAAATAATTAAATTGGAACTTTAGTGAATCACAAACAAAGAAGGAATAGATAAAGTGAATGTGCAGAGTCCTTTAACCAGAGTTGGGGACAGACACACTGTAGGTTTAAGGTGAGGGGGGTAGAGTTTTAACAGGAACCTGAGGAGCAACGTTTTTACACAAAGTGTGGTGGGTATATGGAATGAGCTGCTAGAGGAGGTAGTTGAGGCAGGTACTATCATGTTTAAAAACATTTGGACATGGATATGTAGGGAATGGAGGGATATGGGTTAGGTACGGGCTGATAAGAGTAGGTCTTGGCATTGTAATCGGCACGGATATTGTGGGCTGAAGGGTCGGGTCCAATTCTGTACTGTTCTTTGTTTTAATTAAATGCAACCTAAGTATCATCATCAAACTACTAGATAAGGGCAGTAGTATTATCATTGTCGACAGGTCACAGTACCTGTTGGAATCACACATGCTATTAAATAGAACAGACTTCTACATTAAAGCAACAAAAAATAATTTATAATGGAACAAAAAAATGAAATTGGGCATCTATTAGAACAACTGAAAAAAAGCTAAACACTTTCGCCAATTTTAGAACGCCAGGGGCCATATAAATCTATGAATTTCTCAAAATACCTAAGCAACCAGATTTATTGAGATGAGCACATTGGCGCAGCAGTTGCTGCTTCACAGTGTCAGAGAACGGTCTCAATCCTGACCTTGGGTCCTGTCTGTATGGAGTTTGTACATTCTACCTGTGACCGCATGGGTTTTTCTGCGTGCTCTGGTTTCCTTCCACATCCCAAAGACGTTTGGGTTTGTAGGTCAACTGGCTTTCTGTAAATTGCCCCTGGTGTGTAGGGAGTGGATGTGAAAGTGAGGTAACACAGAACTGGTGATCGATGGTCAGCATGGACTCAGTGGGCGGAAGGGCCTGTTTTCTGCGCTGTATCTTTCAATCAAATATGGGCCGAACTTGTGGAAATAGAACGGAGAGACGAGTTGTGTCCAAATGGACAGTAAAATACTATAGCTCATTCTTAACATGGAATAGTTAAATCAAGGAGCTGTTAGATCCATTCTGAAGAAGGGTCCCAACCCAAAACGTCACCTATCCATGTCCTCCAAGGATGCTGCCTGACCTGCTGAATTACTCCAGCACTTTGTGTCTTTCCACAGTTTGATCAAGATTGTATGCCACTTTTCACAGGCGTGAACTCTCTGAGCTGACTCACTAATACTGTACGTCAAGGCATTGAAAACATGTATAACATTTTAGAAGCCGTGATTGGCATAAAGGCTATTGAAAATACTGTCAAAGAAGATCTCCCGGCTCTATGGATCAGACAGGGATGTGGTCTGTTTGCTCTCCTAGGAGGGAAGAACAATGATTTTGAATTCAATAATGGATTTTATCTGTGAATAAAGCTTTAGCTCTGGGCAAGAAGTTTGCTGTGAGCCGTGCAGATATTCAGGGAGCAGGCTGAGTTTCAGAGACATAAATGTGCTGCTGAAAATACTTGAATGACAGCAGAAAAGGTTGTAGGTGTTTAGTGACTGAGAGGAATTATTTGGTATTCTTGCGATTGTCCTTTCGTTAGACTTAAAGCTGCCACATTGAAAGGGAGCCTTGAGATCCTTAACACCACAGCTTTTAAAGCCGAACAGGATACCAAAAGTCACAAGCTAGCAACAGTATGTATGGCGGTGTAGTGGTGCAGCGGTAGAGCTGCTGCCTCACAGCGCCAGAGACCCGGGTTCTATCCTGACCATGGGTGATGTCTGTACAGAGTTTGTACGTTCAACCTGTAACCGCGTGAGTTTCCTCTGGGTGCTGCATTCCACACTCCAAAGACGTACAGACTTGTAGGTTAATTGGTTTCTGAAAATTGTAAATTGTCCCTAGCAGTGTGTAGGAAAGTGCTAGTTTATGGGGTGATTGCTGGTCGGCACGGACTCGGTAACTGAAGGGCTTCTTTTCATAATGTATCTCTAAAATCTAAAAATAAATCTTTCAAAACCATTGTTTAAGAAGGAACTGCAGATGCTGGAAAAATCGAAAGTAGACAAAAATTGCTGGAGAAACTCAGCGGGTGAGGCAGCATCTATGGAGAAAAGGAGTATGTGACGGTTCACGTCAAGACCCTTGAAGGGTCTCACACTCCAAAGACACCACCCGAGAGATTGTAAAATCCTAGCTAATGAATCACCTCTTGTCAGGTCAAGTCGACCTTATTGTCATTTGTAGAGGTGCAGTAAGGTACAGATGCAATAAAAACCTTGCTTGCAGCAGCATCACACGCACATAGACTCAGACAAACCTGCAAAAACATAAATTGTATATACATTACACATAAATCACGAAAAAGGAAAAATGACTGTGCAAAATAAAAAGCATCACAAGACATTACAAAATAAAAGACATTACAAACCAAGGACACAAAGTTCCGCAACGTTTACGAAGCACTTAAGAAGTACAGTGATAAGATAGATTTAGAGGGATATGGGCCAAACACTGGCAGGTGGGACTAGTGTAGATGGGGCATGTTGGTCGGCGTGGGCAAGTTGGGCTGAAGGGTCGGTTTCCGCGCTGTATGATTCTATGACAATGATTAAGTGCTCGAGTAACTCAACGGGTCAGGCAGCATCTCCAAAAAACATGGATAAGTGATGTTTTTGGTTGGGACCTTTATTCAGATTGGAGAAAGGTTCCAACCTGAAACATTACCTATCCATGTTCTCAAGTGATGCTTGGTTCGATCCTGACTACGCGTGCTGTCTGTGTGGAGCTTGCGTGTTCTCCCCGTGACCACGTGGATTTTCTCCGGCTGCTCTGACTTGAACCTACATAAGCATAAAACTTGGAGATTGCAACCAAGTACCAACAACCCTCCCCAGGGTAATCTAACAAAAAGACAAAAAAAATAGATATGGGGGCTGAAGTGCTCATTTCTGTGCTGTGTGAATCCATTAATTTCTGTTTCCTGAAAAACGGTCTTGACTCGAAACGTCACCTATTCCTTTTCTCCAGAGATGCCGCCTGAGCCGTTGAGTTACTCCAGCAATTTGAGCCAAATAAAAGTGGCAGGTCATCAGTGAAGTTAAAAAACTCAGTATTAAAGAGAATAATCCCGCTGCCTATCAATGTGAATGCTGACTTTAACTAGCCTTTTAAATGAAAACCAAGAAAGAGACGGAAAAATGAGCAGGGACCCTGGAATGTGTGCAGGTAAGATCCCTGGAGTTGAACTGCTAATGATTGCAACTGACTACATTATGCAGTATTCTTGTAAGAGAGGAAGATTTATTCAGCTGTATTCCACCACCATCCCAGGTACTACATTCCAAGCAATCACCACCATCTCTGTAAGAAAAAAACTTGGGAAATATGGCAACTCGTGCATGTGTGATCTATGCAAAAAGAATTTCACCGTGCACTGCACACATGACAATAAGGCACCATTGAACCATTGAACCATTAAATAAAAGACTGGGTGTAAGGAAAAGGCTCTGGCTGTCTATCTATGCAAGCCTCTAATTCAACGAGTGAAGGTGGTAATAAAAGACGCATTTCAAAATTTCTTAGATTTTGGAAAGCCAGCCCCACGAGACTGAAAAACTACAAATTGTATGTCCTTATTCAAAAAAGGAGTGGGGCACAAAACAGGAAGTGCTAGGCCTGTTAGTCTAACATCTGTTGCTGTGAAAATGCTGGAATCTATTCTCATGGAGGTGTCAGCAAGATGTTTAGAATATCATAATACAATGAAGCACAATACATTTGTCAAACACAATTTCCATTTCATAATATGATTATCAAAGAGAAATTGCATCTGACAATTGTGCTGAAGTTCTTTGAGAATGTAACAAGCAGGATGGATAAAGGAGAATTAATAGATGTAGTGTGTGTGGATTTCCAAAGCACGTTTGATAAGGAGCCACATAAAAGGTTACTGTACAAGATAAACGTTCAGAATGTAGAGACACAGAGACAAAACAAATGGCTCATTTTTTAGGTCGGCAATCTGTAACTATTACGGTGTCACACCTATGGAGATCAAATGAAATGCCTGCGTCTATTGTCCTTGAAAAGAGAGCAACTATGGGGAGAGACACAAAATGTTGGAGCAACTCAGCAGGTCAGACAGGATCTCTGCAGAAAAGGAATAAGTGACGTTTCAGGTCGAGAGCCTTCTTCAGACTGAGAGTCAGGGGTGAGGGAAACAAGATATGTGAAAAGGCACTTAGAACAAATGAATGATGAAAGGTATGGAAAAGGGCAAATCAAAGCCAGCAAAGATGATCAAGGAAAGGTGGATCCCACAAGGGTCCGCTGTTGAGTTAGTTTACTCCGGGTGCTCCGATTTCCGCCCACATCCCAAAGACGTGCAGGTTTGTAGGATGATTGGCCATCTGTAAATTGCCCCAAGTGTGTCGGGAGTGGAAGCAAAAGTGGGATAAATAGGACTACTGTGAATGGGTAATTGATGGTCAGCATGGACTCCGACTGAAGAAATTCCTCCTCATCTCCTTTCAAAAAGGACAGACCTATAGATAGGTGATGAGGAGGAATTTCTTTAGTCAGGAGTGGGGAATCTGTGGAATTAATTGCCAGCGATGTGGAAGCGAAGTCATTGGGTATTTTTAAGGTGCAGATTGACAGATTCTTGATTTGAAAGGGTGACAGGGGTTGTGGGGAGAAGGCAGGAGAATGGAGGTTTTTTTAAATATTTAAAAAAAATTAAATTATTTTATTGGAAAGATAGATTGTTAGTTAGAAAGATAGTTGGAAAGATAGATCAGCCATGATTAAATGGTGGAGTAGACGATGGGCCAAATGGCCTAATTCTGCTCTTGTAACTTATGAACATATGACTCAGTGGGCCAAAGGGTCAGTTTCTATGTTGTACAGTGCCCCCCGTAATGTTTGGGATAAAGACCCATCATTTATTTATTTGTCTCTGTACTCCACAATGCACTTTAACCACATGTGATTTTTTTCTATTACAAATCTCAAATTGTGGAGTACAGACGCAAATAAATAAATGATGGGTCTTTGTCCCAAACAATAGGGAGGGCATTTGCATCTTTCAATCAAAATCTCTTTGGGACAGCTCATTCCATGTATTCGCCACCCTTTCAATGAAGAAGTGTTTCCATTTAAATCTTTCTCACCTCATCTTTAACCTGTGCACTCTAGTTCTTCATTCCCCTTCCTTGGATAAAATACTCTGCATTCACCCTATTTATTCCCCTCTGAATTTTTTACACCACTATAAAATTGCCCCTTAACCTCCTGCATTCCAAAGAATAAAGTCTTTGCCTGTCCAACCTCTCCCCACAGACCAGACCTCTGTATCTCTCCGAACAGATGCTTTCTGGTCCACTGAGTATTTCTTGAATGTTCTGTTTTAATTTTGTGTCAGTATTTTGGCCAACATACATCTGTCAACCAAGAAGGTTATCTGATTATGATGTCTTACTGCAGCTGTAAAACCTTGTTGCCTGCAGATTCACTGTTTGTGTTTCTCTGCATAACAACTCTAATTGTCCGTAGCAGTTCACTGGTTTTGTAAAGCTTTAAAATGTCTCAAGGTTAAAATAACACATAAATATAAATACTGCCTTGTTTAACTGACTCCCTTTCTATTCGCAACTACTTATATAAAGGACAAACGCTACTAAAATGTAACATGCTGATTGGAGACCTGATGGAAGATTATAAAATTAGAGTAATACAGCGTTGAAACAGGCCCTTTGGCCCACATTGGCCATACTGACCAACATGCCCCATCTACACTAGCCCCACCGGCCGGCCCATATCCCCCTATACCTATCTGATCCATGTACCTGTTTAAATTATTCTTAAATATTGCGATAGTTCCTGCCTCAGCTACCTCCTCCGTCAGCTCGTTCCATACACCCACCATGCTCTGTGTAAAAAAGTTACCACTCTGGTTCCTATTAACTCTTTCCCCCCCTTCACCTTAAACCTTGTCCTCTAATTCTCGATTCCCCTACTCTGGACAAAAGACACTGTGCATTTACCCAATCTATTCCTCTCATGATTTTGCACACCTCTATAAGATCACCCCTTATCCTCCTGCACTCCAAAGAATAGAATCCTAGTCTGCTCACCCTCTCTCTATAGCTCAGGCACTCGAGTCCTGAGAATAGACAGGGGAGATATTGAGAGTATTTTTGCCAGGGTAGAAATGTCAAATATTACATGGCATATAGTAGCCATATGGTGAGAGGATGAAAGTTTAACATAGATTTACACAGCAAGTTTTTTGACACGGAGAATGGTGGGTGCCCGGAGGTGTCGGAAGCAGATAGAATAGCAGCATAGTGGGGCAGCACGGTGGCACAGTGGTAGATTTGCTGCCTTACAGCGCCAAAGACCCCAATCGATCCTGAGGTTTGTACGTTCTCCCTGTAACCACGTGGGTTTTCTCAGGGTGCTCCGATTTCCTCCTACACTCCAAAGATGTACAGGTTGGTAGGTTAATTGGCTTCGGTAAATATTGTAAATTGGTCCTAGCATGTAGGATAGTGCTAGTGTATGGGGATCGTGGGTCGGCGTGCACTCGGAGGGCTGAAGGGCCTATTTTCATGCTGTATCTCTAAACTAAACTAAACTAAACAAAAACCGAAGAGGTATTTAGACAGATGCATGAACGGGCAGGGAATGGAGGGATATAGACGACATGCAGGCAGATCGGATTAGTTTAAATTGGCATCATGGCCATCTCAGACATCATGGGTCAAAGGGTCCATTCCCGTGTTTCACTGTTCTATCCCACATGTAACATACTTTGACAAAGTTGTACACAGCAGGGAAAGATTGGGAATAGGAAGTGGATTTCAGGTGAAGTGCAAGGTCACCATTGAATGGAGAGGTTCAGCAAAGCAATCACTTGATCTGTGTGGTTGATTTCTCCCATGAAGAAAAGATAACATTGTGAATAAGGTTCAAATGGTTAGAGCATCACAGTGGCGCAGCGGTAGAGTTGCTGCCTTACAATGCCAGAGACCCAGGTTCAATGCTGATTCGGGTGCTCTCTGTATGGAGTTTGAACGTTCTCCCTGAGATCGCGTGGGTTTTCTCCAGGTGAACACCGATAACCCTGAACTCCAGCACTATCCTGGGGACGATTTACAATTTACAGAAGCCAAGTAACCTACAAACTCGCACATCTTTGGAATGTGGGAGGAAACCAGAACACCCGGAGAAAACCCACGCTGTCACAGGGAGAACAGACAAGCTCCGCAAAGACAATGCCCATAGTCAGGATCAAACCCGGGTCTGTAAGGTAGCAGCTCTACCGCTGCGCCACTGTGCTGCCCTCTACATTCTATGGACATAAAGGTGGGTAGGTTTATCAGCCGCTGAACATTTCCTCTTGACTAGGTGGATGGTCAAATCTGGGGAGTTGATTGAAATGTGGGAAGAAAGTGAGATTAGGATGAGCGTAAACAGGGGACTCAATGGGATGTCAAGTCAAGTTAAGGTTATTGTCGTAAATGCATGCACGGTTAAGTGCAGGTACAAAATGAAAAATTTGCTCGCAGCAACATCACAAGCATCACTTAGACACACACAGAGACAAACATAAATTATGCAAGACAGTGAAAAGAAAAAGAAACAAGACATTCGTGCAAAACATGCAATTAGTAAACATCTGGGTTAGGAACTAGGGTTAGGTTAAAAAAAAGTAAACAGACTGTAGGAACAAGGAACCCAAGATGCGGCCAGCTGCGACGCTGAACGGTACATCCCGGAGCCTGGGATCTCTTGCTGAGATTGCCAGTGTGTGGAGCTCCATCCGGCGCGGCTGTTGGCTTGGAAGCCGCGGTCTTCGGTGGGAAGGTGGTCGTTCCTGGTACCCCAAGCCGCTGGGGGTTCTCCCGATGCCGGAGTACCATCACCCGGCGAGAACATCGGGCGCCGTGGCGGCGACTGTGGAGGCCTCAGTGTGCCCGACTCTGGGTGGACAAGAGGATGGGGACTGGACTTTGTGCCTTCCCCCACAGTGGGAACCACTGTGGGGGGATGTTTTGGTGTTGAACTTCTTTTTAAAACTATGTTGTATTTTATTAGTGTGCTGCAAGGACATCTGAATTTCCCCTGAATAAGGGGATTAATAAAGTCTAATTCAATTCAATTCAATTCAATTCAATTCAATTCAATTCAAATTCAATTCAATTTCAAGATGCTGGTAAGCCTGAAGAAAGGTCTTGACCCATTCCTTCTCTGCAGCGATGCTGCCTGTCCCGCTGAGTTACTCCAGCATTTTGTGTCTATTGCTGGTTTACAACACAAGTGCTTGCGTAATTCAGCAGGTCAGGCAGCATCCCCGCAGAAGAGAGACACTGCCTGAACAGCTGAGCAGCATTTGATACTGTCGACGACACCATCCTAATTGACCGTCTCCGGTACGGGGTTGGTATTGATGGCACTGCCCTGAGCTGGTTCATCTCCTACCTCAAAGGTAGGAGTTTCTCGACTAACATAGGCAACTCTTTCTCCTCCCCAGCTAATCTCTGCTGTGGGGTTCCACAAGGTTCCATCCTTGGCCCCATTCTCTTCTCCCTGTATATGCCCCCCTTAGGCCAACTCATTGAAAGCACGGCATTTCCTTCCACTGCTACACAGACGATACACAACTCTATCTCCCCCTGAAGCCCAAAAACCAATCAAATCTACTTAACCTTACCCGCTGCCTCAAGGATATAAAGTGTTGGATGGCTCAGAACTTCCTCCAACTAAATGAGAGTAAGTCTGAGGTCATCCTTCTCGGCCCCTCGGACGCAATCAAAATGATAGCAGGCAGCCTTGGAAGCCTTACCCCACTACTCAAACCTCACGTCAAAAACCTGGGCGTGATATTTGACTCAGCATTGAAATTTGACAAACAAGTCAATGCCGTGGTAAAAGCTAGCTTCTTTCAGCTTCGGACGATAGCTAAAATAAAACTCCACTTTTATTAAATTCCTCCACTTTGATGACCTCGAAAAGATCATCCACACATTTATCTCCTCCCGCCTAGATTACTGCAACTCCCTTTACACTGGCATCAGCCAATCTTCCCTGTCCCGCCTGCAACTGGTCCAAAACGCCGCAGCGAGACTCCTGACGGGCACCCGAAAAAGGGACCACATCACCCCGATCCTGGCCTCTCTCCACTGGCTCCCTGTGCGGTTCCGTATACATTTCAAGATCCTCCTCTATGTCTACAAAGCCCTCAATGGGCTTGCCCCCACCTACATTAAAAGTCTTCTCACCCACCACTCCAGGTCCCTCAGATCGGCCGACTTGGGGTTGCTGAATATCCCGCGGTCTAGGCATAAGCTCAGGGGCGACCGCGTCTTTGCGGTTGCAGCTCCTAGACTGTGGAACAGCATCCCCCTTCCCATCAGAACTGCCCCCTCCATCGACTCCTTTAAGTCAAGACTAAAAACTTATCTATACTCCCAAGCCTTTCTTGACGTCCTCTGAGCGAGGGCTACATGTATATATGTATGTAGTTTGTTTGTTTATATTATTCTTATAACAAATGTAAAGCACTTTGGCCAACGAGAGTTGTTTTTTAAATGTGCTATATAAATAAATGTGACTTGAGTTACTCCAGCACTTTGTATCTTGTCGGTAGTTAGGACTGGTTAGATTGTTGCTGCACAGGACAGAGAACCTTTGTGCCTGAGAAGTTCCGTTAATCTATGAATTCTCAGGCTGAAGAATCAGAAATACTGAAGAATACTACGTTTATCAACAATGGGTTTACCAGGCACTGCCCTGCCTAAGGTCATTTGTGCCCGACTGTTGTGATGTTGCTGTTCAAATAACTGAAGCCTTACACCGTGATAAAGGTCCAAAGACTTCATTAATGTTACAGCATCGGTAACTTCATGTTAGCATGTTTCTCTAATAATGTGGGAACCAGGCAGGGAGGGTTACAGTAAAGCTAGTGGACGTAACTACAAAGTATGACTGGTCCTGGTCTTTTGTCGCCTCCAGCTCTCCACCCCCACCCCCTACTTTCAACCTACCGAAGAAGGGTCCCAACCTGAAACGTCAACCATCCTTTTTCTCCTCAGATGCTGCCTGATGCATTGTGTTACTGCAGTCTATCTTTGGTATAAAGCAGCATCTGCATTTCTTTGTTTCTACATGTTTACATATTCTGTTGTGCTGCTGCAAGTAAGGATATCTTTGTTCTGTTTTGGGACACATGACAATCAAACACTCTTGACTTCCTTAACTCTTGACTCTGGAACCAGGGACATAACCTCAGGGTGGTAGGTCAGCCATTTAGGACAGAGATAGTGGTGGTGGAACTACTTAAGATCTTCCCTTGAGCACTGCTCCATTGTTGAACACCTTCAAGTCCATCCTCAACGGATTATTTTGCACAGCAAGGGAATCAGACTGCAGAGTGAACAAAAGATCAATGGCGATCATCTAGAATGATTGAAGCACACACATCAGGCCAAAAGGCTGGTGCCTGTTCCTTTCTAAGATAGACACAAGGTGCTGGAGTAACTCAGTGATGGTGAACCATGCTTTTGCTGCCCTTGTACTACTAGTTGGTAGAGGTCATGGGGTTTGAAGGTCCTATCTAATGATACAATTTCACAAGACTATTGGATTATTATAACGACTGATACACTAATATCTTTAGGAAAGGAGATCTGCCACCAGAGTGCTCAAGTCTCTGGGCTATGATTGCGTTCTGGGCTTTTAAGACTGGTGACTGTCTTAAAAGCCCAGAGCGGAGCGAATGGGAAGATTTGAACTTTTGCTACCCAGGCTAATGGAAGGGTTATTCTTTTCTTTGGTGAAGAGCAATCAATCAGACAAGGATTTTGATAAGATTGCTGGACTTTGTCTTCAATTAGTTGGTCAATCATCTTCACACATCTTGAGAACAGTGACCCCTGAGTTCTGTGATTCAGGAGCGTGCTGCACTCTGATTAGGCAGTAGTATTGATGCAGACTCTACAACAGATGTGAGGGATCCAGGAGTAAGTAGCTGGAGACTGAATTATGCAACAAACTGGAAGGACAGTCTTTTCCACAAGGTTTTAGACTTTAGAGAGCTACAGCGCGGCAACAGGCCCTTCAGCCCACCGAGTCCGCGCCAACCAGCAATCACCCCGTACACTATTTTTCCCTCTCAAGTCCATTCTCCTGCCATTTCCCCGTACCCTTTGACACACTTCCTAATCAAGAACCTGTCAATCTCTGGCGTAAAAAATACCCAATGACTTTGCACTCTATATCTTCTCCTTGCACTCTGGTTAGTTTCGTTTAAAGTACAGCATGAAAACAGACCCTTCTGCTCATCGAGTCCACACTGACCATTCATCACCCATTCATCCAAGTTCTATGTTATCCCATTCTTGCATCTACTCCTACACACTGAGGGCAACTTAGCAGAGGCCAATTTACCTTAAAAATCAGCCTGAAGAAGGGTCACGACCTGAAATGGCACCTATCCATGCTCTGCAGTGATGCTGCCTGACCCGCTGAGTTACTCTATAATTTTGTGTATAACCAGAATCCAAGAGAACAAAGAAAAGTTACATTTACTTGGACCTCGTGAATATATGTGTGGAACTTACTGCACAGCACAAAACATCCACTTACACTTTAGGGGCAGCACAGTGGTAGAGTTGCTGCCTTACAGCGCCAGAGACCAGAGTTTGATCCTGACTGAGTTACTCCAGCATTTTGTGTCCTTTTGTGCATCAACCAGCATCTGCAGTTCTTTGTTTCCCTATTGTTTGTCGCATTTATTTCCAATTTCCGTGATACGCTGCCTTTCGTTTTTTTCCCCTCTCTTTTGCAATTTTGCTCTTTGTTTTGCTAATCATTGCCTAATCCTTCAGTCTAATCGCTGACTAATTAATTGCACTACGGTTGTGTTTGTTGTTTGGGCTCAGCTCACTAATTGCCTACATGACAAATTCAGAGCAAATTGCTCTTTGCTAGCTCCTCATTAGCAGAGAGGAAAGCGAATCTCCAAACTACAAAATAAATTACAGTAAGTAAGGACAATATTTTAACCCAACTTTATAATGCTTTATGTGATAGTTGAAAGAAAAAAGTAAATCATTAGTTGTCGAGCAAGTCAGTGCTTGCAAAGATTTTCTCTAGAGCCAATATCTTCCTCATAATATGCCATCTCTAGTCAGTAATGCTGTGTAGTCAATGGTAGCAACATTTACATTGCATCGATTTTGTCAATTTGATAGTAGAAAGATCACTTGTGTGAAAGCACAACTAAATCATTTTTGATTTTGCAGAACATGGAGACAAGATGCCGAATTAATAATTAAAGAAATTGGTAGCATCGTTATTCTGGAGCTGCGTTTAATTTCTATAAATACAGTCGATTAATGCACGTTGCTGCAGATACATAGCAAAGCAGGAGTTTTGAACATCATAAAACAAACAAAATTAACTGAGAGAAAGTCCCTGCTGTGATCAATTGGGAAGGATGCAAACTGGTACAAGTGTTCTCAACCCACAGGGGAAGCAAGGGGCATCTAGTTCACAGGACTGGCCCATGACCAGCAATACTCTGCTCGACTGTTTGTAAGAGAAATAATTTCACTGTTTGTTAGCACTTCGCACATGTGACAATAAAAATCCCTATTAAATATTTATCACAAAAGCGAGAGTACCAAGCATCTCCTGCACCCTGCATCACTCTATATCCCTCTACATCCATCCCCACTGTACCGCTGTGGATAGACGGGGAATGTCCATGTTAAAACCAAATGTAAATCCAGGACTTACACAAGCACAATAAACTTGAAAATTCCTTTCAATGACTATCACTCCCAACACATCCAAACCCTTCAGAAGATGTAATTGATCATTGGAGACCTCCTTCTCCCTCTCCTCCTCCTCCTCCTCCTCCTCCTCCTCCTCCTCCTCCTCCTCCTCCTCCTCCTCCTCCTCCTCCTCCTCCTCCTCCTCCTCCTCCTCCTCCTCCTCCTCCCTCTCCTCCTCCTCCTCCTCCTCCTCCTCCTCCTCCCCCTCCCCCTCCCCCTCCCCCTCCCCCTCCCCCTCCCCCTCCCCTCCTCCCCCTCCTCCCCCTCCTCCCCCTCCTCCTCCTCCTCCTCCCCCTCCTCCTCCCCCTCCTCCTCCCCCTCCCCCTCCCCCTCCCCCCCTTCTCCCCCCCTCCTCCCCCTCCTCCTCCTCCTCCTCCTCCTCCTCCTCCTCCTCCTCCTCCTCCTCCTCCTCCTCCTCCCCCTCCTCCCCCTCCTCCCCCTCCTCCTCCCCCTCCTCCTCCTCCTCCTCCTCCTCTTCTTTTTCTTCCCTATTTTTCTCCGTCTTCTTCCCTCTTTTTCTCCTTCTCCCTCTACCTCTTTTCCGTATCCTTCTCCTTCTCCCTCACCTTTTCCGCCTTCTCCCTCGCTGGTCGGCCTGGACTCGCTGGGCCGAAGGGCCTATTTCCACTCTGTATCTCTTAAGTTTAAAGTCTATATCTGAAGAGGCGTACTCACTCGCTTTGCAACTGCTTTCCTCATTGTAGAGCAGATCACATCATGAATATTAGTTGCCATACATTAATTTGGAAGAGATGCATGTGAATCTTTTCAAAGGTTTTCCACATAAAAAATAGTCTTCATTACATTGTGGGTCAAGAACGTTAATGGGTCTCAGCAGGTAACTTCTCACATCAAACATTATGATTCAGACTCGTGCTCAGCATGCACGTACAGCACGTGCATGCACAAATGTTTTCTACATTCCAAAAATGTGCAGGTTTGTAGGTTAATTGGTCGTTGGGTGCAGACTCGGTGGGCAGAAGGGCCAGTTTTCACGCTGTATCTCTAAACTACTCCAAATGGGGTTTAACCATTATCTTGTACAACTGTAACATAATATCCCAACTTTTATATCCAATTCCCTGTCTGATGAGAGCCAACATGACAAAACCCCTCTTTACCACCTCATCTACCTGTGACACTACTCTCAGGGAACTGTACTCCTTTTGCTGTACAACACTCTGCAAAGCCCTATCATTCACTGTAAAGGTCTTGCCCTGGTGTGACTTCCTAAAATGCAACACCTCGCACTTACAGTATCTGAATGAAGCTCCAGGAGGTTTTTGTTTTAATAAGAACTCTATTGATTTATCGCCACATTAATCTTATTAACTATATAACTCCAGGTTTATAAAATTACTTGCAGATAATCTCGCAATGCGATATACAGATTGGAACATTTGTCTCCCAATGCTATTGCAATTATTAAAACATTATGTTAAAATGCCCTCTCCAGAAAAAAGAGAATCGTACAAAGAGTAAGGGATAAAATTGGAAGAGAAGCTGAGTTAAGGGCCTGTCCTTGGCACGCAAATTACGCGACCTCGTGGTCGCGTTGAGCCACGACGGCCCCACGAAGGTCGCGCGCGATTTCTTTCGACCGCACAGCCGTCTGGAGTGCGTGACGTCATTTGATGATGGACGCAAAATGCCGGAGTAACTCAGCGGGACCAGCAGCATCTCTGGAGAGAAGCAATAGGTGATGTTTCGTGTCGAGACCCTTCTTCAGTCTGAAAGAAGGGTCTTGACGCGAAATGTCACCCATTGCTTCTATCCAGAGATGCTGCCGGTCCCGCTAAGTTACTCCAGCATTTTGTGTCTTCAATTTTCTTGGCCCCGCTCTGGGAGTAGAAGTGGGGGCGGATCCGGACTGCAACGGCCGTGAGCCCCAGGCCGAGTTTGGCGATCGTTTGCCTGCTTCTGCTGCTGTTGCAGGTGAGACGTTGCGCCATGCCAGGGTCTTGGGCCTGCCCCACTTTGGCCGTCAGTTACGCGACAGGCCATTGGCGCGGAAAGATTTTGTTCGCTACAAAAATTTCGGAACAATGTCGCGCACAACTACATACCCCTCCGTGCTTCTCAGTGGGACCGGCCCGACGCGGCCATACGATGCCCGTGCACCTCAACGCGACCACGAGGTCACGTATTTTGCGTGCCAAGGACACATAAGTGGGGCAGGCCCTTTAATGTTTCAGGTTGGAGACCCTTTGTCAACTGAAAAGGAAGCAAACGATGCTAATTAAACTCAGAGAGAGTGGGGAAGTGAGATCTCTCAGATCAATGGTTCAATGGTTCTTTATTGTCACGTGTGCATTGCCATATTATGGCACCATTTACAAAAAGTCCAAAGTCCGGTCCACATGCTCGATGTACTGGAGCGACTCCTGATACAGGCAAACCCCAGGTGCTGCAAGGCCTCCTCCGTCAACCTCGAATGGCTCGGCCCGCCAA
Organism: Malacoraja senta; assembly: GCA_038087875.1. NCBI lineage: Eukaryota > Metazoa > Chordata > Chondrichthyes > Rajiformes > Rajidae > Malacoraja > Malacoraja senta. The sequence continues at coordinate 172,341,579 of CM075978.1, forward strand.
TCGACGTCCCTCGCCTTGTCTGACCAGATTTGTGTCCCGGGGGTGCCTCTTGCAGCTGATCTTGAAGGTGCTGGAGACAATGCACTGGTCCCTCTCCTACATGCCCACTCCTCGCGTCCGTCGTCACCAGACACTTCCTCCTCCTCGGCTCTTCGGTCTTCAGGGCCGAGCTCAGAAGATTCCGAGCTGCCCCCCTGCAGGCCATGGCCCGCTGGATCGAGGAGACCGTGGAGATAAGTTGTAACAAGATTATTTGTTCTGTGAGCACATAGGAGCAGCTAGAGAGTAAGAACATAGATAATAGAGCGCAAGAGTTGTGACATGTACCCTTGTCTCAATGAGTCTTTCTTTGTAAACCAACATCTGCAGTTCCGTGTATATCCTGTTCCCATCACTTGGTGTGGGGCTCATGTTGTCGACCTCCCCGTGGTGAGCCCTGTCAACTGACCTCAGTCAGGCGAACGACAACAAACAGAGACAGCAGCAGCACCGCAGCTTGGCACCAACCCGGAACACGCGTCCTTTTAGGGCGGGCACCTACGGATGTCGAACCGGATGGCATCTCCCTGCTGCAGACTTCTGCTGCCTCAAACGCAAGAAGAAGCACTTTGTGTCTGATCAAGATAGTCATAAGGTTATAGAGGCATAAAGTCAATAAGCACAGAAACAGGCTCTTAAACCCAGCTTGCTGACCAAGATGCCCCATCTACACTAGTCTCACCTGCGGGCATTTGGCCCATATCCCACTAAATCATTCCCATCCATGCAGCTGCCCAAGTGCAGTTCATTCCATGCACCCACCACCATCTGTGTGAAAAAGTTTTCCCTCAGGTTCCTATCAAATTTTTCCTCCTTCACATTAAACCTTTGACTCTTGCTTCCCCTACCCTAGATAAAAGACTCTGTGCATGTGTGAAAAAAAAAATTCACCCAGAGAATTTTGAATCTGTGGAATTCTCTGCCACAGAAGGCAGTGGAGGCCAATACACTGGATGTATTCAAGAGAGTTGGATTTAGCTCTTAGGGCTAATGGAATCAAGGGATATGGGGAGAAAGCAGGAACGGGGTACTGATTCTGGATAATAATAATAATAATAATGGATGGGATTTATATAGCGCCTTTCTAATACTCAAGGCGCTTTACATCGCATTATTCATTCACTCCTCAGTCACACTCGGTGGTGGTGAGCTACTTCTGTAGCCATAGCTGCCCTGGGGCAGACTGACGGAAGCGTGGCTGCTAATCATTCACACACATTCACACACATTCACACGCAGGCAAAGGTGGGTGAAGTGTCTTGCCCAAGGACACAACGACAGTATGCACTCCAAGCGGGATTCGAACCGGCTACCTTCCGGTTGCCAGCCGAACACTTAGCCCATTGCGCCATCTGTCGTCCCATGGATGATCAGCCATGATCAAATTGACTGGCGGTGCTGACACGAAGTGCCGAATGGCATACTCTTGCACCTATTTTCTATGTTTCTATTCAACCTATCTATTTCCCTCATGATTTCACACACGTCTATGACTGGGACTATTATTTCCATATAAATTCTGTTAGTAGGAAAGTTACAACACCATAACATTGTCTATTATTGAAACCTAATCAACTGAATTGCTTTTAA